>JAJKFY010000339.1:0-26696 GCA_021066465.1 Trichoderma asperelloides | reverse complement strand
CCCCCCCCCCCCACCCCCCCCACCCCCCCTCCCCCCCCCCCCCCCCACCCACCCCCCCCCCCCCCGCCCCCCCCCCCCCCCCCCCCCCCCCCCCCCCCCCCGGAGAAGGACATAGCAAACAACTCCTGTTAAACACACCTTTGGTGCGGCCATCTTGGTTTATAGAACTAGCTCGCATCACGGCGTGGATGGTGTCATTGTCACGGATAGCATCTGACAAACGCTTCATGACTACGACTCCAACGCCCTCACCTCGTCCATAGCCATTGGCTCGAGAATCGAATGTGAAGCATTTGCCATCGGGGCTCAGCAAGCTCAATGCTGTCATCGGAAGCATCGTCTCAGGAGTCAGGATCATGCCTGTTCCAGCAGCCAGAGCCTAATATACAAGTCAGATCTAGAGTGTCAAAGGGTTTAAACTCATTTGATCATACTATGGACGTCTCTCCTGTTCGAAGGCTCTGCGCAGCCAAATGAACTGCAATGAGGCTTGAGCTGCAACCAGTGTCGACAGTCATGCTGGGGCCGTGTAAGTTAAAGAAGTAAGATATGCGATTTGACATGATGGCAATTCCGTTTCCCGTTGCGGCATATCGTGGTCCCCAACTCTGGTCACGGAGGCTGATATATTCGTAGTCTGTTGGCTCGATGTCGTTAACATATTTATTCTTCAACGCCGCCCAGATGGCAAGATATGTGGTGCTTGCTTACCTTTGACAAATGATCCCACGTACACTGCAGCATCGCTGCCATCAATGTCCTCTTTTCGAATGCCAGCTAAAGGACAGAAGTTACGTTAGCTTTCACTTTTTTCAGTGATGGCCTGGACTCTGAACGATGCGCACCATTTTCGAGAGCTTCGTACGAAATCTCAAGAAGCATCCGCTGTTGGGGGTCGACTGCATTCGCTTCTTCTGTTGGAATCGAAAAGAACTTGTTTCTATCTGTGAGTATGTGTCTAATATTAAACTTTGGGATGATTCTTGTGTTCTTACTGGAGCGTCAAATGCGCTGATATCGTCTTTCAAGAAATGCGCTCCCCTGAATGAGATCTGCGATAGATTAGTAAAGCAATTAGAACACGAAAAGTCTGAGTAGGAACATACACTTCCCAACCTCTGGCCACTTGGGTGATAGTAGCCATCAATGTTGAGACGATCCTTAGGAAACTCCGACCACTGCGATTCCTTACGCTCTAGCACATCCCACAGCTTTTGCGGGGAAGTTGCATCGCCTGGGAATCGCAGTGCGAGACCAACAATAGCGATGTCATCCATGCTGGTGGATTGAATGGGTAGCTTGTAGGTAATTTACTATCCGTAGTGGAGGTACTTATTTGTCTTTCGGTGTATGCGTATAAGAGTTTACGAGAACTAGGTTGAGAAGAGGTGCAGTGGCAGAAATGAGCTCGCTCGCGCACCGGGCAGGAGAAATCGAATCAATGAAATAAGTCCTGAGAGATTTTAGAGTGGAGAATAATTAAGAAGATATTCAATAAGGCGGCCATTGAGAGTCTTTATACGCCAAGAAGAAGTTCTTGGAATTTCGTTTGCAAGCCCGCGTCACTGAATCACAGCTCTATGTTGATAAAGCAACAACACCTCGCCATGTGAATCTTAACCTAGATATATTCTCCGCTTTATAATGGCGCGGTTAATATCGTGACAGACATGGTCTGCACCATATAATGGGAATAGGCGCCTGCAAAGTTTGCCCCCGAGAGAATTGATCAAAAGTTCTGGAGCATGCTGCAGATAGCAATTTGAATGGCAGCAAACAACCGTACCGAGACGAATAGGCGTGGGACTTCTGAGCTGTTAGCTTTAGCTTTATCTGCACAGGCCGCCGGCTTGACCAGGGGCGTAGCCTCTAATCCGGAAACGGGCCGTCATGGGGACAAGAACTGTTAAAGTGTCGATGCCCCATGAGACAATTAGCGGTGTTGGGAATCCTGCAGGAAGCTGGCCCATGCTCCTGCATGTGGAACAGGTAGCATCGGGGCGTCAAAGGACAGATGAAAGGAATGGCTACAGAGCTGATCTCCTCAGATTTGATTAAGCTCATGCGTCACGCTCCGCACAGCATTGCCAGCCTTTCTGCAAGAAATAGTCTCGCAGGAATTGCCGAAAGGATCGAAGTGATCCCGAAGATTTGCGTCTGGGGCATTTGACCGGCCAATAGGAAAAGTTGTCTTGACATGAGCGGCTGAAAGGAGTAGCTGTATTTCTAACGACTCGGATTATTTTCTTAGATAGCCCTGTGAGAAACCCTTTCGGAGCGACAGCTGGTATACCATACATTCCTTGTTAAGGGATGCCTCTCAAGCAATTGTGATAATACTCTCAATTTCTGTCGGATATATTTCAATGGTTAATTGCAATGCTCAATTCATCAGGATAACATACTGGAATGCATCTCAGGGTCCAAATAGAATGCCTTCTTTTGGCAAACCCTGGTATTCCAATCGCCACACCCGTATATGGCTGGCTCCAAGAGACGAACCATATCTACCCCGACTTTGCTTAACAGTGCAGCTAACCCTAAGACTTGGTAACGGCCACGCGCTTAGAGAAGTTGCGGTCAAAAGATTTTGCTAAGTGGACAGTAGAAGAATGTTCGGGTACAGGCATTTGGCCTTTGTACTAGTTGACAAACGTTGACGCGTGATGAATCAAGAAATTTCGGTGCTGGAATATCTCAACAAGGGGCAAAAGAGGAATAGGGAGCACAGTACCGTGGATAGATAGCTTGGCCTGTGCTAAAACAAAGGTGCGGAACTGAAAATAAGAACGGGTTTCGAATTTGGCACGACAATGAAAAATTCGTTCTCAGATGTGACTTCAAGTTGGTCGCCACAGGTGAAAATTTGGTTTCTCAAGCAGATAAGACGCTTTCACGAAAGAATGCATCAATATGACTAGAGTACAAAAAGAAGGCTGGACCAATTAAAGGAAATACCTTGACTATGACGCTCTTGTAGAGTATTCGCAGCACGTAGTCAAGCATCTGATATTGGTCCCGTTGGATGAACACTCTGATGAAAGAAAGTAGTGGCGGTCAGTTTCAATGGACCCGAAGCCAAAGCGCTCCAAGATTATATCGAAAATGAGTCTAGTCACGGAATCAAGCATCGATTGCGCAGCTCCCCGTTTAGTGCTCCTCATGTGATGCTTTGCAGGGCCCGTAGCCGTGGAGCCGGTTGGCTAGATGAATATAGAAATCATAGATCTTCAAGGCCTGCTAGCTGGACCATCGGATATAAGCAGCATCCCTTATGGAGCCCCATACGTGGCATTCCAGCTTCCCTCTCGCCTCTGCAATTTGTTTTAACCAGAGGAAATTCCGTTAACCACGCCTTTGTTATATGTCCCACTATCGAGTGCAATGGGCTCAAAGCTTCAATAGGCTCACTGTGAGAGATATTTTGAGGCAATCTTATTCGTTACTACCCTGATAATCTTAGGAGGAGCACCAATGGATTGGAATGTTGGAGAGTGTACTCGTCCAAGTTCATCTACCAAGATCCCATAGACTGTATTTGTGATTCGATCTCGTCCTAGCTCCCGTGACCTGGTGACACAAGGAACGGCTGAACCGAGAGAATATCTAACGGCATCTTTGGATCGATATCCTGGTAGACTTCTGTAGACTTCCGCTAATCACTTAATTCTCCCCACGCAAATATTTTCACGGCGGCCAACTAGCCAGTTTCATGGAGGTAGTCTTTCCGCTATAATGCCCGAGAGCTGGGGAGATATTAGACGGACAAGCGGATGAGACGCTTACGTGACGAGCCGAGAACTTCTCTTATTTCCCCCACATAATCGATTTCATGCCGTATCTTCTCCAATATCAGCCGCTAGATCTCCTGCGATGCGGTTTAAGCGGCCGCATGCTGGTCCAGATCCTCGAACGATGAAACGTTGACCCGTGTACCACAGACCCATCCAGCAGTCGATCGCTACTTGCTTACTCAAGTGCTCTCACGTCTCATACACCCGACTGGTTGAAAAAAGATGAGGTGTAACCTGCTTGCAAACGAACGGCTCGGCGCCGGGCGTCAAAAACCAGCCAAGTTTCGTTGCTGCCCGTGCACTTGCCATTTCTCTAGCGGTATAACATCGCGACATATGCCGGAAAAGCCGTGATATCCCAAGGACATAGAGCATACGACAGTGTCACTCAAGTCAGTGGCCGTTCCCAGTACCCGTGAAGCCGCCGGCCGTTGGAGTAATCGGCTCGTCTAATGTTCGTTGAGCGCTGAGTGAGAGAAGGCTCGAAACACCCCAGCAAACCATATGGCTCGTTGCCGCCTAGCTGGTGCCCAGAATAGACCCCGTCCATCAAGACCCCATCCATCATCTCATGCACACCCTCACGCCAGCCATCGTGGTTGCGCCTCTTCTGTGGGACACAGGTAACGCACATCCAGCTCCATGAGCCGCACAGGTGCTACCGAGCCCAGAAATGTTTCGGATACATATTCAATGAGGACCCTCCTCTGGCGCAGAGGCCGTCATCCATTGCCCAGACTCGCCGACCTGTCTCAGCACAACTATGTCTGACTTCGGCTCCCACGGCTTTCTCTGTCCCAGGATTACCATGGCCGCGGATGGCTTATCATGGGAGCAATAATCGGCGCAAAAAGAGGTCTGATCTGGGGACAGTTTGCGGTCCAAGTCTTGGTGTTTAGTGCTGAAAAACTTTCACATTGACAGTTCCACGACCAAGTCGCGCCCTGTCTCATACTACCCTGAAATCGTGGCGTGGGCAGTTGCTTCCTTGCAGCTTATCGAGGCGTAGTGCGATCGCCCTGAGCCACACTACCAAGGAAACTTGCCGCAATCATCTCGCTTGGCTCTTCTTTCCCCTTGCAGAACAGCTGTCAACGGTCGAGAGTTTAAACCGTAAAAGCTCCCCTTTCTTTGGCCATCTTCATCCCCTCTCTCTTCGCAAGAAATCGATCGCCTGAACGAGTAGGCAAGACGCCTGATTTCGACTCCTTGGACAGTCTTGACTCGTCTGCAGTAAAATCGAGATAAAGCAGGCGTCATCACCAGAAATCATGGCAACAGAGTACCGTGTCTCGCTCTCTTATCCGAACCCATCTCTTGGCCAGATGGTGACAGGATCACAAACCTCCAACTCTATAGATGACGAGGTCTCTCGCTCGAAATTTGGCTATGCAGGCTCGCAGCAGGTGAAGGGACTGCAACAGGTGGTCTTGGTCGTAACGTATGGTTTACCTCTCGTCCATACCCTAATTCTAACGGTGGCAGGCTGCTTGTTGGTCTTTTAATCTCGACCCTCGATACGTCGATCGTATCTACGTCCTTGGTCACAATATCGAATGACCTGGGCGATTTTGTCAATGCGCCATGGATTATTTTGGCATATTTATTGACCTATATGGGTTCGAATCATGCTGTCAGGCCTTGAAAAAGTAGTCTAATCTGACAACGTTTTATAGGGTTCGCCGTCTGTATCTCCAAAATGAGTGATATATACGGACGAAGGAACGTACTAGCTCTTTGCTGGGTCATATTCTCTGGGTTTTCTTTGGGCTGTGCCAACGCAAAAGATATGACTGCACTGTACGTAATTTTTTGATGGCGCTTTCTCTATGGTAAAGAAGGAAAGAAAATAGTGACACAAGCCTCTTAGCATCGTATGCCGTGCATTTCAAGGCATAGGAGCATCAGGGTTATACAGTTTGACGCAAATAGCCCTTGTCGAAGTCGGCCCTGTCCACCGCCCTAGTCTTATCGGAGCCTTAGTCGGAGCAACACTCGCTGTTGCCTTTATTCTTGGCCCTCTTCTTGGAGGCTTGATATCAAGACTCTCCGATTGGAGATGGCTTTTTAACCTCAAGTAAGTTCGACAACATTCAACTCACCTTGACCTGAACTAAACTACCATTATTATTTGTTACCGCAGCATCCCCTTTGGATTGGTTGCTATCCTCGCCATTACAAGCTTCTGGCCTCAGGAGGAGGTTTCGAATTTGCTCTCCTGGGAGGCTTTTACGAGCATAGACTTTTTTGGCGGCGCTACCCTGCTTTGTAGCTCAGCTCTGCTCGTATTTGCCATTCAACAGGCTGGTTCTCAGACATTTGCATGGTCCAGTCCGTTGATCATCTTGGCCCTTGTCATATCTGGCTTAAGCTGGGCCGCATTTTTATGCTGGGAGGTGCTTCTGGATTCGAAGAGGCATCGTCATATTGAGCCAATATTTCCAATTCGCTTGATGTTGCATAGGGTCTATGCTTCCGGTCTCATGTAAGAATCTCGTTTGCTTGTACCCCTTTAACAAGTATTAACGTGGCGATGCAGACTCACCCTTCTCACTGGATTTTCATACATCTCTCTCACAATCGTTATACCGGAGCGTTTCCAAATCGTCAATGGGGACAACGCTCTCATAGCTGGTATCCATCTCTTCCCACTTCTTTGTGCTTGCGCTATCGGATCCTTTCTGGGTGGAGCAATATCTAGCAAGCAGAATAACACTTCGTATACACTCATCGGATCATCTTGTCTCCAGTTGATAGGGCTTGGATTGATGACAACGCAGTCAAGAGAAAACAGTACACAGCCGTCTCAGTACGCGTATCAAGCATTGTTCGGACTAGGTGTTGGTCTCTGCTTTTCTGCAACGACCATCATGACGAGCATCTCTACAGCTGAGTCGAGTGAGAAAGCTACGGCACAGGGCGCCATTGCGCAGGCCCGAGTATTGGGGGGCAGCATCGGCCTTTCCATTTGCACGGTAATATTCAACATTCACGTTAACCGATATCTAGAAGGCCACTTGACCGGGTCGCAGCTTGAAAGCCTTCATCGATCGCCGTTATCAGGATTGCAGCTTCCCATTGACCAACGAGATCTAGTCAAGACCGTCTACGCCGGAGCATATGCCGAGGAGATCAAGATTATGGCCTGTATTTGCTCTGTCATGGTGGTTGCTGCCTTTTTCACTCTGGAAAGGCACCCCGTGCCACTAACGAGAATAAGATCAGGATCAGAAGAAGGACGATTTTCGAAGCGTGGAAATGACTCAGAGACCGAAATGATTAGCATCAGCAATGCCCGTCAGACTGCTTGACTTGGCTCATAGCCATTTGGATCACCACATTTTCAGGTGCTTATCTCTTTATTGAAGCGTACTCTTTTGAAGCATATTGCCTCTTTCGTCAAATCCATACAAAAATGACCAGCTCGACGTTTGCAGATTTAAGGCAAAGCTCAAGTTGAGCCCCTTTCCTGATCATTCTGTCTACCTTATGATATATTTCGCTATCCAATGTGCTTATTTTGTCTTTCTTTTTTTCTTTTGTTTTCTTTTTTTTAAACAATTCGGTGTTTGTTGTCTAGTATTATGGCTTAACTTTCCTAGGTGACGAGCGGTCACGTCAATGTATGATATGAAGTCGTTTATTTTATTTTATTTCTGCCCCATATGCCTCTGACATAGGAGAGTATATAGGGTGTATAGATTAGGTGTTTTCGCGTTGAATCTCCTCCATGGTACAAGCTGAGTACATTATTCGGTGGTGACACTAAAGTCATCCATGCTCCAAAGATAATTTACGTATTCAACGCAGGCCCTTGGTCACCATAGATGGGGTCTTTACTAAACCAGGAGAGATTCTTTATGTTGCCTATTTTTGACTCCTCGTCCTGGATGCCGTAGCACATGTCCCAGCTGTCACCCTCAGGGTAGCATCCAACCATCAAAAAATGATCGCGATCCATATCTTCGAGGAGACGGTGGCCCACGCCTGCAGGAACTACAATAACGTCTCCTCTCTCGACGATGGGTTCGACACGCCCAGGGTTGTGCTCGCCTCCAAAACAGAGCCTCGCACGGCCGGCCGTGACGCACAGGACCTCGTGAGTTGTACTGTGGAAGTGCGTGGTGTCATACATGGTATAGCGCCATTGAGGGGCGACGACGCCAATCTTGCAGACGTGCGACTCGATCCGGTCTGCTGAGGCGTCTGAAGGGACAAAGGCAGAGTGGTAGATTATGAGGGGCTTTGAATGGAGGGAAGAATTGGGGATGAGCTTGTAAGCTGGTATTTGGTGTTTGGAAACGCGGAGCTTGGACAGGGGAGTGAGATGAGAATCGGTAGGGCTCATGATGGGCTGGAGATGGTTGGCTAGAATGAATGGTATAGGTAGAAATAAGAAATGAGGTTTTGATTATATGGTATGTGAGATATGAATTCTGCTATTTCATTCATTTGCTATATTCAGCTTTGCCATCATTTGACGTGGATATGGTAGGACCTGAGTCAAGATGATGTAATGCGATGGTATGTGGGGTTTGGCAGAAGCAATCAGTTTGCCCCTTGTGCTTCTATTCTACGCATATGCTATTATGTGTATTGTACGCGTATGACAGCATTTACGTTGCCAATGGACCAGATCAATCGCAAATGAAGATATTCGTCCCTCAAATTATACGGGTTTCATTTTCATTTTTTTTTTGTTCTAAAAGTCTAAAATGGCAATTTTGTTGTTGTGCAGGTGCTCATTGAGCTCCAGCACGGATAACTCTGGCTCTCTTTTCTCCGTCCCCCCTCTTTTTTCTTTCATGGCCTAGATGCCTCCCGTGAGCAGCTCCTTGAAGTAAATCGTCATCAGTCCATTAACCTCCAAGTTGCGAGCCGCCGCCTTGAGGGCCTGGTGAGCGGGACACACGTCGTCGTAGAACCGCATGTCCTCCAGACTGGCAAACTCAAACCTGGCGGCGAAGTCAAAACCCTGAGAGCGCTGGTCGGGCTCACAGGCACCGACAGCCATGTTGAGAATGTAGGGCTTGCCATCCTATTTCGGGGGGGTTTGCTCGAGTCAGCTCTTTGTTTTTGTGCCTGTGCTGGGAGGAGGGGGAGTTTATGGCTGCTGGGTTGGATAAGGGCCGCAAGCGGGTTTCACCTTGGTGCTTGTGTCTCTGACGGTTCTGTAGAGCTCCAGGAGCTTTTCCTGGTCCTCCTTCTTGGGGATCTTGAACATGGTGACTCGGTGGACGCGTTCAGTCATGTTGATGGCTATGGCGCAAAGCGAATGGGCTGCGGGGGGGTTTGGTTAGAGACAGACGGAGATTAGTGATGGAGATGTATGGCAGGAGAAATGAGAGGAGAGGCCAGAGGACTGCAGGAGTGAGGCTGGCAGCTTTTAATACAGCGATGATGATGTGAGCACGAGTTGCTAGTGAGTTTGGAGAATTGCCGAGTTTGGGTACTTGATGCTGCGGCTGGTATCGGGAGAACGATTCAAGTACTATACCTGCTGCGCCGAGGGGGGTTCGCAACGCGGAACGACAGGAGGACGGAAATAAGCTGGGCGAACAGATCTTATGCGGGATGCGGAAATGCGGAAAAAAGATGATAAGATGAATCTATTTGGTTTATTCTATCTATGATAGCATTCAAGACTTTTTTATTTTATTTTATTTTATTTTCTTTCATTTTCTGATGAGTTGATAGCCTCGGGATTTGTATACTGAACTGACTTTAGCAGACGTACTAGTATCTACTTACTAATCCACAATGAGCCGACCACAGGCGGTCCCCTAGAAATCTGGGGTTGATTGAACTTTTGCGGATTGCCGCGGAAGCTTAGCATTCATATATTATTATTCCGTGTAATACATAATTCCGCATATATGCATGTGCATCTGTAGACTACTACTATACCTGGTAGGTAGGGGTAGGTACCTATGTGACGACGATGCTGGCGTCGTCGCTTCTACTTACAAGCAATGAAATAGAAAAAAAAAAAAAAAGAGGAAGCAACCGCTAGTCAAATGGAGATTGATACCGAATCTGACTTGGCATAGTTATAAAGTTCTAAAAATGAGGCTGCGCTGCAAAAATAGCTTTGTGGTGGTGATTTAACCTTCCTGCCGCTTGCTCGTGATAGATGTATATTATGACCGCCTTGGTTTTTTTAATGGCCATTAATTTCATGCATCTATACTACGAAATATGTAGATATTGCATCAACGGCCTTTAGGCCATGTCTAGCTTTTGACCTTGAATCAGCCAGTTCCCACCATTCCTCCGACTTTGACCGAAGTACTCACTCAAGCTTCAAGCTTCAAGCTTCAAGACGATATCTCGGATTTCCCTACGATTTCCGCAGTAAGGATATCGCCGACGGTGCAAAAAAACCAATAGAGAGAGCGAAGCTAATTTTATATTAAAGTTATATGTACCGAAAATATCAAACACTAGACTTGAGAATGGACGCCGCAGAGTACCTTGGAAATACGGAGACCATTTCTTCCCAACTTTCAGACTGACCCAACATCTTTTTTCAGACTAAATTGAAAAATTTTCTTAGAAATAGTAAAAAGATGTACAGAAGAATAAGATTCTATTTCAATAGATAAAAATTGGCAGGTGATGGGGGAAAAGATGCCGAGTTCTTTCAAAGAATCTCAATTCCCCTAAAAGAGGAAAGGTTATATAGGCACTGACACTACTCTATATCAAGACTAATATTCTTTTCTATATTAAATAAATATAAAGAACGACATTGTACATGCTTACCACTCATGGAGACGTATCTTCTTGTTGGATACTTCTAGTTTTGGTGGTGGCGTCGACCTGTTGGGATTCCTTGTGACTGCGCGCACACGCATCGTCCGTTTAACGACACGCCCCTAATCACCCCGTCTCCAGAAATTGCTATATATCATCTCACTCTGACTCCCTCTTTTCCATTCGTCTATTCTTGTCCTTGCAAATACATCCTTGCTCCTTGTCTTCCTCTTCCCATCTGAGCAGGTTGCCCCGGGCAGCAGTCGTTTGGCAACTGACCGCAACACTCCACACTCACAGGTAATATTGCACTCTCTGTTTCTCTATTCTTTGCACTGTTTCCGCCATCCAGACAGCCGGCAGATATACCGTCTTTTGACTCGGACCCGTCCGCCAGCTGTCGGTGGCACTTCTCGAGGCGCTGCGTGTTTGTTTACCGGCGTGTATTTATACTCGCCCACCTCTTTTGTTTATTTTCCCCTTTCTTCCCTCTTTCTTTTCTTCTTCTCATAAGCAACGCAAAACTCTCTTTCCACCGCGCCTGCTTATCAGCACCGATCGCATCTCAAGCTAAGCAACGCAATACGCCAGTTTACAGCCTTCAAACCACCAAAGCTGGCATCACCGCCAGCGTTTCCCCCCCTATCCTCACTCTACATTGTTAACCTGTACAAATTTGTGTCGAAAGGCCGCCTGACCGTGTTTTAGAACATCACAGCTCTTACATGCACCATGAACTGCTTGTGCGAGTGTTCGTACGTTGTGCCTGCGCGGGGACCTGAGCCAGAATATGAGAACCCTATCTTTCATCATTGGCAGGTCTCCCAGTCTGGCTACAACTTCTACTTTTGCGCATCGCATCGAGCCTATCATTGCATGTACATTGATGGCAACCTTGACCAGCCCTACTGTGGCGAATGTGCCCCCTTTTACTATCAAGGCTACCCAAATATAGTTTGGCAGAAAGATCTTGATAGACATGCCGAGCCGCCAGCCACTCGTCTCAACAATCCCATCAACATCGCCTATGAGCTGATCAGAATGAATCTTGCCATCCGGGCCAATAATGAGACCCGAGGCCAGCATCGCCACACCCCAACGGCCGACGCTGAATCCGTTGATAATAGAGCAACTCTAGCGGATCTCCTTCGAATGCCATCTGCCAACGACGTCCCTCGTCCCGGCATAGCCGTCCCGCGAGACCACTTTACATACGAAGGCCTCGGCACCGTTCTGGTTGGCAGTCCTCGTCAGCGTGGTCTGTTTCGCCTAGCTTTCCGTAACTACGCGGGAGCGGTGGGATGGATGCCCTGTGGCCCAGAGATTGGCCGACGAGCAGAATTCCTAAACCTGGCTCAGCACGAAGAGTTTGGTGATCCCATCTTCAAGAGCGCCCGCCTTTGGGCTTGCAAAGTCCAAGGTTATCTTTACTTGCCCAAGGATATCCGCTGGATTCTATGGAGCATCTATATGCTGAGCAACGAGGTTCTTTACAACAGCCAGGAGGACGATGAGCAGGTTCTCTGGGGCATGCGCGTGTGGCTCAACGACCTGTACTTCACGGCTCAGAAGCTCTTTGATCGTTACCAGCTTGAAATGCCTATCCCCATGCCTGAGCATAATTGGCTCGAGCGCCCCATCGGCCGCTTCAACCCTCCTGCGGGTGCAACCGAGCAGGAAGCCATGGGCGGACAGCCCAACCCTCCTGTGGTGTCTGATATGGGCGTTGACAGCGATATTTCTTCCTTTGTTGATCTCGCAGTAGTCGACGAGTCTTCTGGAGAAGATACTCTCAACGAGGGCGACTCCGAGTTGGGCTTTTAGCCTTTAGCGTCAAGCGAGGCAAAACACTGCCTGCTCTCGTGTTCACGTTTCTCTAGCCACGTCTGCGCTTTTGGCAATCATCTTCTTCCTGTCAATGTCGTCGTTGAATCAAGAAAAAAAAAAAAAAAAAAAAAAAAGCCAGAAAAAAAGGGCATAAAACAAAAGACAAAAAAAAAGGGGGGGTTCCTTCTTGTTGGTCTTCTTCTTGTTCACAAGCAATAACTGTTTCATCTCGCTGCAAAGGGTTTTTCGTCATCCAGCTTCCACAATAGAGAAGCATACGTTATCTGGCATGGCTACAAAAAGTTTTATCGTCGCTCACTGTCCATATCAGAGGAGCAATAACGAATCGAACGCATCAAAAAAGGCAAAATATACCAAAAAAAGATGGAAAATATAAACTCCCCCCCCAAAAAGAGAAATAGAGAGAGAGAGGTCTTACTTGTCCTTTGTTCTTGTTTCAGCTTCTGGATGAGAGAAGCGATGATTTTATTTGCTTTTGCTACAAGCTACAGTAAGTTATCATATAACAAGATCCGGCTTCACCTGCTGACTTCTTCTGAGTTTTCTGTTGGACTTTTGTACATTGGGATACTCATGAATAGATTCTAACGCTTTATCGCCGTCGATTTTCCTACATCTGCTGGCTCTTGGTTGAGGAAATATAGCGCCACAGCAAGGGATAGGATAACAAGGGCACATGGAGTCAGGTTTTACGAATTGAGATGAGGATACAAATAAGGTTTTTTTTCGATTTGGTATGGCAAGGCTGTAATTAGGACACGTTTTGTTCTTTTCATTTCTTTCTTTCTTTCTTTCTTCTGTTAGGAATAGCGCCAATATACCAGCGCGTGTATGACTTGTGTAAAACTATATTGTCAAGTGCCAAGTGTGTGGTTAGAAGCAGCAAATGGGATACAGAGTGAGTAGATTGCTACTTGTGATCTATCGTTGTCTATCGTTCCAAAATCTATCCAATATCACGATTGACCGGCCAAAATGCCCATCATCATCATCATCACCATCACCTGTTCTTCCCTTCAGCAAACTCCCGTTCAGCCTCCCATGGCCAACGAAACATAGACTCCCCACACAACTCCCGCCAGCGCACCCACCAGATTCCTCCCCTGAACGGACTTGACGAGCGTGAAGTTGATGAGAGACACGGCGGGCCAGAGCTTGGCGGCGGCAATCATGAGCGACCAGAACTCGGCCTTTGCCTCCTCCCAGACGACGGCGAAGTCGACGACCCTGAAGTCGACGGCGTTGGGGCTGGACCAGTACTTTGCGGCGGCGGGGAGGTTGGTGATGCGCGGGGCGTGGAGCATGGCATAGCGCAGGGAGCGGGTGAAGGTGCTGAAGAGAAGCGTGTTGAGGGCGGCGCCGACGGTCTGGTCGAGGACGAACTTGATGATTGTGTTTGTGAGGGAGAGCTTTGGGGGAGATGATGATGATGATGGCGACTTGTCCTTGTCCTTGTTCTTCTCTTTGGAGGAGCCTGGAGATGATTTGGATGGTGGGGGGGTGGGATGTGCGGGGAATGTTGATTCGAGAAAGTCTTGCCTGTTTTTTTTTTTTATGGTGGTGTTATCAGTGGCTGTGATTCAAATGAGATGTGGGAAGTTGTAGGATGAATCTGGCAAAGGTAGTTGGGTATAATAATTGTTATTGCTCACCAGAGAAAGTTTGGCGGCGTGCTCACTACCGCGAACAGGACAAACTGAAAGACGGGCACCCAGTCGATTGTCACGGCTTCCTGTTGCACGTATTAGCTGCTCGCTCCGTTCTGGAAAGATGAAGGGCAAAAAAGGAAAAAGAAAAAGAAAAAAAAAAAAAAAAAAAGATTTGATTCAGATAGGGAGAGAAATTTTTGAGAATGCCTGCAAAAAAAAAAAAAAAGACAACGCCAACTTACATTCTTCTTGTATGCGGTAATGGCCTGCGCCAAAATATTGGACACGGCTGCCAAGAGAGAAGACTGTAGAGTCGCCTGCACAATGGGTGGAGGGGCCATGGTTTCAGTGCTGGAACTATTCTTCGCTTCCTTTTCTCCTTTGAGTTTTCTTTTCTTTTCTTTTCTCTCTTTCTTTTCTTCTAAGCGTCTGGGCAAGCTTTTGCACAAACCTTGGGGCTGGAAGTTATCAGATTTTGATGGAAGAAAAGCAAGCCAAGCACAAGCGATATCGCTATCGAAGACTAATACTAATACTAATGCTAGGGCGGTGAAAATATTCAGTGGCGTGCGCGTTCCACCAAGCCACGGATATCCGTCGTGGACCAAGTAAAGTACTTCCGTATGTATTTATGGGAAGAGTAGCCGTGATGACAGGCTGCCTAGTTCTAATACTAACACGTGGAATAATCACAGTGATTGTGCGGGTAAAATACCCGGTTGCGACTTAGAGACAGCTCACTCAATGCGGCTCTCGAGGAACCAGTCATAGGAGAAAGAACACCTGTCATCATGGACATTATGATGTGATTATACTGCTTTTTATTCTCTTTTTGTCTGCTTTTTCGTATGATCAAATGTGCTACTGTAATCTGTTCCATGCACCTTGTGTAAAAGACACCTGGCGCATTCTCCTTGCCCCCATTTGAGAAGGCCCAAGTCTTGGCTTACATCCATCCACAACAGATGCATCGTGTGTCGTCTGGTTAGAAATTAACGTGGGATATAGATATGTAGTAGTAGTATCTACTAAACCCCGCAGTGGAGCGGGAACCCCGAAAACGCCGGTAGCGCGGCAGTGAAGCGCTTCTTCCTCTATCAGGACCTCGAACTGCGGCTCTTCATACAGCGCCGTGTCCAGCATTCTGGGAACCGCAGATGGCCCTCTTTATCCCGTGTCTAACGCCTCCCGTGAAAAACTATAATGACCTTTCTCCTTTTTTTTCTCTCTCATGGATGCAACGCTTCAGTCGTCGTCCTTGTCTTCCGTTAAATGGAAAATGGACTTTCAAGACCTGGTCAGAAGCCACATGAAGAACAGCTGGACGAGGTAGGAGTAAAAGAAAAGGAATTGTGTCCTCTGGTTGCGCTTTGCCCTTGTGTCGGTCTGCATAGGACCTCCAGAGTTAGAGGACGTTTCAGGCAAAAGGACATATTTCAGTGATCGCATCTAAACACACGTCACACCGTTCGGTCAGCATTCTAATTACATCCAGAGGGATGAGTGATGTGGGCTGCAAAACGTACCAGGAATAGAGAGTTGGCCAAGAAGGTGTAAATGAAGACCAGCCACCCGACCCAGCCGCCAGTGCCCTTGCCACCGTTGACAACTTCCGCAATGGCGATGGTAGCAATAATACCAACAAACTTATATCCAGAGTAGGCGATCAAATCAAGTAGCTGGGACTGGCTGGAGATGCTCAGGAGGTAGCATCCCACTTTCAAGGCGATAATCTCGAAAATAACCACACCGAGCGCAGTTGTTGCTGTGTATCCGAAAAGCTCAGGGTTGAATTTGCCCCTTATGCCGGCAACCAGTGTAGACAGGAGGATATATGTGACCAGTGCCATCACTATTTGGCACATGTATTTATGTTAGCTGTCATTCATTCTTGTCCATAATCTTAGTATGGTGTTTCGAGGCGCGACCGACCTGGAATGTACATATCGGGACTATTGATGTCGTCTCGCGGGGGCAGGTAGCGCAGATCCTGGCCATTCGCGCCAGCGACCTGCTTGCGGGACCAAGGCTTATGCCTCCAGGGGAAGAGAACGATGAAGAGCTTGTTGATGACGTAGAAGTTGGAGACGTTGAAGTAATACTTGAGCGCGGACACATTGACATAGCGGCCAATCTAGAAACGCAAAAAACGTCAGTACGAAGCAAGCAATGCACAAGAGTCTCGGTTCAAGATACGGAGACAGAAAATGGAACAAGTCACGTACGTTCTGCTCCACGTATTCCTGGCCATGCTTGAAGGCAGTCTGTCCAAACTGCGCGGCGACCTGGGCCGTGGGATCGCTCATAAACTGCCCGTATGCGCCAAAGGCATTGCCCATGTTGCCCCCCTGCTGCTGCTGATAGGGATTCCCCCCGTAGCCCATCTGATGCGACTGCGCGGAGCCCGGCGGCGGAGGCGGTGATCGGAGCTGAGGGACGGTCGACACATGTTGCGGCACTGGATGGTGCAAAGGAGGCGACTGAGCCGCCCGATGCATGGCTGCGGTTTTGGCTTTGACGTTGGTTTTGGTTGGGTGAGAGGAGAAAGACGATGACCTTTGATTTCAATTCGAGGCGGAGAGAGCGAGAGTGGACGCGTGGTTGGGCTAGGCCCCAGGGGGTTATCGTTGCTGTGGCCGCTGCGGTTGACGACGAGATTCGAGATGCGAGTTTTGAAATGTGGTCGATAGCTTTGCTTGTGCTGTGAATAGAGCAGAGCGAGTCCCCTGCAGCAGCGTCATAGGCCAGCCAAGGGACAGTGGGTTGGTGCCACTACATTAAGGTGCTGAGCTGCTGCAGACGGGGGTAGTGGCCTATAAGGCATCCAAGAAAGCAGCGGCATGTACCTGTGAGTACATGCCCACACGTGCAAGACATGCTGCTACCTCCAGATACCTCCCACCAGGTACGGATTCGCCGCTGCGGCCACTGCCACGGGGCTCTTGATTGCTATACCGTGGCCTCTCAGGCCCATTCGTGGCCAATTACCACGTGATTCGGCTCCTGGCCATCCGCGCATCGGCCTCGCTAGAAGTGCCATCACGATAGTCGAATCGCAGGCAATACGCGGCCATTGGCGAGGATTGCGAGTCGTCGCATGTCTCGGGAATGGTTCGGTCGCCGGCGGAATTAAATGCCAGAATTCAAATAGAAAAAGGATAAATATCGTTAATTTAATGCCTTCTGACGCGTGAAGGCGAGGCGCCAGAGCCACCATAACGCTACTGCTGCTCATGTACACGCGCATGTAGACAGATAAACCTTGATATCCTAGTACTATCGCTCCGTTATCTTCAGTGGTGGTCGCAAACCAACTCTCGCTACTCCAGCTCGCAGCCAACCACGCGCAGTCGCTTTCTTGCTTGATCGCTACAAAGACGGTGTGGGAATTTCGTAATTACATCTTTGCTACCACTGCTCTAATATCTGCTGGCTTTGCCAGGGTCGAGACTTCCCTAGCCCGGATTTTTTTTTTGCCTCCCAATTCCACCACCTTCCACTCCTTATCGTCTATCTGGATGACTACGCCTGTTCCCTGATCTGATCCTCAACCTCGCTCCCTCTCGCGCTCTCGCTGCTCCTACCGGTATCGCAAGTTGTCCTCAAGACTCGTGAATCCGTCACAGCTGCCAAATTCAACATGTTGGATGCGTTCGAGGTTCTCACCACGTCTGGCGTCGTCGTCTGGTCCAGGACTTATGCGCCAGTCAGCCCCTCCATCGTCAACAACTTCATTGCCGACACATTCATAGAGGAGAAGAATGGCAGCATTGCGCCCACCGATTCGCAGTCGGCCGCGACCAATCCCGCCTATAGGAGCGACCAGCACACTCTGAAATGGACCTTTGTCAAGGAATTGGGTTTAATCTTTGTGGTATGGAAATTCCCCCATCGACGTCATCCTCCGTCTAGTATACTGACAACTGCCTTGCCTCACACCAGGTTGTATACCGTTCTCTGCTGCACCTATCATGGGTCGACAAGCTGGTGGATAACATCAAAACCATCTTTGTCCAACTCTACGGTGATCAGCTCACCAAGCCCCATACGACCCTCGTCGAGTGCCATTCGTTTGATGAATATTTCGACCAGCAGCTTCGAGAGCTAGACAGATCGAGCAGTATCGGAACTATAAGCCCTATAGAAGAGGAGGAAACGCCCTCCAACGGTCAGCAATCGGCGCCTGGCCTGACTTACAGAGGTCGTACACTCAATGGTGGCGGAGCTGGCACTCAGGACCCCGTCTCAACTGACTCTACGCCTATCCCAACGCCCGATGCCTCACGCCCCTCAACCCCTGGCAATTTGGTTGTTGCCAAGGCCGGCCCTGTGGCCAAGATGTCAAGAAGAGCTCGCAAAGCTCATAACAGTAACTCGGCACCGGTATCCTCTGGAGACGAGTCTTTGACCTCGTCTCGGCAGAAGAAGGGCGCCAAGACGACAAAGAAGGGGCGCAAGTGGAATGCAGAGGGATTCGCAGACGAAGAAGACGATAGCCTACAGCTGGATTACTCCCAGCCTAACAGAGCAAGCGAGTCGGAAACCGAGGCGGTTGGGCGGTCCAGTGCACTTGATGCCGTCGAGTCGTCGACCTGGGGATCCAGGAGTAAAGGAAAATTCATCCTCAAGGATTTGGGAGATGAAGTACATGACATCCTGGCGTCAGCAGAGGCTGAGAAGGCCGAGAAGGCCGCTCGTGCAGAGTCCAAGACGGGCCTTTTGGGCTCTGGAGTCAACACCATTAGCGGCCTCTTCCGAAACATTGTGGGTGGCAAGACGTTGACCAAGGCGGATCTTGAAAGTGCAATGAAGGGCATGGAGGACCATTTGCTGCGCAAGAACGTGGCCCGTGAAGCAGCCGTTCGCCTCTGCGAAAGCGTCGAGAAGGAGCTGGTTGGCGTCAAAACTGGAAACTTTGAAAGTAAGTTTGGCAATCCTCGCCCCCTTCCTTTACCACCATTCATCTCTTTGCCAAGTGCTTTTGCTCATGATTATGTGTTCTAGGTATCAACGCCAAGATCCATTCTGCAATGGAATCATCTCTTACCAAGATGCTCACCCCCACCTCATCACTTGATCTTCTCCGTGAGATTGACTCCATCACCTCTCCGCCTGTCACCTCGCTGCGAAAAGCTCGGCCCTATGTCATCTCAATCGTCGGCGTCAACGGTGTCGGCAAGTCTACTAATCTGTCCAAGATCTGCTTCTTCCTGCTACAAAACAAATACAAAGTCCTCATCGCTGCCGGTGATACTTTCCGTTCCGGCGCCGTTGAGCAGCTGGCCGTGCACGTGCGAAACCTCAAGGAGCTCACGGCTCGAGAAGGTGGACAGGTAGAGCTGTACCAGAAGGGATATGGCAAGGATGCTGCTACTGTCGCCAAAGATGCCGTTAGCCATGCAGCTCAGGAGGGCTACGATGTCGTCCTCATCGATACGGCTGGACGAAGGCACAACGACCAGAGACTCATGTCGTCGCTGGAGAAGTTTGCCAAGTTTGCCCAGCCCGATAAAATTCTCATGGTTGGCGAGGTACGTTTCTGCCAAATCACATTCGATGCTCAAACTATATTGATTCGTTTACTAACATTCCTGTCTTCTAGGCTCTTGTCGGAACAGATTCCGTTGCCCAGGCTCGCAACTTCAACGCGGCCTTTGGCTCGGAGCGTGCTTTGGATGGCTTCATCATCTCCAAGTGTGATACTGTCGGTGACATGGTGGGAACTCTAGTCAGTCTAGTTCACGCGACCAATGTCCCCGTTGTGTTTGTGGGAGTTGGTCAGCATTACTCTGACTTGAGGAATTTTTCTGTCAAGTGGGCTGTAGGAAAGCTGCTGAGCAGCAACTAATAATGTATAACAAGAAAAAATGAGCACATGAACCCCCCCTTTTTTTTACACCTTGGTAATTTTGGATATAGTAATATGATGCGATATGCGGAGCCAATTGAAAAATTGGCCACTTCTGCCATCATCTTAATACACTTTCACTTCAAAATACATTTACAATATAATGATATATGGTAGAACCAAGTCGTTTTTCTCTAATCTCCCTTTGTGAGCTTCTTTTTTCATCATTAATACTATAATCCTGCATACTAGTCCATACTATGCATCGAATTAACCATTCTTTTCAATCCAGCATCCCATCTTGTCATATCATAACCCCCTTTTCAATTTCACATTATTCGCCAGGCGGCTACAATGAGCGCGACCTGGGAGTTCATATCCATCCATCCATCCATCCATCCATCCCACCATGCATATAAAAAAGAGAAGTACAAAGGAGATAAAGGGAGAAAAAAAAAAAGAAGTAGGAATATTGAAAAGCCAAACAAAAAAAGCTCAACGGGGGCAAAACAAGGCCAGCGTCTGAGTCTAAAAAGGTGTGGTAAAGAAGAAAAGATAATATGTATCAATATCGAAAACCGAAAATCAAAAAAACCATCCAGCGTAAAAAACGGAACAAGACTTTTTTTTTTCTTTTTTTTTTTTTTTCTTGATATAGTGCTAGCGACAAATTTTTTTTTTGGTAGAATTTTTGCGTGTATCTTCCAAAGTGAGCGACTTGTTAAACAAGCAGCACAAAAAATCCAAACGGGTATCTCTTTCTAGGGGTGGTTGTTGTTTTCGCATTCTGATATTTGATCCGGAGGAGGTAGCGAGTGATTGTGACTTGATTTAAACCTCAAGTTTGATGACATATATAAATATATCTTTGTATATATATCTCTCTTCATTTCGGCGTAGGGGGAAAAATAGCGGACATTACCGTTAAAAAAAACGAGACAAAGGAAATGATAAAGGGATAACAATCTTGTAGAGATATAAGAGCGCATCGCTCAGTAATATCAACTTTTATTCTTCCACAACAGCGCAAACATCAAACATCATGCTGCTTAGTCCTCTTCAAAGAAGTCATGGTCGTCAAAGTCACCAGGCTGGGCATCCTCATCATACACACTCTTGTGTCCTAGGTGAGGGGGTGTCACAGGCTCGGCTGCCAACTCCTGACGTCGAAGAGGAAGGTCCTGGAAGGGCTGTTTGTCAGACCGATGAGATACATTTGACTCTCTACGTGTCCGATCATGAACGCTCTGGCCCGTGAATCGTCTTCCGATGCTGGAAAATGCCGTGGGCTGTAGATGGCTGTCCGGCGTGGGGGGCTGGCGGAGAGCGGTAGCTGGAGGGGTGAGAAGGCCGCTCACCATGCCGCCGTTCTGTTGCTGCGAGGAGTCATTTCTACTCTTAGTAGGAGTGGAATTGCCCGTAACAGCGGGCGAACTCAACACTCCTGAAATTCCTCGGAAGCCAGACTGGCCACTCTTGCGCCAACTATCCCAAGCAGCCGCGATAGGAGCAATGGTTTGCGCTACACGCGGCGTCGCAGCTTGAATTGTCTGAGCAATGTTGGGGAGAGTGATGGCTGAGCCACCATTCATGGCCCTCTCACGCTCTTGTTCCTCCATCTGCAAGTTGGCCTTCAGTCTGATGGCAGCATCCTTGACAGCGGCACGGTCAAACCTGTCTCCCGAAAGAGCCGTGATAATATCTTGAAGATCTCCCTGTCTCACAGCAAGAAGCTCGCGTAGCCAGTTAATCTCGTCGTCGCGCTTCGAAATCTTGGCTGCCGCATCGGGATCAAGATCAGCAACAGTCTGTTCAAGTTCTTCAATGTGTTGTTCGCGGGCCTGCAGCTGTTCTTGGAGAACCATGATGGATTCCCGGAGAGCTTGTGGGGAGATCTTTTCAGGCATCTCAACCCGCTCTACTGGTTTAGCCATCACGGGGCTCAAGATAGAAGAGTCAACGCCAGCCGACTTCGCTGCTTGAGCGGCGGCGGCAGCGGCCTGCTTCGTAATCTCGAGTTTCTCTTCAAGGTGAATGACGCGGTCTTGGAGAAGCTCGGTCTTGGATGTAGACAAGCTGAGACGCTCCAGGAGGTGCTGCTCTGTTCGCTGACCGTCCTCAGTTGCGTTGTTCAACTGGCGCTCATAACGAGCCTGGATATCCTCCAACTCGTTCTGATGCTTCTGTTTGAGTTCACTCAACTCGGCGATCCTGGTGGACTGCGCTTCCTCTAGAAGCATCTCGTTTTGCGCCTTGGCAGTATCAATCTGAAGCCTGAGGTGGTCGAGCTCAGCGCGCAATTTCGCGTTCTGCTCCTCGTACTCTTCTCGGACAACGTTTACCTGGTTGTTGGCATCCTCGAGCTCGGCCTGCAGAGACATGCGAGTCCTCTTGACTTCGCTAGCCCCAGACTCACGAGCCTCTTCAAACTCGCGTTGGTATCGGGCAGCAGCCTGCTGAAGCTTGAAATTCTCGCTGCGAAGCTCAGAGAGCAGCCCCTCAAGGCGATTGCACTCATTGACAGCACGCATACCAGTCCGCTCGTTATCTTGAAGTCGTTCCATTTCGACTTCGAGACGTTCTCGAGTCTTGGATTCAGCTTGCAGCCGAGCTTCCAAAACTTCTTGGCGCGCCAGCATGGCCTGTTCTTTCTTGATGCGTCGCGCACTTTCCTCCGCCACTTCGCGCGCGGCCTGGCCCATATCGTTCTGAAGCGAGAGGAACTTGGATCGCCATGACTCCCGAAGTCGCTCGTTTTCTTCAAGTTGGGAAACGACACTATCAAGTGATTTATGCAGATGCTTATTTTCATTCAAAGCATGGCCGAGCTCACCATTGCTGCGGCGTGCGGCCTCATCAGCTCGTTCAGCCTCTGCTCTCCAAGTATTGTTATCTTGGCGAACGTTGCGAAGATCGGTTTCGAGGACATTGATCCTGTTAACCATTTCAGCTTGATGGTGGGTCCAGTGATCACGAGCAACCTCCATCTTGGATATTTGCAAGGCAGTCTTGCCTGCAGAGTGCTCCAGTGACTTGATGGCCTGGTTTCTTTCTTCCACCACTTCACGTAGTCGGGTCTCTTCTTCGGAGGCATTGTGTAACAAGCGTTGAACTTCGGACAAATTATCTTCGGCTGCACGCCTAGCTTTGACTTCCTGCTCGTTGGTATCCTCTTGCCGTCTAACTCTCGCCTCGAGCTCAGCAACACGGCCGTCGAAAACGCTTCGGTTAATAACCTCAACTTCCACAAGTGCCTCTGTAGACTGTAGCTTTCGGTTGAGCTCAGCAACTGCATCTTCTGCAGCCCTGCGCTCATTAATCTCATTCTCAAGGCTCTCTTGGTCTAAGCGATGTCGCTGCTCGAGATCCATAGCCTTTGTCTCGAGTTCACGGACTTTTGCAGCAAGCTCTTCATTGGACTTAGCTTGCAGCATGCCCTCGAAAGGAGCAGAGTTGATGTCATCGCGAGGCGTGTGCCTGGCGCTGGTAACCAGCAGCTCTTTGATCTCATCAAGAGACCTCAGGAGAGTTCCATCGCCAAGAGCTTCCGTATTGGCGGTTGGTTGGTTGCTACGTGACTGCGAAGCAAGAGCTTCGACAACAATTGAACGAAGCTGGTCCAGTCTTCGGTCTCTCTTGGGGCTCATGGAGCGACGAGGAGCAGGCTCGTCGTCTTCATCGTCAGCGTCGCTCTCCTGATACTCAGTTGAACCACCACGAGCATCACGTCGGGACGAAGGAGCCCGCTGGTCTTTAGATTTCAGAGAGTGAGAGAGAGTAAGGATAGCCTTCTCAAGGGGTTCAAGTCTGGATGCCAGGAGCGTACCAACGACGTTGTTAACACGCCCATCGAAAAATTGGGCACGATTCTCAAGCTTCGAATGTTCCTCCTCTGAGAAAGCAGCTTCCCAGTCACTAACTTGGTCACTGTCAAGCTCGCCCTCTTCAAACCCGCTACCACGTCTCAGAACTTGGGCGCTCAGTGGTGGGTCTACAAACGGATCTTCCAGTTCAGTACTCAACATCGGCTGAGACGCGTTATCCGGAATGTCGCTATACTTGCGTGGAATAACGCTCATTTTCTCGCGCGCATGGTCTGAAGGGATATGCAACTCATCCGACGATGCATGAGCTTCGACAGCTGGATGAGGCCACTTGAATGTCTCAATGGATTTGTTAATGCCCTGAGAATGATCTCTCTCCATTCGCTGCATGACCGCATCAATCTCCTCGAAAGTAGGCTCGCGCTTATCGCCATTCGTAGTAGGTGTAGCGTTGAAGCCGCTTGTTCCTTCTTCTGCAAACTCAATTGTATCATCGTCATCGTCATCTTGCTCAGCAGTAACAGCAGGAGTTGGCTCTGCGAAACGAGATGAGGCCAAACCAGCTGGCTTAGGCAAAGGCAGAGCGAATCTGGACCCAGCCAGACCCTTGGGAGTAAGCTTGCGTCTGGCAATTGCGAGTTGAGGATCTTCAGGAGCAGATTGAGCATTGGGCTGTGTAGATTCGGACAAGCCTTCTCCGTCTGAGCGAGCTTCGGTTTCGTCCGGAAGATCTGGAAGAGACGCTGGAGTAGCCGCTGACAAATGTCGCGGAGTTAGTTCGAAAGATGACGTCCATTTAATGGATGCTTCCGCTGGTGAGGTCTCAGAGGGAGCAGCAGTGGTAACTTGGGTATCAATCTGGTCAACCGAAGACATGGAAGTATCGGCAGGCAACACAGCTTCTCCATCAACTGAGCCTTCTTCAGCAATGCTCCGCGATTCTTTAACCGACGATTCAGCCATGCCAATGTCTTCACCTTCACCTTCACCTTCTTCTTCCTCTTCCTCTTCCTCTTCAATCAAGTCGTTTGGTCTCTCAGCAAAGAGAGGCACATCATCACTATCAGCGGCAGCACTCTTAGCTCGCTTGGCTCGGGAGTCGTCCTGAATGCGACCATCAGGCTCTCTAATATCACCTTCAGAAGCCACTGGTGATT
Source organism: Trichoderma asperelloides (assembly GCA_021066465.1). Classification (NCBI taxonomy): domain Eukaryota; kingdom Fungi; phylum Ascomycota; class Sordariomycetes; order Hypocreales; family Hypocreaceae; genus Trichoderma; species Trichoderma asperelloides. The sequence goes on along the minus strand of JAJKFY010000339.1, from coordinate 1,820 downwards.
GGCTAGTAGGTCTTAAGATAGGGATGGCTCTGGACTTCTTGGGAGCAACAGAGTCAGCATGTTGATTAGGTTCAATCCTGATATTAGTAAAGATAGAATCGGTCCGTCTCGGGAAACCCTTGGTGCCAACTTCAGCAGTATTGGATGCAGCGCCTTGGGGTTGGAAAGGTGTAAAAGCGGGGGCATCAGGCCGGAACTTGGGACCAGACGAAGAAAAGTTAAACTCGCTCTGCCCAGGAGCAAATGTTGGAGCATTGACATTGATCTTGGCTGCTAGAGGCTGCTGTGGCGGGACTCCGAAAGGAGTCTGGTCCATAACATCTGGCGCACCAGCATGATACACACCAGGCTGGAAGCTAGGAGTGTTGAAGTTGAAAAGGCCAGGAGTGAATGTGCTCGTGGGGTTAAACTTGAACTCTGGTGCTTCCACGTTGAACTTAGACAAGGAAGACTTGCTGTCGTTGGCTGAATGTTGGCTACCCGCGTTGTTAAGGGACACTGCGTCCTGCCATGGGTTGCTTGAAGCAGACACATTCTTTTGATGCTGGCTAAAGGCAGCAGCAAAGTCGATGTCCTGAATAGGGGTGCCGAGATTGCTAGGATTGGTTTGGATTTCCTCATAAGCCTCATCGACGCGCTGAGTCTCCGGAATATCGTTCAATGGGCCATATGGTGGCATGCCACCCTGGTTAACGCCTTCAGCAGGGTCATTATCCCGATAGAAATTCTGGGTGAGAGAATGGCCGCGGCTGTGGGGTCGTGGGTGGTGCAAGACGAGAGGCTTGCCAGGCTCATTAGCGAAATGCTCAACCTGCGCAAAGCCGCCAGCAGAAGGCTGGTGAGCATGCGCAGCGGCAAAGGGCTGGTGAGCAACAGATTCTGCTCTAGTCTGAGGGTTGTAATCCTCGTGTTCCAATTCATTGCGCAGCTGTTCCTCCAGGTGATATTCGGCATCATCAATCTCGGCCTGTAGCTGGTCGGCGTTGCGTTGCGTAGGCTCTGGAGTCTTGGATGGGCTTTCGACACCCACATGATCTTCCTCTTCTTCGTCTTCTCTAACGTCTTGAAGACGAGGAGAAGCTCTAGCGTACTGCTGTGGTAGATACTGCAGTGATTGATGCCTCTGGTGTAAGTTGAAAGCCGGGCTGCCAGCCTGGTGGAATTCTACACCGTAAGGAGACTGAGGAGACATGATGCCATTGAAATTCACAATGGATGGCGAATCTTGAGGACTCATAGCTTGCAAAATACCGGCTTGGTTGGGCCATCCCTGCGGTGGTTGTTGGAAAGGTGAGTTGTTAGCAGGGAACGAGATGGACTGCCGTGCATTGAATTTCCCAGCCACGCTGAAAGGTACTGGCGAAGCGCCCGATGCCAAAGGGCTCTGGTTGGCGGCAGCGCCGGGGATGAAGGGGGATGGGAATGGAAAACCGGGTATCGCATGGTTGCTGGACGCTGAGGAAGTCGGAATTGGGGGTGAGAATGGCAGTGGAGGGTACTGAGCTGAAGGTAGGCGTGAAGGTTGTGAAGATATTGAGGGCGCAGCTTCGGCTTCATCGTCGCCAAATGAGACGCCAAGGGCTCTAAGCTTGGCTTCTTGTAACTCATTGACGTAATTCTTCCACGCTGTGACAAGTAGTAATGTTAGTCGTCAGCCTCTTCAGGGAGATCCGTATATATATATATATATGCACACATGTACATAGAGAGAAGGGGGGGGGGGGGGGGGGGTTAAAATACCCAATTGAAAAAACAAAAATGGATTGTAAAAAAAAAGTAAAGTAAAGTTAAAAAACCAATAGAGCCAAGTCAGAAAAAAA
>JAJKFY010000338.1:0-144091 GCA_021066465.1 Trichoderma asperelloides | reverse complement strand
TTTTTTTGTCCAATTTTGTCTCCTTGTTCAATGGGGCGGTTTTTTATTTTTTTTTGGGGCAAAATTTTGTATCAACAAAACCCACCACCCCCGCCCCCCCCCCCCCCCCCCCCCCCCCGGACATTGCCACTGCAAGATAGCGAAAAAGATACAGTTTTGAGCTGTATCCGCAACATAAACACACTAATACTGTTCCTGCTTGGTGGCGGAGGGGTGCTGCAGGGTTTTGGTGGGCGGGCCGGTCGCTCATGAACCGGTCCCTGGCCATCCACCGTATGATTGGCCCAAGACGCCTCCTAGACGCCTCCTAGACCCTATTTAGTGGTTTTGTTGCGCGTGGAAGCGAAAAGATTTTGTTCCTACCCCGGCCCGGATCGGAGAGGGGCGGAAGAGCTCAGAGAAAAAGTGAGTAGTTGTCAAAGGGCGGCAAAAATCTTGACTCACTGCAACTCCATCTGCCTTTAATATACCTGCATGGCGATTTGGAAGGGTGATGTGGTGTGACAGCTCTTGAGGCTCCCTTTTTTTTTCTGCACTGTTTTTGGTTTTCTTGCTCAGAAATACCCTCGTGTTTTCCGTTCAGCTGTTCGAGAAACAAGCCGGCTTACTTACGGTCTAATTAAAAAAAAAAAAGTCCTCTAGAAGTACGGAGTATTAATAACCTTTGGACAACTCAGCAGCGCCCGCAACGCACAGATGCTGGTGGATACGGTAGAGGCAACGGCCGTGCCGGTCAGGGAGAAGGATGGCCATCAAAGCGATGAAGAGTCGCTACTCCACAAAGTCCTGCGAGCTGGCCGCATCGAGGAGCGAGGCATCCTGCCGGTACCGGTTGAGGAGCGCACTTCAACACGCTTCTTCAATATCTTCACCGTCTGGTTCTCCATCAATGCAAACATCCTGGGGTAAGTCTTGGCGTTCAGAATGGTGCATCTCACTTTGTGAATATGCACCTGTCACTTATACTGAGTAGCATATGCCTATATGTGGCGACTACTTGCTAACCTTTCGCAGCATCACCTTTGGCATGCTAGGACCCTTGTCATATAATCTCAGTCTGAGAGACTCATCTCTCGTGATTCTGTTCTTCTGCATGCTGTCTACTATACCCCCGGCATTCCTCGCCATCTTGGGCCCCAAGACGGGCATGAGACAGATGATACAGGCTCGCTATAGCTTTGGGTAAGATAACTTGAGACCCACGACGTCTAAAGAGAAAACCCTAACCAATCGGACATTTAGCCGATATATCGTATCATTACCGGTGCTGCTGAACTTGGCCAGCATGACTGGCTTCACTGTCATCATCTGTATTACAGGCGGACAGTGTATTTCTGCCATCTCGAATGGGCATGTCAGCATTGATGTGGGCATCGTCATCATTGCAGTACTCTCTCTGCTGGTTTCGTTTTGCGGCTTTCGAATTCTGCATATATACGAGACATATGCGTTCATCCCGGCCATCATCAGCGTTGTCATCGCCACTGGCTGCGCTGGCTCAGGCCTCAAGAAGCAATCCACCCCCGCGGAGCCTGCTACGGCTGCAGATGTCCTCAACTTTGGCATGATCGTCGCCAGCTACCAAATTCCTTGGGCCGCCCTAGCCAGTGACTTCACGACTTATTTTGATCCCAAGGTTCCATCGTAAGTTGCTATCCCCCGCACCCCCTTCGCTTGTGTGATTCCATTGCCACCCTCCACATCATTTGAATCGATTGCAACGCCAAAAAAAAGGGGGAAAGATAAAGATCAGAAGCACAGACCGGTCATTACTCCATTACTCCATAAATCCTTCCAGCTCTCCTTTCCCCCCTGCGTTTAGCATATAAGCTCGGTAGTACCATATACAATAGGCGAGATTCTAACGATCGACAGATGGAGAGTCTTTGCCTACTCTTACTGGGGCCTTCTCACACCCACCGTGCTGCTCATGATCCTCGGAGCAGCCGTTGCTGGGGCGATTCCCAACAACCCAGAGTGGCAGGATGCATTTGACAACTACTCTGTCGGCGGTGCCCTTGCGGCGATGCTGTCTAGCGCGGGCAACTTTGGCAAGTTCATCGTGGTTGTGCTGGCGTTGACATTGCTGGGAAACACATGTGGAACGTTTTACGCTATCACCCTCAACTTTCAAACCTTGGCACCATGGCTCTTCAAGGTTCCTCGATACCTGTTTGCCGTGGTGATCACCGCCATTATCATAGCGGTGGCCATCACCGCCGTGGACAACTTCTTCGAGAGCCTGGAGAACTTCGTGTCTCTGATTGGTTACTGGTCCGCGGCATTCGTCGGAATCGTCATCGTGGAGCACATCTTATTCCGTCGCCAAGACTATAGCTCGTATGACCACGCCATCTGGAGCGACGCTAAGAGGCTGCCCTTGGGCATTGCAGCTCTGCTGAGTGGCATCTTGTGCTTTGGAATGGTTGTCCCGTGTATGGACCAGGTGTGGTGGCAGGGACCTATAGCAAAGACAACAGGAGATATTGGCTTTGAGATGGCGTTTGCAGTGGCTTCGTTGCTCTATGTGCCGCTTCGCTACGCCGAAATCCGGCTTACGGGCAGGTAATGAAGAGAGAGGGCGCGTGTATTCCACATGCTCCCTTTTAGATATTTTTAGACTATGGAAAATAAACGGGGGCTGATATTCGCTTAACCCGCATCACTTCAACTCCCTACACTGCTTGCTCCGTGCCTTTGGTATCTGCGTGTATCTCAAGTCCTCGGACATTGGTGGCGTCTTCGGGGGCTAGATCTGTAAGTGAAGGCTTCACGGAAGATGCCGCGGATCCATTTCAACATGGAGTTAGAGCAGCTTGTTCTGTCAGAGTTAGTGCTTTCGGACTGAGAACTTGTTGCTCCATGGATAGCTATACAAAGAGTCCTAGTAAAATTCCTAGCTCCGACTGGGCCAATATTTGGTCATTTCATCTCTCTCTCGCTTAGATGACCTGAATAGATCGGACCATGTGCGTAGAAGGAAAAGAATGTCAAGCCATGCGTTAATTGCATATAAAGGGAAGGAACCTAATATATAGCATCTCTGAACACTCCGGAATTGGGGTGGGTAAAGTGAGCTCATGATGGCTTGCCATGGGAACCCAGAATAACGTAATCATCTACTCAATAAAGGTGTAAATAAAAATTCGATAAGTCGATATCCGGAGGCTGAACAAGGAGAATCTTGCTGCTGCATACTCGACACCTGTCGATCATCAGCCAGGGGGGCGTGTAAGTGGAAAGTCCTCCATATGGCAGTTGCACTTGCACCAGTAGCACCGGAGTTATCCAGGATGTTCGGCGTTTACAGCAACCAGGATCTGCACAACGATCTGATGGAGATGGCTGTAATAGTGCCACTCGTGGTGCCTTTTCTGCTTGGACAAGCTGGAGTTCCGGAGACTAACTCCCCGGTGCGGAAAGAGCTGCAAGGGGGAGAGTTTACTGATGATCTACCCTTGTCCAGGAGTTACGGAGTAATCAATGTCTCGGGTACTACGCACTATCGTGGTGTTAATACCGATTGCCCGTTGGCCCCAGCCTACTGGGCTATTGGTCTGGGGATATCCCGCTCTCCATAAGGCCCAAATTTCCAAAAAAAAGGACAGCTCATCTACGCAAATGCTCCTTCTTTGCGAATAGCGCAGCTTGATTACATGAAGGATTACAATACTAAAATAAGAAAAGGAGAGGGGAAAAAAAAAAAGCTCAACTGCACTTTAATTGCAACTCTTATAAAACAACAAGAGTCTTAAGTAAAAGCTACTTTTCAGCGTTCTGGGTTGTGTCTTGCTGTTTGCAATCAACTTCCGTCTTTTATACTGTTTCAGTGCTATTGATTCCGACTTAGAAGAAAGAATCCTAGTCTTCTACTAATAACCTAGTTGAATATCGGGCCAACACGGATCACTTGTTGAGTCACCTACCAATTTTCTTGGCGATGAGTGGAGATTCCATTGTGATCGTATGCCGACATAATTTACGTGTATGAGAGTTTGGCCATGGTTGTTGTCACTGAACTCGCAAGGGGCAGCGTCAAAATTTTGTCACCGCTTCGCCTAGATAGCAGTGATTATATCACAGCTCCGCTTAGATCTATATAATTGTAATACTGTCCGGGATCATGGATATACCTAGCTGTATGAATGAATTCTAAGTATGAAATTTTCCTCGGGGAGTTGTGCTGTCAGAACTTTAGAAAATGTCGCTGTTAACCACCTTCCGAAGAGGGAAGAAGAAAACTACCTCTAGTAGATCTAGGGCGGCTTTTACTAGTTTACTAGTAGAAGGACCAATACTGCATGTAATCCGCTTAGGCGACGTTTGCTTTAATAGCAATAGCACCTACCATGTAGCTAAGCTCCCCAAAACCACATGGGTGGAAGCCTTATAAACTGGGGGCGGCGGCTTATGTATGGTGCAATCGACAACGATACTGCTCCGCAATGAAGGAACTAATTCTTCCAGAAATGGGGGTCACTTCCTTCTGTTGTCGTCTCAGGACAGGCAAGTGGGCAGGAGCCTCTGTTCCTCATAGCGCAATATATTCCAAATTAGTGAAGCTTGATAACATGGATGATATAAAGATCAATCAGTGGTATGGAGTGCAGCTTCACGCTATGCTCGTCGTAGTATAGTCGAGCAGTTACATCGCCGACCAGGGTCATTGTGAGTGCCTTTTTTTTTACAAAAGTTTCTAAGGAAAATTGATTGAAGCCTGAATTCCCGCCTTTTGGTGGGTCAAGAGCGACATTGAGGGGCATTGAGGAGTTGAGGCGTCGACACATCGTTTACCCGTATGTAAATTATCTGCGTACAGTAGTTAGTTTCGATCAACGCAATATTTCGTGCTTGTCCTCTTTTGGCATGTGAATAAATTCTTTGACCATTCCCCCCTCCCCTCGGCTATTGTTTCGAGATAAGAAGAGCAGCAAAGCGTATAATGTGCGTAGGCGGGGTAGGTTAGGTTACCCTCTCAAACCCAAGCATTGATTTGCTCTTGTTGGACCGGGCAAGTACTCCGAAGATCAAATGATTGGCCAATGTCCGAATAATTTGCGAGCAGGAAGTAGGCTAAAATACAATATGGATGGGTAACAAGGAAATAGATGCTGAGTGAGTGTGCTCCCCCACCATTGCTCACCAATATAGCATACCATTACCGCGACGGATACTTGCATCTTTTTTCTTCTTTGGATTCTTTGCCTGGATAAATCCTTCTTTCGTCATATCAGACATGCAGACGCACACAGACACACAGTGGCACACACAGAGGCACACACACAAACCCCAATCTGTATAAGATGCAGCACCCTAGCGCTCATTCTCTCGCCCCATTTGGATTGGGCACTCATTGTTCTGCAGCATCATGCATATGCAGCGCCAAGACAGTACGACTCGTATCTTGCTGACGGCCAGATGCAGAACCACCCTTGTCTGAGATCGAACAATACCTAGCGCTGTATGGTGGCGTCTTCGGCTATCCCGTCTGCCACTTATTAGCCTTAGGGCCACCACCAGATTGCAGTGCTGGGGCTTGAGATTGACATCGTATACGAGAGTAACGCTAGAGGTTCCCGAGCCTTATCAATGGGCTGATTCAAACGTGGCATCGAGAGGTGTGTGTAGGAGTGTATTATGAGAATGTGTAATATATAAGCCAGTTCGTTGGCATGTGGCTTGCAAAGCCACGTGAGCCATGGCACCGACAATTCGACTCTCAATACTCGTAAAGAGTACATAGACTTCGTGTCATATTCCTCTCAGCATTTGAACCCGCCAGATTAGATGTAGGATCCTTTTTTGTGGCATCGCTCAATTACATTCGTTCGCGGGGCACCACGTGCGCTCTCCGTGATTCGATGGATACAGTGATGTATACGCAATACTACCTACCCAGCGCATGGAGTACATACCTTGAAGAGACGATATATACTACTAGTAGCATCTGCAAGGCTTACCTGATGCTTGTTAGGTACCTAGCAGTAGGTACTACATTGCACCAAGGGTACATGTGTGTATTATACAAGGATAGAGATGCCTTCCAAGCACAAGTATACAATACTTTATTACGAGTACTATAATGCCTCTACTAGGTAAGTAGCCATGTAAATGTTTCATAATAACGCGCCTCAGCTAAAGTGATTTGCGTGTTGCGGCCTTTGCCTTTCGGCCTTTGCCTCCAAATATTGAACGTCAGCAACAATGGCATAGTCATGCTTCAAGCGCTAATACAAGCACTAGATACCTTATGTAGCTTACATTCTAGGCGTTTACATGTAATAAGCATCATAACCCAGCACATAAGCTCCAAGGCTATATTGTCGTGGCTCTGTCTTTGCCACTTACTTTCCCCGCCCCGGATACTTGGTAGGCTTAGCATCTGGGGCACAGTTATCAGGTGGTCCATGTAATTGAATCTTCAACAACAGACATAGGTATTCAGGCGCTCCGCTATATTACAGCACTAGGCAGCTAGCGCCTGTCAATATCCCTGACTTAAGTCAGCGAGTTTGTAAGCAGGGTGAGCAGAGTTCATGTCCACATATCAGCTCTCTACACGTAGATAGGTACATGCACACATGCCCATTCTGAGTTTTAAAAATTGACAACTCAGATTAAACTAAGACGCATATAATCCTGAGACTCGAAAGGGTGTTGTAAAGCGCACATTATTTCTTGAAATAAGATCATTTCCCCATCCTCCTACACGTGCAAAGAGTGTTGGAAGCACAAGCATATTTGATTGGCTTACAGCCCCCTGCAAGTGTGAGCTACGCCTTTCTGCTAGAGCATGGCTGTATGGTAAGCTGCTCAAATTTCGGATGGAAAAAAACAAGAATCCAGGATAAAAGCGGTTTACAAAGCCACACTGTACTCTGAGGCTTTTATTCCAGAGAAGCCTTGGCACAGATATTTGTATACCAGGACTTCAACTGCCTCTATAAGGCAGTTGATTGGCTTGAGTTATCCTTGCACTATGGACTGCTGGTAAATCGATCAACTTTCCGCGGGCTAGATTGTGCTGCTTCGTAAAAGCACTAGTACGAGCACAATCAATGGCCCAAATAGCGCAAGTGTCCGAGCAGATTTTCAGGTCGAACCGACGGATGGCAGGCCTCCCTCCTCAGCGCGGGTCAAGCTGCCCAGCCCTACCGGACGCTAGGAAACGGTTCCACGCCGAGGTTGAAAGGTCCGATACTGTCCTAGACATGGGTCTTGCCGCTCGAACTGCGGACAACTGCCTTGCATCGCGTCGAAGCCTCAGTAGAAATCTCCATGCATGGTTCTAACCAATATTAGGTAGTAGTAGTAATACTGGTAAGCACTGCCCGCCACTTCCCGGCGTCCGTCTCGCATCTCGTTCATCTCATTCATAACGCCTCGTTCTTCTCTCTTGTCCATCCTGTCAGTCTTGCCAATGGGTGGTGGTCCCATGTAGTTTTCAGTTTCATCGAAAGCATATCTGTACTGTGCCCTGTGTTTCGCAAATCGGATCGACCAGAGTGGTATGATGTTTGAGCATCATGGAAGCTTGTTGCAGTAAGAAGAGTGACGTGGATTTAAAGAAGACTAAAACAGAATCGAAGAGGGAAACCCGAAAGTTGGTCATTTCGCTAACGCTCTATTTAGTTAGTAATATTCTTTGTGCGGATCATTACCCCTTGCCAGTCTTAGTAAACCTAGAAGGGACACCAGGGAAATAGAAAATCGTCATACTATGTATGGATCTGAAGAGTTAAAAAAAAATAAATAAATAAATAAATAAATTAAAAAAAAGGAAAAAAGAAAAAAAAAGGAAAAAAAAGGAAACCCAAAACCCCCCCCCAATCCAAGTCATTACCTCTGATTCCTATTGGTAGAGAGAACGAGGAGACTTGCGGCATTGCATTTTGCCGCTGGGTGCGGATCTTGTGTCTTGCAAGGAGTAATAAGGGAAGCGCCGAACAAAAGATGCTAGCAAGGTTGCCGGACTTATATGCGTATATGCAGAGCTCTGATTGGCTGCCAATCACTTAATACCGTGACAAGCTATTGCCGTGTTACAGCCAAGAGGATGCACACGTATGTAGATGATCGCGATAACGGCTGATATTGGCAATATGTTGACGATCTGTTGGTTCTGTGTTGTTTTGATCTTATGCCATACTGCTTTCTGGGACTCTGCGATACTTAAGTTTCCCTTGTACCGTTTGGTTACATTCCCTTGATTTGTTTACCAAGCCTTGTTAAGCATCTCTTGGCGACCAATGCTTGGCGTGGAATGGTTTCATCAAAGTCCGGATCAAGGAATTAAATGATGTAGACATAAACGAAGGTGGGGAGGCTGAATCACGTTGGGATCGATGGCTGGGTGCCTACTATAGGCAGTGGATGCGAAGTCATGTACATTGGTGGACACTGGGTATACCTTAGTAGGATCGCGTCATTTCATCTTTCATTAGGTAGCTGTGCTTTTTTAAACAATAAGCCGATCGAAGTACGCGATGGTACCGATATGATGCTTTTGGTAGTACACGCCGGCATTTGAAACACTAATGGATATGTGTAGGTAGGAGGCAGCGATCATTAAGCTCCGAGGAGAAGGATCAGATTAGCTCGTTACAGCCGTGAAAGTGGTGCTGCGTAGACACCGAAGACACCGGTGCTAGGCATTTACAAATGGCTCGTGAGGACTGGACACTTGACAACTAAACTATACTCAACTCTTTTTATGATACTTGCTGGTTATTTCCGCTTTACTATACAAACGTATACTTTATAGATAAATGAGAAACACGAACTTTACAAGAAATTGGTCTTCGGAGAATAACTTGAGTTGTCCTGGTGTTTTAGGAATCTCGTAACTTGATCCTTTTACTACAGTGTTTCGTACTAGCACTATATCATGTTCATTGGCACTGGGATAGGTGACAGATCTGCTTTAGCAGCAGTTGATCATTACTAGATCAGGCATACGCTGCATAATTTTCAGGCTGACCGCCTGTCTAGCCGCCTGATCAGCCGCTGAAGGGCATAGATAGCCCTAGCCGGGGGAGCGTTCCTGTGCCGTTGTGGATGCCAGAGGAAGCCGGATGCTTCAGAGAGAGTTGAGCCTAACGGCTGTTGTTGAGGGGCGGAAAAATAGATACCGGAAGGTGAAGATATACACACACACTGAAGCGTGGACTGTGCGTACCGGGTGTTGGTTGCATAGTTTAGTGATTCCTAGTAGAATACTATATGCTATGAATTTACGAGACATTTGTGTTTGTATAATCTTGGATCTGTGTGTTAATAATTACATGTACATAACATTACCTCAGTAGTGACATGAAGGCAAATGCAATTTTCTACAGTCCTTATTTTAAATTTTTAGCCCCTGTCGCGGCCCGGATTCGGAACGGGCCAGTATAACGGTGGCCCCACAGGGACGGACGGCTTTTGCACTGAACTGTGCACTATACGCCTCGAGCCTGTGTTTAGTTAGCGACGTTGCGGCCAATGCTTGTGCATTCGACTTATGCACTAATCTTCCCCAAGGCATATTATTAGGCGGCACCCTCCCGGGCCCAGGCCATCCTGAGAGCTGCGTGTCTCTCAAACAGATGCTCGTCGTGGGCCCCAGTGAGGCGCAAGAGATCTGGGCATGGCGTAACTCCTGCTGCCAATACAGGCACCTGCTGAGGCCAAGGTGCATGTGGCTAGCGCAACACGCACCGTGCTGTGCTGTAATACCTCCATGTATCGGGCTACTGCACTGTAATCTGGGCGCCGGGGAACCCTTTGCGTTTAAATTACAGCGACTTCCGGCTTAGTCACCCCGCGGAAACCGTGCACGCCCAGCGCCTGCAGGCAATTCATGTTCGTTCTTCTGGCTACATGTAGGTACTCACATCAACCATCCACCTCCATCTACTGATCATCAGCGATTTGATCGTCTGCAATGCGTGACGGAGCGCTGGATGCGACTACAAGTAGCAACAAAGGCCGACTATCCTTGCCCATCTGCCACTCGCCATACACACAGCTGCAGGGGCCCAAATCCAGCGCCACTCACTCACTGTACCGCATGGACAAGGACACTGTCTGCGGCATCGTACAGTATGCGCACCCCCCCGGGAGCAGCAAAAGTGGCCCGCGATCCGTTGCTGGGGCCAGGGGTGTGTGCTTCGGACATTGCACGCTGCAAAAGAGCATACTGTAAGAGACGGTTCACCACTTCGGCAGCCAGGCGGAATCCTTCCGTGGGGAAGGAGGAAAAAAAGGGACTCGATCCAGAGGCTGCGGCATGGACAGCCATGCGGATGCCGAAAAGGCGGCGCTCGTGAGAGACCTGGCGGCGTCGAGGTACATAAAAGCCGAAGCATCACCACGCTCTGCGCGCTGAATGCGGAAACCCATCTATTGCCTATACTTGACATACGAGCAACTGCTGGACTATTATCTCACCATCATCTACTGCACGTGGCGTATAATTCAGCCGTGCGCCACACCACGCACATCTCGGATAGTCCAGAAGCTCGGACGATTCGCAGCGACGATACCAGCTGAAACCATAGGATTAAGACACTACGATTCACCCTATACGAAAGCCCGCCTTTTGCTATTTTTTTCCGGCATTGCCATAGTCGAGGCCAGACCCCGACGGAATTCGCAAGGAAAGGAAGGCAGCCTCTTCGGGTCTTCTTCTATTGTCTCTTTTCTCAATCCGTCTCACGCCAACGGCCAGAGCCAACAACCGATTCTGCACACCCCTGCTCGACACCGAATGCTGTCTGTCAGTATGGATCCCAGCGGTACGTCTCTGGGCCAGTCTCTCTTCTATTTCCTTCAACTCGTTTCCCTCTTGCTTAGCGTGGTGTTGTTTTATTATGCCACGCCTTAGCACCTGCCAGCCTACCCTTGGATACGTGTATATATTTGGGCGGCGAGTTGCCCTCTCCCTCTTATGCGTGCATTCCGCTGGACAATTGCGCTTCTTACGGTGTTTGCTATTCTTTGCCCGTTCCTAATTCCGTCTTCTCTTTCATCATGGCTGAAGCCCAAGGTCTCACTCAATGCTGGCCGCAACATGTGCTAATCGATGATACGCTGCCGCCAGACCACTTCTTCACAACGCAAGACCTCCATCACCAGTATCACTTTGACGCAGGCATGCATCATGTCATGCCACACCACCAGCAAGACAAGCTGAACATGGCAATTCCCATTTTCTCAGCCGACACTGCCAACGCCGCCTTTTTCCACGTGCCAACACAGTCAATGGCCGGCTTAACAGGGCCCGGCATGACGCCGCCCCCAGCGCCGCATCAGTACCGCCAGGACTCACCCTCCAGCACGCACAGCGGGGGGTCTGTTTCAAAGTACCGCGGCGCTGCCCGATCGCCGGACGGCGATGATTTCGACGCCGGCAGTGACGAAGCGCAAGCAGCCATTAGACGACACCGCAACACAATGGCGGCGCGGAAATACCGGCAGAAACGCCTCGACCAGATCGCCGATCTGGAGCGGGCATTGAGTGACGTAACCAGCGAGCGTGATGACCTCAAGCTGAAGCTCGCAAGACGTGAAGCCGAAGTAGAGGCACTACGAGAGATCCTCGGTGGAAAAAAGAGATGAGATGCAACCTGCATTCTACTCCTCTCTTGTCCCCTTGCCTTCTCTTCTCTCTACATGTTTATATATACCATACTATATACCACGCGGATCAGGCGCCTCCAAATGTCACGAGACTGCATGTACTCTTGCGATTGCACATTGACATCTACAGCAGCTAGCCCACAGATTTTGTTCTCTTTGTTTCACGGGACCTCTTGGAGTTTTGGGGTTTTACGTTTTATGGCTGCTTATGAGGGAAAAGAAAATGAATTTGAAATCAATGATTCAACGAGATGGTGATGAAGCCGCTTTATTATTTCCTTTGTCAACTCCACCATACTCTTTTGATTTTTGCCAAAATGGAGTCCTAAAAGCTCAAGTATACCATTTAAAGATTGTGCTTTTCTAGGGCTCGCCATATCTAGAAGCCTGGGCAATGTCAGCGCGATAGGCTTCGTGCTTATAAGGATAGACTTTATGATTACACACCTTAGATAGTAATCAACAACTACAGAAAAAAGAGCAAGAAGAAACGAAGCTAGATCTTCAAAATCTAAAAAAATTAAAAAATCGAATGATGTATCTCTCTCTTCTCCCCTTCCCCCCCTGTGTGTGTGTGTGTGCGTGTGTGTGTGTGTGTGTGTGTGTGTGTGTGTGTGTGTGTGTGTGTGTTATGTCTCTCTCATAAAAGCAAAGGCAAGAAGAAAGGGTACATGCGGTTACTCAGACGATGTCGATTCTCTTCCTTAATTATGAACAAGATGTATCATGGAAAGTTTTCAACTACTTCCGCCTCATCATAGCAAACCAGCAGTGTCACGTGGGGAGGAGGGGTTGGGTGTAAGAGAAGTCCACGTTACATGGGTGCACGTATAGGGGTTGGGTAGATGTGTAGTAGAATATTGTAGAAAGAATAGAAGGAGAAGATGCTGAGACTTATCAAAACGTCTGGTATAGCAGACCAAGGCAATTTGCTCCTTTGAATGTGCTTACGCTGACCAATTCTCTGTCTCTCTGGTTGATAGAAGGGAATATGAAAGAAAGAAGAAGAAAGCAAAGAAGGAAGGAAGGAAAAGATCGCCCTGAGTTCTAGTAAAGTACAACCAGAAAAGACTTGTTAATATGTACGCTTGAAGATGGCTACTGTCTTACACCAAGAACAGTCTCGCAATTAATACACGCCCCTTTTGCTATGTACTCTGGGGTTTGTACAGGTTTCCATTGACAGAAGCCGTAAAGAGGCTTTTCAGGCTGCTGAGAATAGAAAATCTAATTTAAAACCTGAGTATTGGAAGCAAAGACTATTTAAATGCCAGAAAGAAGACATCACAGCTACAGAAATTTCATCCGTCGAGTGGAGTAAAGGGGCATACGGCCAAGCTACGTGGGTTACACCAAATGACTCTGGGAATCAAAGGATACTGGGGAGCCAAGTGACGCTGTAATCCAAGTGACACTGGAAATCAAATGACACCAGAAAGGATGACACTGAGACGGATGGCAATTAGCAATCCATAGTGAGTACTCACCAAGTATACCAAGTATACAAAATACACATCACTTCGGGTGCTGGGAATAATCATTAACCCGAGATACAGAATCTTTTCCCCCGTTATTTTTTTTTTCTTTTCTGAGCTAATCCTCGGACTGTTGTATGTGTCCGATTGATTTAGTTTGTCTTCATCTACATGAATCGAGACACTGAGAGCTTGCGGCAGGTGGCTCATAGTGGGGAGTCACGACCGGCCAGTGACTCACCCTACCGAACATGAGATTACAGAGCAGACATCAAAGACTTTCATCTTGTTGTTGTTGTTGGACGGGAATTTTCCGAGTGTCTACTAATTCAATGCTTTTGGTTTGATTTCATTTGATTTCTGTGATCCACGGCGAAATGGCCATGACACGATTGTGATATTTGACTCGCAGTAATGATTCACCGAGCAAATCTGATCCCACGTTTCTTTATTCTCCTCGCCACTAAGCGCCAAAGATTGGAAATTGCCAAGCGCAAATTAACAAGATCAAAAGCAAGGGGGAGAAGAAGGGGGGAAGAACAAAAAAGCTTCGCTACCTCAGCCCTCTAGTATGTGCTTACATGTACTATACACCGTCAATTGCTAGAATGAGGAGGATTTAAGACTATACGATAACATTGAACCTAGCCAAAGATGCAGATATCTAGCGCTACTACTACTATTATTGGCATCACAGCTATGCTCTGCCCGAATATAGGTGAGCGGGCGATTCAAGGATTTACAGAGACACGGATTAGACGCAGCTGTATAGTAGAAGCTCTATCGGTATGGCTGTGGCAGCCAATGGGATGCCCCGAACACACATGTCGGCTATATGAGTCACTCAGCGTTGCAACTCCCCCACTGATCGTCTTCACTGGCCCTAGCGCTTATTACGTGTAGTCGTTGAGGATGTGCGCCATGCCATGCCTCCCGTGCGGCTAGTACCAAGCCTTAGTAGACCTGTCCGGCGCCACGTTGGCATCGGAATATACGGAGTTGGTCTTGTACGGAGTAGATTGTATATGAAATCTATAGTCCAGTAACCGTGTCTGATGCTGATGAGCTATCTAGTTGTTGGTATAGTGTATGCCATTCCTATCATTATTTACTGCTTTATGATAAGCAAACAAAGGAAGCGCCCGTTGCATTCGGCTCTGTCTCGGACCTTAGAAGTAAGGTGCGAGAGCTTTGTATAAGGGGGTAGCGGGCTGGAATTGCGTGATTATCTCGCTCGAGTATCAATTTTGCAAGTTTGAATTTTACTTTCTCTGTATAGAGAATGACAGATTATCATCCTTCGAAGCTTCGTCTATCGACCGGGACGACGTATTTATTCGACATTTTCCGACTCGATGGAACAAGATTATTGTTCTGGATACATACGGGCACCACGAACTTATCATCTACAGACGTGACCGAAAACCGGCCGTGGCAACTCTCTTGCCGAGTTGAACAAATTGAATGGACGCGATTGGGCCGCCCATCTGGGGAGAAAGAGAGAGAGAGATTGAATTCTGCGAATGGCGGAAACGGAAGTTGATAAAGGAGGTGGACCGCCAGACTGTTTTACGAGCAGAGAGAGATACCAAGCAGCCGGACTGAGCGGATGACACTGTTCAATTCCAATGGCCATTGTATTGATGGTGGCAGTTGGCCAGGCGGCTACCGGCGCTAGCAAAGTCTCTCATATGCTCTTCAAGCCTGCGTGTCACATCTTCAAGAAGGGTTCAAGCACCAGAGTGTTATTCGTCATGCATTTTTCAAGCGAGGGATGGACACTAGGTGCGAAGAGAAAAGCCCTACAAGAGTCTGCGGAACACAGCGGCATCATTGCGGCGGGGTGCAAGATGAAACACACGAACAGACGGACGAGGTTTCCAAAGATTCCACCTATGACGAAGAGCTACAAACGATGGACGAACGAAGGCATGCAGCATCTCCCTGTCTAAACATCTCTATTGTTTGCATATTACATTCCCATTGCCTTGAAGGCACATGTGTCTGCCAATGATCGTATAGATGGGCCACAGAAGCTCAATTGACCTTGCCAGGCAACAAGATGTTGCATGAGAAACAGCTGCTCGATATGAATATACCGTGTTCTGTATGCCTTTGCAAGCTACAACGGCAAACATCTCCACCTGCCCAAACTGGTCGATAGAGCCCCATGCCTCGTTATATTAGTAGGTATTCCTCCCTACTATACACAATGCGCTTCCATGTAATAGCATTATATGTGGATGGGGTAGTCCAGTGCCACCTGCAACGGGCAGCGGGAGAGGCGCCGGAATTCTGGCAGAGCTTGATCCATATTTAACTCATTTAGTGCCACGGATCTAAAGTAAGGAAGGTCACGTCGGCCATTGGAGCTCCTAGAATTTTTACACGGCATGCCGAGGCACGAGAGTGGATAAGTGAGGTGTTCGGACGTGCTCGGGGGGTGATGCTCTGCTCTGTGATATGCTAGGACAGGTGGGCGGCGAAATATGATCCGTGTCTATGCCATGGCTATGCCTGGATTTCAATGTTATGAGGAACGAGAGCTTTGACTGCCTTGCTCGGCGACGCATGGAAGTACTGGTTGTGTTCAATACCATTGCTTCCAACTGCTGCCTAGTACAGACATATACATGTACATAATGATACGGGGCCCCGGCGCGGCTCGGTGCGATGCGATGCGAGGCGATACGATATGCGGCGACCACGGCCCAGAAACGCACTAGCACTAGCAGGATGGAGCTCCGGTGCTGCTCTTATCTAGCAAAATTCAAGCAGCAGGGCTTGTATACCACATGCACACATTGCGATATACGCATGCTCTGTACATGTATCTTTGCGCTGGGCTTTCTACTGTAAGTATCGCCAGGACTGGATCCTTGTCTCCTGAGCTTAGTATGCATGCTATTCGCTAAGACTCTAACGACTCTATTTCCCTCAGAGCCGCACTGGGCTATAACAAGGGCCCATATCGGCCTTCTAGGATTCGACCACGCCATGCGGAATTCTGCTGGCAGTCTTATTCCGATACTGTTACTGCTCTGTACATATCACAGGTAGCAGTAGGTCCGTCTGCGCTGGTCTTGGCAACTTGTACAAGCATGTGCTAAGCGAGCAGCTCTGCCATTCCTCTATTAGCCGGCCAAGACGGAGATGCGATAACCAATCACGAGAACGACAAGCCGGCCAGAATCAGCAACACGGCTATGCGACTTCAAAAGGCGGATTCGATAGACCAAAGGCGCAATCAACGCCATTTGCGCCCCGGGCGGCAGCCGCCGTGGCCCGATTGCGACCAAGGCTGGTTCTGAGCATATTGTCCATGTAGTCGGCGACCTGCTGCGCTCCCCCACCTACGTGTAGCTGTCAGCGCCTGGCCTGAACAGCCGTGGCCCAGACCGCACAGCGGAAACTGGCGCTGGAATCATGCTGAAGACGATGCTTACTGCATGGCCCTAGCTGCAAGAGGCGTATCCCCGTATACTGCAGGCCGCTGCGCACTCCGGACGACACAGCCCTACGGCAATTCTTTCGCGAGATGCATCCATCGTCAGTTCTGCTACGCCCACGCCCTCGCACGTGTGCATTCGCACTGTGCACAAGCAGCGTTGTGCTCTACTGGCCTGTTTGACCATTAGCGGAACAATCAATTTTCCTTCGGCGGGCGATCGATCCACCAGCACGGGCGAAGCAACGTGTCGATGACGTAGCTGTGTGCATGTGCCTGTAGCTGCGTTCCTGGATGGCGGAAGTCGTGCGACGGAAATACAGCCTCCCTTTGTTTATTTTCCTCTTCTCATCATCACAAGCGCTTTGAGTTAATTTGAGCTGATTCTCTCGCCGCTGAAATCAAAAGTTCAATCGCAATATTCCCAATCAAGAACTGCCAAGTCTGCATCTTACGCTGCGTCGCATTCCAGCCATGTCTGCTCCAGAGGGATCCGTCAATCTCCAGTCAATGGCGGTGACTGAGCCCGAACGCACATATGATGCGCAGCCAAAGTCGCATCCTGCAATGGGTATGTCGTATTGATCTCTGCAACGGCGGCTCGCCTATCTCCTGCCATTCCCGGAAGCAGGCGGGAATCGAATACTGACCGTGTGGATAGATCCCCAACAGCCGCATCCCGACACCGCCGAAGACGTCAACATGCGTGGAGGCGATAGAGGAGGTTGCTGCCCCGGCCGGTTCTGCTTCATCATACCCTGCCCGATTCCCATTGACTGCTGCATCATCTAAGGCCCGTGCTGAGCTTCTGCTATGCGTCATGACAGAAAATGAGCCCCCCCAAATTAGAGATGGCGGGGTATTGATTGCTTCTAGCCCTGGGAACTTTGGGTTCACGCCGATTTACAAGAGTGCGAACCATTGGATTTGACTGAGCAGAGCAAGTTTCTTTTTTTTTTTTTTAAGTTAGTTTGATGGGCCATGGGACACAGAGGTTGCAAGAGAGAGGAATCATTTGGGAAATGCTTTGATTGGCGCGGTCGACGTACCGCCGTGCCACTAGATAATGATAATGACGACGAGGCGAGATGATCTACCAAGAACGAATAATTGCAAATAAAATGAAGATTTTTTTTTTAAAAAAAGTGCCGGGGAGTTTAAACATCGAAACGATGCTGCTTGTAGGATTCTACAATAGACGACAATAGATGTTTTACTACATGTGTGGTCATAGTTGTATAATAGTTGGATATATTGTATTGCCAATATGGACGATAATGACTGGCGAATTAATTCCTTTGAACGATGCCGAATTTTCTATCCAAATAGCTGATCACTTTGCGTGTGCTCCGGTACATGGGGAGCTAGCAGAATACTCGTCCACATACCAGCGAGCAATGCAAAGATATAGCGAAATGGAATATAGTAAACCTTCGATATAACTTCTTGTCGTCCTTGCCATGCCCAGAATGTGCGAGCTTGGTGGATGCTGTGTTTCAGAATAAACTTAGTTTACACGCATACATAGCAGCTACCTATTGTTATTCATCTTGGTGACTATTCATACAATTTATACCGATGCCATAGTCTATTGCATCGTATCTAGACGTATAGTTTGTGCTAGGGGATAATTTCTGAGATGTAAACTTACTACCCGAGCAGCCAAGTCGTAAACTCTCTTACTTCGTATTCAAGCATACTTATGCAACATCTTAAACATGGGTCTACATGGATGTATATTAGATGTAAGAGATAAGATGGAGGCTCTATAATTTGGCCCAATAATAAATGGATTGGCATAAAAGTATGTATATTTACCAATCAAAATGTTCCCAAGTAGATCAATGCCTCCGAGTGCAGCTTCTAGAATCTTTTATGCACATGTGAACCATAATTCTCTCTTAAGGAAAATGAAAGATACGGAAAAGCCACGAGGAGTTAATTTCCGTTTTATATGATAATCCGTACTCTCCAAAAAAAAAAAAAAAAAAGGCCCTAAATTGTCCTTAGCCAAGTTGAAGATCCTCGAATTCTTTGTTTACCATCTACATCAAGGGATATAGGAACATTCCATATTATCCATTCTTCCTTTTGTTCATTTCTTCATCAAGGAGTTGGAAATTCGGAACAGTGTTTACTTGCTTGTCTCTTTGAAGTTAAACAATGTACCCCCACAACGTAGAATAGGCAAACAGCATGAGGTATCTGTATGTAGCCTTTGCAAATATCAGCATGCCAGATAACTAGATACATGACTAGATAAAGATCAACAAAAATATGAGGAAATGAGTAATTAACTGGTGCATATCCTCACTCTCTCAAATCTAGTGTGGAAAAATAGTGAATAGTTGGAGTATTCTCTTCTTCGTCATGCTTTATATACAAAGACATTAAGTTGTATCAGATGTACATGATATTACTAACGTCGCGGAAAGACATTTGCATCATCTGGAGGAGTCCTTAAGATGATTGTTGGATAATCTTTTAATATCACTGCCACACTGAGATTTTGAACACGAAGAAGAAATAAGTCAACAATCGAATTGTCCAAATCATGCTTGTTAACCTCGGAATGAGACCACACATAATCCCCAAGTTACAATCCATGGTTAGTCATGTCGTACAGCCAGTACTATAGAGCTCAGAGCCTGAAAGTAATGGTATACATATCGCTAGCGCATTTACAACCATGAATATAGATGGTAGTCTCATGATAGGCCCTTAATAAAACACCGTATAGTGACTACAGGAGATATAATTGTCCAAGTCAAAGTTATACAGCAAAGTTTTCTCAGAGACTCTGTCTAATAATCCACTTTGCTCACTATACACTGCAATCAGGCGAAATCTCATAACAGTGCACCTTATAACGAATCTATGAGCTACCAGAGAAAAATCTACAAGTGGCCACGAACAAAGGAGGTATTTTCACTACTCATGAATAAATTACAGCTCTTGGAGCTTTCCTTACCCTTGCTCGTCTCGAGCAGAGAGTATTTCCGAAAAGAGCCTCGTGAAATGCTCACATGCACGTAACTGCCCATAGCTGCAATGACAACAGCACCGCGCCGAGAGACAATCAAATCAGCTATTTTCCCGCATTCGTTTTACTCCCTGTTATATATATATATATATATATATATATATATATATATATATTTACAAAGCTAATATAATTCTCCTCGATTCATTGCACCAAAGCGTTTAGCGAATAGAAAGTCTTTATGGCATAGTCATTGTAGTCTGCAACCCTCCGCCACTAACAAGCCCGCTGCTTACAGTAACGTCTTTGCATTTCTCCAAACATTTCCAACAGCTACCCAATGAAAAGATGTAAAAGATACCATCATGCAATCACGTACACTATCAGACAATTTTTCATCACATCTCATGCATTTCTACAAAATAAAAAACGCTGTCAAGTGTTAGTCTGCATTGGTTGGAACATTAATCGGCTCAGCTGATTCTTGGAAGCATAACTAGCTGCGAGATTAGCTTGCTCAGTTGGCAACAGCCAAACAGAAGAGATACAATAGCCGAAAATTTAAAGTGAATTAGCGTTAATATTGCAGTCACGTATACTATCTCGCTCCATTTTATTCATACCAATACTGCTCTAACAAATATATGTGAGATGCACAAAGCTGCAACATGCTGGCCAATCAGCAAAGGAGCGTATAGTAGTGGCACTAGATCGTTAATTGCCCCTATCCAGTAATACAACCAACAAGCCGGAGCGCAGATATCAGACATCACAAACTGCCAGTTACTCACCAGTCTCACTCCAGAGGCGTGGTTGCATCGCCGAGTGGCAAGTTTTGTTCTAGAGCCACCCCCTTGACACTTTAGCCATACTGGTGCCTTTATTGAGGCGGAAATAAAAGAAGAGAGAGGAAAAGAAAAGAAAGAAAAGAAAGAAAGAAACACCCCCTGGTAACGTGATAGCTTGTACATAGCCATCACGAAAATCGGAATCACCTGTTTACCCGACCTTCTGCTAGGCGCCCAACTTGGCTGCAGAGGAAGCAATTGAGAAGGCAAGGAGCTTACACGGATGAGATGACGAATGAAGAGAAGGCGGACAAATAGATCGACTGGAATCCCGGTCGAAGGCAAGCTTTTCAGCATCACGCTGCGCATGTGTTACCCCTTGGACATGCAGAGGCTCGTAACTGAGCCAAGACGGATTAAAGTTTCCGTGCTGTCTACATTTGCTAGATCTGTACGGGCGCATGTGTCCACTTCCAAAACATGCTGTCGTCACATGCAAAGGGCCTGGCCGTTTCTGGTAATCATGGCTGGATGGATCTTCCAATAAGGGTCAAGGGTCTGGGGCATGGCCGCCGTGGCGTAGCCCATCATGGAGCAATGTAGGTGCCAAGCCAAAAAAAAGCTATGACTGTCGTATATAATACAACATCAGCTCGTTTAGACGTTGACACTGCCTACTATAAAGATCCCATTATCAATCCCCTTCGTCGTATAATGCCTGTCTCTAAGCATACTATGATATCACAACGGCTCATTGGAAGATGAAGGTGTTTGGAGGGCTGAGTGAGGTGCTAAAATGAAACATCAAATACTGAAGCATCCACACAGGGGCTGAAGTGACCAAATTGCGGAACAAAATGTTTCACTTTGGGCAAGGAATGAGGAATGAGAAGATCCGAACTTGAAACGAGGCAAAGAGGAAACCGGAGCAAAATAGGCGGTTCTAATGAAAGAGCCGCAAAACGAATCTCGCAAACGTCATTCCTTCTTCATCGGAGTGTTTGCAACTCCTCTTGATTGGAAGATGGCATTATGGCGCATCATCTGGCTGTATGGTGATACCCCTTGAAGATGCTGCCAAGAGCATCTCAGAGGCGAAGAAACGCGCAATAGGGGGGTAGAGAAGACATGTGGATGGATGTTGTTGAGCGGATGACCACAAAAACTAGCCATCACAGCCGACATCTTGGTGGGGGGGAGTGGGCAGGGATCATGAGATTCACTCAGAGAATGCTTGCTCTGAAAGTGGAACCAGTAGATCTTGCAGAATTAGAGGAATAAATGTAAGTAGTGGCTCAGACAGTTACCATATCCCTGTTAGTTGGGCGGTTACCTGTGTCTTTCCGAAGGCTTATGCTTTCTTGCTCCGGCAAACAAAGCAACGAGAGAGAAGGGTGTGTAGATAGATAACGGGAAACTCGGCTAGAACATCGAGCCATGCCGCTTCGTAAACATTAACATGAAGCTTGCCCCGCTGTATCTCTGCATAGTATCTGAATCGGGTGGCAGATACGAAGGCGGGACCCAAACACTCTTCAGCTTGTCTTGCCCGTTGAGGCCTACGGGAATGGTTTTTTTTTTTTTGGCAGATGCGGAGTGGCCCGTCTGGGACGGCCCACGCTCAAGCCAAAAAAAGATTGGGAGAGCCAAAATAAAGCCGAGAAAGCGCAAAGCCAACCCGCAAAGTGTCCGCAACTACTGTATGGAGCACCCCGGATATCATCGTGTTAGTGACCAGCTTACTGAAGAGAGCGGACGGCAGCCAGAATTTCGGGGCCAAATGATGAATCAACCAGACTGTTTCTAGAACCACCAATGGTGCCTATATGTCAGCACAAACTGCGTCGTGCAGCTGCGTATAGGTGATGTTGAGGGGAGTTCGGAGCATGCAACGATGCGCGACGCATGACCCTCGTACAGAGCTGCTCTTTAGGTGTGTCTCCACTATGCATGCATCTTCACACATGCTTGCGTTAGCGCATGAGATGTGCATAAGGATGCATAATAAGGCGGGTAGTGGTGGGTGTGAGCAGATGCGGCATACCGGCGTACTTGCATGCAAGACGTGAAGGTCGATTGTGGTTGGTCGTAACCGGGATGGAGCCGATGGTTCGAATGGACAAGCCATGCGTGTGCCCGTCTCTGCAAGAACCACATGGACGTGAAGAACATTCGCATCCACGGCGTCTGCAGCATCGTTCGCCAATAGTACGGCTGCGTATATCGTATCGAGCTATTGCTAAGATAGCGCGGTCTACACGACAGATATCATTCGCGGCTGATGTCGAGCCGGCCGGAGTTGCAAAGTCAAATGTGGTGGAGGTGGTGATGGCATCTCCCAGAGGCACTAGCACCGCGACTAGTACCTCGGCGGACTGAGGCTGACCGGCCGGTGTGGGCAGGTGTTGGGCCATGGCTTGGGCTATTGCTAGCCGGAGACCAAGTATCTGGCTGCCCTGCACATGGTCTCTTTGTGTGGCGTAGGCTTTCCTCGAACAAGACTGTTCATGGTTCCCGTGGAGCTGGAAGCGGAAAAGCGTCGACAGGCACGGCGGCTGCCTGGGTTGCACAAACTTGCTCACGGCCTCGAGCATCGCGAATCTTCTTTTTGGCGGGGTACCCCGTGTCGTGGTCCTCTCGCGCAATCGTTCCTCGAGTCATAGTAGGCTAAGATTGTTCGTGGCTAGTTCGTAGCATTTTCAGCTCTGCTCCTCTAAGCACAAGCAATAGGCGAAAGCTCTACTGTACGATAGCTGCAAATCTCGGGTGAGCGAATCGGAACATACGCGGACAAGGGATCGGCACATCTCTAGAGAGGAAGGCTCATCTGCTGCGGTGCTGAGAAACACAAATCAACAGACTGCGAGTCTGCATGCCGCTGGTGGCTGGGCCATGGAACACCCCCGTCCGCCGCCCAGGCTGGGCATGAGGGCAAAACTAGCGCTCTCTTGCCCTGAGACATGCCGACGGACAATGGAGGGCTGACGCGGACGATGACTGGACGAAGCACGAGGCGATGGATGCATATCATGGAGCGCTGGCAATCAAGAGCTTTGCAAGGTGAGCTGAAACCAAGGAACAGGCGAACGGTAGAAAGCTGCGCCGTCCTGCGGCCTGTTGAGTTGACGAGTCGTTTTTCAAGCTGCCTGGGGATGTCAGAGGGCGTCTCTCATCTCCTCTATGTGGCGCTGTCATGTTCCGTCCTTATGGAGTCAGCTTCTCGCTCGCATCACGTTCATTTGGAGGACGATGCAGGCGAGGCTAAACGGGGAGCCTCGGAATAAAGTTTGTGCCAGATAAGAGATAGGCGCGAGTGGTTGTGCGCAGCATCAATTGAGGGAGGTGCTACGACTTTGTGCTACCAATTTGTGCGCGTCTTCTGTATTACACATTGCAGAGTAGATAAAAGATGCGATTTTATATGCCGGGGACAGCAAAATGAAAGTGGAGCAGCTATGTCGAGTCCATGGCAACATGTACTAAGTAAGTGCTTAAGTGAGAGAAGACTTACTCGTATGGTCCACCTACCTATTATATTGTTATCCTTCTCTGGACATGGCCGGGATCATGTATGACTTCGCACGTCGTGCTCCTAATCCATCCCATCAGTGACATGACAAAGACACATACTAAATGCTAGATAGGTGCCAAAAGTACCTTAAGAAGGCATCAAAAAAGGGCCTCAGAGGACTGAATCGTTTGTTTTGTGGCGTTCCTGCAAGGAAACCGGGATGGAGCCTGGAGGGAGGATTTCCCCGGATTCGCGCATTTCGGCTTCTGCGCTACCCCGGCCTGGCACCTCACAGACATAATGTACGAAGGGATGCTGGGATCAACCTCGCTGGCGCTGCGTCGCGCGCGCATTCTAGTCTTGTCCTCTCTGGGGCTCGGGGGGCCGGACTGACAAACCCAGGTCCATGTTAGCGTGGCGGGAGGTGGGAGGTTGCTTGAACTGATGAGGGCGAAAGGTAAGAGCATAGAATCCGTTTCAACGACACAGCGGCAGATGAAGCGAACACGCATCAGTGCAGCTGCTCAATCAATTAGCCCTTGGCTAACGCAGGCCCGTCTGATCATGGCCTAGCCGGACATGCCAAGGGTTGCTGCAGTGCTGCCAACAGCCTGCCAACAGCCTACCTGGTCGAGATATGCTATCATATGTCGTGTAACGGCAGCTGCTGGGACCCGCCTTTGACATTGAACCTTTTGATCTATTTTCAAAGCCTCGAGGTGAGACCAAATTGCGTGGGCAGTCCGACCACAAAGCGGCCTAGTCAAGACATTTCGATGGACCTGGCTGACAAGCTCGTGCACAACGCGAGGCGAGCCCATTCCCATTCGACTAGTGTTGCGAGCATTCCGCAGCAGGAGTCCAGGGCCTGTCTACGCTATCCATTACTCCGTGGTAGCGGTGCGACATAGCGTGGCTACACCTACTTGGGCATATCGCAGCTTTGATTGTGGCGTCTTGAGCCTGGTTTCTCTAATTCGATAAGAGTCCGGATTGCTTATCGATTTCTCTTTTCTGCTGCCCTTTAACATGAACTGGCCGTCGTGGAGAGGCTAAAGTGCCATTCCCAGTTCTATGGGGCAAGATCATCGACGGCCCCGTGCTCATAACTGCCATGGATGATCTGCAGCAGGGTGACAGGGTGGGCGCCGATGCGGGCATCAATCTCGGATGCATACATGAGCGCCAATGCATCAAGACAGATGGAGACTGTAATTTGGAAATCGGCCTGGTATGCAGATGCTCGTAATGCCAATCGAATTTTTCGCCATTGAGCAGATCGATGTTGGCCATGGCCAAAGGAATGTCGGCTTTCCACGAGTGGCATGCTTTTCGCCCATCTCAGCCCCCCCTCTATTGACGTGTGGACCGTGTGATTGGAGCTGGAAAATGGCTCCCTCTCGTAGCATACTGTCAAGGCGCCTTTGCCTTTGAAACAGTCAAAACCTCTGCCAATACTGCTGCTATTCTGGGCTCTGACAGAGACAGAAATGGGAGCGACAGTCACTTCCGAGCTGAGTTGAACCCTTGAACTGGCCAACGCTTGAGTAGTAGTCTTCAGTCTATCTTTGAGACTAGTTGTAGTAGCTCAACTGGAGCTGGTCTCCTCGCCTCGCCGTGTCTTGGTCTAGAAACCAACGCCTCACGACCAAACTCGCAACGGGCTCATGCTGCGGCTAGTGGCATGTCAAAATATCTGAGTACAATGGCAATTCTGCCCAGCTAGTGCTGGTACATGGCTGGCCACCGAGATTGGTGCCGTGTGATGAGTACTGCCAGGATGCCATTGCTAAAGAGGCGTGGTGTTGACCACACACCATCTACTCCCAATCCGAAGACGCCGTCATCCGCACCCGCACCTACACATACACCACTAACATGGATGAATACTCGGTATGTAAGTATCTCTCGTACACCTGAAAACCTACGCTCACGCCCTCGCCGCCATCGCACGCCTTGGAGCACTCTTTATCGAGCATGCTCTCGCCACAAAGGTTTCGGAGCTGATAGACGAGAAATGTTCTTGACATGAACAGGAGGGGCTTGAAGAGAGAGCAGGCGAGAGACACACTTGACCCAGTCTTTTTTGCTATTGACTCGCAAATGCGCCTGGCGTATATAATAAGCTTGACGTCCCGGTGAGTCGGGTTGATAGGCAGCCGACTCATCTCAAAACCAGAACATCCAACGCCTGTCCATCGTATCTGCCGTGGGCATATTACGAGTACCATTGCCTCGACCGATCCTCCTTGCCTCGATGCTCCCCCTGTCCACCCCCCTTGTCTTGACTACCTTGGACATCGTTCGATTTAGTTGATCGACTGTGCTGTGCTGTGCTGTGCCGTGGCTGTGGCTTCAAGTCCTCCACCGAGTCGCTCGCTTCTCGAGTGTGTCTGAAAGGATCCTTCTCACGTCCGTCCCAGTACCGACGGCTGCCGGATTCCATCTCTTGACCTCACACCCTTTACCTGGTGGACCCGAAATATCGGTAGTTGTGCTGCTGACAGACGGGCGACTGACCAAGTTATCGCGCGTTGAGCCCATGCCCATTGGCAGCCTTACATCTCCTTGATTAGTGCGAGTAATACTTGGAGCACCTCCTCCTCCTTCGACTTGGGACGAACACGAAGTCCTCAGCGATACATAAACGTTGTGATTAGTCGTAAATCGCCGCCTCATTTTCCGTTCTTCTCTCTCTTCTTCTTCCTTTTGGATTCTTTTCTTCTCTTCTTTCTTCCTTTCCTGTTATTCGTCTGGCTATCTGGATT
This sequence comes from Trichoderma asperelloides, assembly GCA_021066465.1. NCBI lineage: Eukaryota > Fungi > Ascomycota > Sordariomycetes > Hypocreales > Hypocreaceae > Trichoderma > Trichoderma asperelloides. The sequence goes on along the minus strand of JAJKFY010000338.1, from coordinate 117,496 downwards.
GGCCGTCCTCTTCTTATCTCGCTTCCCCCAGAAGATCCGCTTCGGGGTACTAACACTGTCCCCGCCTCTAATACACAAGCGGATGGCCGCGATCCACGACCGATATACTGTGCTCCCGTCCCAAAGGCTACGACGGCCGGGAGCACTGCTACGAACCGTGCTGAAGCACAGAGATTACGCGGGAGACCGACATCCACAAGACAGGATCCAGGTCACTGGGCAGGCTGCTGGACAAGTCACTGGACAGGTGCTGCTGCCCACCATCGCCGGCCACGAATACTACCTTGGTCGTAACGGAGCCATCGGCCCAGGAGCGCTACAAATACAGGGCCCCCCTACACCTACAGCGCCGCCAGTGGCAGCACCTGCAGCAGCACCTACAGCGCCCACAGGGGCCCCGTCCCCCTCTATCCCCGCTGGTCTCGCTCCCGGGCCCCCCATTTTACCGCCCGCACCGCTGCGGCCAAGCCCCAATTTCTCTCCCCTCTCAATCCGCCACGCTCGCAGCACTTCTTCTCCTCTTCCTCTACACGCCGCTCCTCTTCTTGCTTCTGCCACCACGCCAGCCTCTGCGCTCGAGAAGCGACGTGCCTCGCGCCTCTCGCACCCCATCGCAACGATGCCCGAGTATCGCCACATGCGGAGCGGCAGCCTCAGCATCCCCAACGGCGCCCACGGAAACAGCCATCACCACAGCATGCCGCGCAGCCCGCCCAGTAGGTTACACCAGTTTGCCTTTGCTTGTGCTCGAATCTAGCGTCTCCCTCCCCCACCGAGCGAGCACACGACCACGCCGAGAGATATTCAGAATTGGCCACAGATGCGCTGACCGTTTGTTGCTGCTTGCAGACACATCGCACGTCCCGTGCAAGTTTTTCCGCCAAGGAGCCTGCCAGGCCGGCAATGCCTGTCCCTTCAGTCATGACCTTGGCACCGCTTCAGAGAACATCTGCAAATATTTCGCAAAGGTGAGCAGCTTCTTCCACGGCGCTGTTGGCTGTGGTTCTGCTGCCCTCATTGCCTTGGACACCTACTGTGTCAATCAGAAAGACGATGAGATAGAAGATGGAAAGGAAGCGTCGAAAGATGGTCTTTTCTTCGCCCGAAAATACCCGCAGCTGATAGGGTATCATACGACTGTCGTTCCTGATTTTTTTTCCTCTTTATTTTCAAAGCTTTTCCCTTGCTGTGCTGTGGCATGACAAAGACACAATTCCTGTCGAGATTGGCTGGCTGACATTTCGCTTTCCTCTTAGGGTAACTGCAAGTTTGGCCCCAAATGCGCAAACATCCACGTCCTCCCCGACGGTCGCCGAATCAACTACGGTAAGAATGGCGTTACCATCGGCGCAAATCCCCTCAATCTTGCCAATCGTGCGGGCGGCGCCAGTCCCGTCTCACAGACCCCGGGCGCTGTCAGTGGTCCATTCAACCATTCTACCGCCAGTGCTTTGACCACGTCTCTGTATCGTGCCGACCAGCCCACATATCCTTATCTCAGCGATGAGATGCAGCATCTCGGCCTGTCTAGCAGCCACCATGACAGTGGCCTCCCGACCATTGATGCGCCGTACTCTGTCACCGACTCTAACTACGGCTCTCCACCGGATGATGAATCCTCCCGCCTAGGATTTGGTCTGTCGCCTGCTGCAAAGGGCTTATCTGTCCTTGATGCCCCATTACCCGCCTCTTTCGACTCCAACGGCATTTCTAATGCCGCCCGCTTCCCTGCTGCGCCCTGGCCTTCGTCTGTGCCCTCAAAGTTTGGTCTCGAATCGCCGTCCCCGTCGCTCAGCAGCATCAAGGATTCGCGCACGTCCGAGACGCTCAAGTTGCTCCACTCTTCTGCCTTTGGATCATCTGAACATCTCATTACCCCCACCGCCAGCAGCCCGCCAGACTCGCATCATCTTACTGGCGAAGAGTACTTTGGGAAGCGAATCATGCACTCCACCCGATACCCCAAGCAACCGCGGCTGCTCAGCGCTAGCATGCCTAAGAACATGGTTGACCGAGATTGGGAGGCTGAATTTGCGTTTGGCGACGACGACAATGTACCAGAAAATCTCGTACCCGGTGACCTGCAGGATCTGTTGACCCCGGCGGAGAAGGCCCGGAGAGGTTCGATGCGAGATGAGCGACCAGACTTTAGTCTCAGCAGTCTTGGCAAATATGGCAGCCCGATTGGCTCCAGCCCGAGTCGATGGGGACCCCTGTTCCAGCGTCAGAAGGAGGAGGAAGAGATGACAAGATCGGCCCGAAGCGCTGCCGGATCGGCTTTCGGCCACGTTGGGAGCCCCCTGCGGAATTCGATCCTTGCCAAGGAAATGTCCGATAACAATGGTGTAAGCCGGCCATCTGTTATTCGGCCTGTTGGCGGAAGCGAGTCTATGTCGGTGCTTTCGCAGCAACTACAACGGAGCCGACTTGATGATACGCTGAATGGCTCAAGCCCGCTCTTGCACCCGACGGCCAGCCGCAACGCCGGCAATGGCATCTCGCCCATCGGCAAAGACCGCGGCCTGGAGCGCCACGTTTCCAGTGCCAGTATCGGCTCGTCTGGTAGATTCACAACACCAATTGACGAAGAGGACTCTGCATTCGTATTCAGCATGGAAGAGGAAGAAGATTCCTCGTCATCAAAAGCTCGCAAGCGTGGCTCTTCTGGCTTGGCTCTAGGGAGCTTTACCTCCTACGCCAGTGCCGCTGCCAACAAGGGAGCAACACCTTCTAATGGTCCGAAGGAGGGAAGAGATGCCGTATCAGTCAATGGGAGGTAATGAATTTGTTGGAAACCATGGAAAAAAAAACTTGCGGCGGAGCATATTTGTTTAGACAAGATACCCCCCTTTCAAATCAAGTTTGACGAACGGAGGAAATCACCCCATTTTTGACGAAGACATAACGATCTACGAACCAGACGACAACGCGCTATGCACGTGCATTTTACTTGGAAATCAGAATTCGGCCCATCGAATTTTCTTTCGGGATATTTGCCAAGCTATTTATTTCTCTTCTTCTTTATTTTTCTCTCTCTTTGTCTCTCGCAAAATCAGTGGCAGCCTTTGGAAAGGGAACTCACAAAATCATCATCCGACATCCAACATCGCCAAGGAACTGGGAAAGGGGGGAAAAAAACCAAAAGGGACACAAGGGGTACATATACTATATAGGCTGGAGTTTTTTGCCTTTTTTTTTTGCGTTTTCTATTTTCCTGTTATTCCATTGTCATATCGAGGAGCCATCTAGGACAGCGAAGCCCTGAAAACATACCTCTCATTTTCTGGAATACGGCCTACCGAAGGAACTAGCAACATAAGCATTGTATGCTTTTCATCATAAGAAAAAAACGAGAATAACAAATCACTGGATCACCGTTTAAAATAAATTCGAAATTTTTTCCCCATTTTTTTTCTCGCTATATTTGCGACTACGCGAGCTTGGATCTTTGTTTTCTCACGATCGGATATCTGTGCTATCCAAGTGGTGGACATAATAACCCTGCTGCCGAAGGACGACATCTGCGGTCAGCTTAGGTCTCTTTTTCTTCAAGGATCTATAATCGCCGATCACTTTTCGTCCCATGGCCATGTTCTTGGGGAAAGGAGGATGGAGGGAGGGGAAAGCGAGTTTTGGAACCATCCAATAATTTCTCCCTAATGTCATTCGCCGTCAAGCAATGATTACTCTCTGCGTTAGTTTGTATGTATGTATGTATCAGTATAGGAGCAAAGTGTACATGTAGTTAGCTTCAAATATTTTTGGGCTTTTGAGCCAATGCCTGGGGGTTACCAGGGTGCATTTTCGGCATTCATTGGACACGGCTTTTTCTTCTTCTGTCTTAATGTTTTATGAATGAATATCTAGTTGTTGTGTAACTCGTGTCTTGAATAGAATCTCGTTGATTGGATGGTTACTACTGGCCAGTTACGATGTCCACCAGGGTAGTTGGTTATACAGGAGCGAGTGCATAAGCCGGTCATGCATGCATGCATGACTCCTCTATTCGTCATATTTGACAGCATTTTTTATCTGATATCATTTTCTCGTTTCTGCTCGTTATACGGCCTAGTTCTCGTTTGTGAAGAAAGAGAGACCTCAATGATAAAACAGGTATCCATCCTAGTCAGACATGGGCACGTATTGAATCTCTGGGGAACCAAGGCCGCCTCTAGCCGTAAGCATTGTTGGCGACGTGTCTGACGAGCTTCGTGCACTGACGCTTACATTTTCAAATGCGTATCACAAGCAAGCAGTTGGTGGAGAGTAAATTGAGTCTTCTATACACTAATACAAGGGATAGCTGCACAGACTTTATGTAGCAGCGTCTCCAACCACCATCAATACAATCGTCTTTTTTTCTTCTTCTCGATTTTTAACACCCCCTATTCCACAATCCCTTCCGTTTGATCTGGAAACATTGATGCCAAGACAAAGTAGGTGATCTTGGACGGCAAAAAACATCCCTTTAATCGTCTCTCAAAGATGGAAAATTAGATGAGATTTCACCATAGCATGATGTCAACCTGTTGGCCGTCTGTTTATGCCCTCTTTTTTTCCTTTTTTAAAAATGACCTCCAAACAATTCATTATTTTTTTTTTCCTCGGTAGCCCACCCAATATCATAGCCTCTACATATCCGGGTATATCTCAGGAGGGAATTTCAAGTCGCATAACGAGAGAGGTCCAAGAGTAGAGAAAAGGGGCCAGTGTTTCCAGAATCATCGGGTCGGAAGCGATTTAGTGAGCATCGGGCTGGTTGAGGATGTACTCGACGGCCTTGTCAACTACAGTGGGAAATCAGCATGTGTGCCAAGGAAATTCACGGCAGGGATATATGTGGGATCATACCTGAGTGGATGGTGTCGGCGTCCTTGTCGGGGATCTCGATGCTGAACTCCTCCTCGATGGCCATGACGACCTCAACGGTGTCGAGACTGTCCAGACCGAGGTCGTTGGCGAAGTGGGCGGTAGGCTTGATCTAGAAGGGGGCGTTAGATGCGGGCTATATTCATTGAGGGAGATTGCGCATGGCGGCTCAGAGACGTACGTTGGCAGCATCGTTGACCTGGAACGGAAATGGAGTTAGCACATGTTTGACAGAAAAACACAAGAAAAAGGCATTGGCATGATTCAGAAGCTTCCGCAGCGGCGCAAATGCAGCATCGCGACTTATTTCGCACCCCGCTCTCCATCTCTTCCTCTCTCCCCCGCTCCCACAAGAGCTTTCTCATCCATTGCGCAGCTGTTCCTCCATCAAAACGCAATTCCATGGCTCTTTACAGAGTCCCCCGTTGTTTGTTTTTTTCTTCAAGCTTCGCCTCCATGCGGTGTCCAAATCACGGGTAGCAGCGACCTACCTTGTCGAAACCCTGCAGCAGGCTCAGGATGCGGCCCTCGACCTCCTCCTTGTTCAAGCTTCCACCAGCGCTGTACATCCTCACACCCATGAGGCTCTGGACGCGGACGGGAGCAGCGACGGCGCGAGGAGCAGCCATCAGAGCCGTTCTTCGGACGACGGCGGGTCGGGCAACAGCGGCGCGGACGGCCGAGGCGGATGTGCGGAGGATGGCAGTGCGGAACATGTTGGCGACTGGCGTTTTGTGCTGGAGGGAGAGAAGAGAAGGAGAACAGGGAGAAGAAAAAAGAAAAAGACAGAAGTCAATTGACAAGTTTGACTGCTGCGGGAGGGAAGTGGTTGCGGGTTAAAGGTGGTTGGTGGGGGGTTTTTTTTGGTGACAGGATCGTTGTCGGCGATGATAAATTTCTCTCGCTGGCTATTACTCGGTCTATTGGAGGTTTTCCGGAGCTGGGCCAGGTACAAAGGTACAAGCATTACCAAGGTGGGAAAGGGAAAGCTGGAGTGCGGAGAGAGTCACGTGAGGCTGGTTGAGCTTTGGAAGAGAGTGGGCTGAATCAGCGAGAATGGAGAGGATGGGATTGGATGAGATGAGTGAGATACAGGCAGAGTGTGTCAATAACCTGCAAGGTTCTTTTTACGTGGATTTATAACTATAACTAGTAGTTATCATACCATCTTCCGTCCGCGAGATCAGGTCTTGTGCTACTGCATTTCATCGATTGAAAAGCTGCTGCGGGGCTAATAAGGTTTTCCTCCCTATGAATGAATGAAGAATGTTTATAGCTTACATGAGTATTACTGCAAGCCAAATAGGAAGTAGTGCCATATTAATAGTAGCTAAGCATAAAAGCTTGAGCAACATGTAAACAGAATCTTAGCAGTATAGCTGGCTAAGAAGTACCGGTGATGGCAGATATACTCCGTATAGCAGTTAACATTGTTCAACGGCCAAAAGCTTTTTACTGCCAGGACAATTTCAACCGATTAGGTCAACGTTTGACAATACACCCACACTAATACGAATCAAAAGGCTTCTTTTTTTTTTTTTGGTGCAGCGCCTAACTTATGTACAATCCAGTTGTCCATGCAATCTCCCTTGGTGCCCTTCTTCTAATTGGATTTCTTCTTCGCCCACATCATACAAATTGGAATTAGGTTTTGTGCGTAGTTTATCGGTAAGGTGCGTCTGCGCGAATGGCGGCAGCAAGTTCGGGCTCCCACTTGTCTCCGTTGGACAACAGCTTCTCTGTGGCAAAATATCAGCATGCTATACCAAAACGCTGTCCCGCAGTTCATGCCGCAAACTCACCCTTGTTGTACAACAGCTCTTCTCTGGTCTCAGTAGCATACTCGGCGTTGGGAGATTCAACGATGGCGTCAACGGGGCAAGACTCCTGGCAGAAACCGCAGTAGATGCACTTGGTCATGTCGATATCGTAACGGGTAGTGCGACGAGATCCGTCAGCACGCTCTTCGGCTTCAATTGTGATGGCCTGGGCAGGGCAGATCTGTTTCGCGTACACCAGTCAGCACACATATGATCCCTGTAAATGCGCTTCCAAGTTGGATGTTGGCGGGGTCCTTACAGCCTCGCAAAGCTTGCAAGCAATGCATCGCTCTTCACCAGAAGGATACCGTCTCAGTGCGTGCTCGCCACGGAATCGAGGAGAAATGGGCCCCTAAATCAGACGTCAATTATGCGTCAATGGCAAGCAGTGGTTGCGATGTATATCCAGATATCCAGATGTTCCATCCCCGCGCGACTTGCATACCTTCTCGAAAGGATAGTAGATGGTGTAACTGTGTTTCCTCCGTCAGCAATTCCATCTCTTCACCAGAGGCCATAGTCGATATAACATACGGTGGTCGGAAGAACTGCTCCAGCAGGACGTACATTCCCCTGGCCATCTCGGTCATGAGGAAGTACTTGCCCAGCCGGTCTAGTAAGCTGTCCTTCTCCCACACCCACTCCACGGGCTTGCTTGTGCGGAAGTTCTGGGGAGGAGCACCCTTGGGCGTCGCATAGCCGCGCTGCTGCTGGTGGTAGGGCGTGGCCAGCATCCTCGTCGCCATCATGAGGGAGCTGGCAGAGGCCGGAGCTCGGGTCAGCTGTCGTCGGGCAAGCATGGCCGCTGCCGAGGCGGGGAGGGTCGGCGCCATTGTCGTCAGGTTGGCTGGCAGAGGACGCAATTGACGAAGTTGCAGGAGAGCAGACTCGGGCGCCTCTGGCGGGGGACGATTGGGCGGGAGGCGACTTTGACGTGTGGTATAACTTTTGGCGGCTTCTTCTGCTTTGATCAACGGCCTAGTGCACTGCGGGATTACATTGCTAGGCCAATGATTGGTGGTGATGGCCGCGCGTGACATGGCACGTGACCACCATTAGATTGACACAACTCCATAGGTAGGTACCTAGTAGCTACCTAGGTACATAATGCAGTACGATTACCATCCCAAACATTATCTCGATGATGCAAGCAAATTGAAAATGAAACAAGATAAAAAAAATCATGATTAGGAGAAGAAATCAAACGCTCATTATGAATTGCCCGCCATAGATTGAAATCATAACACATCGTCGTCATTAACAGCAGCTTCGCCAAATATCACACACCAAAAACGCTCAATAGCTCTTCTCCCATGTCCCCCACCACAGCCCCATGTTGGCTGCTACCAGGAGATCCAGCATCTTCATCCCGTCATGGTATATGATGAGCTTGCCAAGCTTGGCTCGGTTGCCCCGGTTGCCCCCTCCTGCTCTCTCGCCGCCTACATTTACATCAAACGGTGATACAAAATCATCCTCGTCCTCATCGCCGTAACCCCGATTCACAGCTGACTTGCCGAATTTGCTGAAATGACCGAATTTGTGATCGCTGTCGCCTTTGGGTACTTCGCTAGAAGGGAATAAATCAGAGCCCGGAAGGTTGAATCGCAATTCACTGACTACGGTTGAAGTCCCCTTGGCCGCGCTTGAATCAGGCACCAGCGGGTTGTAAGCGCCGACTTCACCTTCGTGCAGTATATGATGACACAACAGGCTCCGGCCACCATTTCCTGTGCGAAATTCGCATCTACCGTTCCAAGGGCTCGCAAACGTGTATCCCCGTGGCTTCATCTTTTCAGGGCGTGCAGCCGTTGGCGATCCAGCCACGTACTCTCCGGAACTATGAGAAGCGACTGATGCTTCGCTCCCGTTACGGTTATGTGCCTGTGCCTTCTTCCGAGCGGCCTGTTCCAACTGGTGGAATTTGGATCGCAAAGCAGAGCCAAAACTTCTCGAATACGACATGGAGACCTGCCTGGAGAATGTACTGTTATCGGTTCGCGACTCTGGCACCATGTCGATGAAAGACCGGCTATCCATGCTGGTTCTAGGAGGAAGGGCAATTGGTGGGCCCCCACGGAACTTGGCATATCCAGCAGTTTCGATTTGTATGTCGATTGGTGGGTGCTGAGGAGGCTGCTGCTGCTCGGATGATGCAGAAAGATACATAGGAGTTTGGGCAGCCATCGGATTCGCTTCATATGATGAAATCTTTCCCACATTCCATTGATCCCCAGTACCCGGATCCCGCCTTATCAGGCCCAAGGTAAATGGCGGCGTAGAATACTCAATATTCTTTGTTGGAGACAAAGAACGACTTTGCCTATTACGTCCTGTTGTATCTGCTCGATCCCTAGTCTGAGCCCTGGAACGTGTCGTTTCGTCCATAGAGACTCGACCCTGTGGCACATCACTCATCTGTCTCGGTCCAACGGGTTTGCGCTTAGGAGCAGGCACATTTAACTGGGGTCTTTCATACGGATTCGTCTCGAAAGAGCTGTCTGAGTAGCCCAAGCCAGAGTCTTGGAATCGCCGCCTAGGAGGTAAAGGGGGGGCATATTCAGTCTCTTGCAAGCTGGGAGGCATGCCAAGATCTCCTGGCGGCCGAAGTGTCGTGTTCTCATAGTTGCCTCGAGTTTGCTGAAGTTGTGGCTGATCGCTTTGTATCGAAATCTCGGGGGCTAGAGATGAAATGGAGCTGGGCACTGGTTTCCGGGCAATCGTCATTGTCGCTGAGCTATCCTCACTGGATCTACCTTGCGGTTCATCTCTCAGTGGCTGAGGACCATTAATGTACAGCATTGGGAGCTCGAGATGAACATAGTAGAGGCTGCTAGCAACATCCCCTTCTGTGACGTTTTTGAGCTGGGGTTTGAAAGGTGAAAGAATAACATCTATGCATTTTTTGTGGTCAGCTGCGGTTGCGTCAAACATCGTGATGGCTTCCAAATACCTCTAGTGCCGGGTACTCTAGATATGTAGAGCACTAGAGGCTCCTGTATTCTCTCTGATGGGTTTTTAGGATACTGCGGCGGATTCGCTGCCTGCAAGTTCAGGGCGGCGAGCGAATGTGCCTCCATCATGATGAACGGTCGAGGTCGCGATGTAACCTCTGTGTGCAAAATATGTCCCTCTTAGGAAGTGTGTTTGGTTTTGATGAGCTGGCTTCTGATATGATGGATGGGTTGGTGGAAGAGATATGCAGAAAATAGAAACCGCTAATTAAGGTTATTATTTCGCTGAATTGCGCCAGTCAGAATGAATGACTTTGGTGATCACGCTTTCTCCTTTTTCCTCGTCTCTTTTTTTTTTTAGTTACCAAATGTCAAGATGCTTCGTGCATGGGCTACTGCAGGTTCAAGGGCCGGAGGAAAAAAAAAAAAAAACTCGACTAGGCTAGACCGAAAGGACTGCTTATAGAAATGCCGATCCAAACAAAGAAATAGGTCATGACAAGACGCAGATAGACAAAGAAGATGGCTCATAACAGACCCTTGCCAAGGTAAGCGGCAGCGGGCATTATCCTGGTATGGCGGTTGGTCTACCAAGAGGGTGCGACGAAAAAAGAAACGGGCTTTCTCCTATTTTGTGGTGGTTTTCTCCCTTCACCCTTTTCCTCTTCCCGGAGGCAAACGTGGTTTCAACAGCCTGAAATCGGTGCCTGAGCTCCAGATAAGAGAGCGAGGCCAAGAGACCAACGTCACCGCGCCGGGGCTGTGTCAACAGAGGCCCATCCGGTTTTTATTTTAGGGGCAGGCAAGGGCCGGTGAGCGAGCCGATAGGCCTAGGGCGAATCTGGTGATGATGAGGCGTCAGCTGCGACTGGGGCGAAGCTGAGAGCGGGAATGCACTCACGCTTTGTCTTGAGCCGGCAACGCGTGTGCACGGCGGGAGGGCTTGAAGTTGAAGCTGTCGTGTTCGTGTCCTCGCCGTGCTCGACAGCATTGATGGCCATTGGGGCTGCGGTGCGGTCTGGGCCGTGATCTGTTGGGCCGTGGCTGGCATTTGGGTGCCTGAAAATGCAGCTGGCACCGTGCCAATAGCACAGTCTCTATAGCTGCAATCTGTAAGGCTAATACAGTTGAGCTTTACGCTTCGATACGGTATTATTTAGAGGCCCTCAGTGGACCCGTTCACTGCCGTCATGGGGTCTTGGCCTTGCTCTGGCCTCGTTCCAATTATAAAAATCCCAGCTTCATGATTCAGCTTCGCTGGCCACAGCAATTCATACGCTTTGCTCGTACGCTCCGTCAGTTTATCGAATCGTGGATCATGGATAGCAGTACGAATTGCTCTGTTCTGAATTGTTTCTTAAAATAGCTCTCTAGCCTCGTTCCTCCCGCCTTTTAACGCACCTACCACCGCTCAGGTGATATCAAAGCCTTATGCAGTGCCATCTCATACATACAACATTGAGCTTCTAAAAAAAAAAACCCCCAACTGCAGCTGCCTACGTGCATTGAGCATTTGCCATTGCCTTATTCGCCACATATCCTTCTCCCTTTCTATTCTTTTCTCATCTTCTTTCTGTTCTCTTAATGTAACAAATGCAATCTCAAGATACAATCAAGTTTCCAAGAAAGACATCTGCATGTTGACCGCATAGCCCCCGACTCCTACTCATCTCCAGTTGGTTCTGGGCAATATGTGGCCGGTGTAGTAAAAGGAAACCCGGTGTGGCAATTCCAGCAGGGACTTGATGTTGCACATGCGGTGATCGTCTCAGTAACCACGCCCGCTGCCTGTGAGCAGCCGCATGGCAAAGTCACGAAATCTGCGGCAATGATGGTAAATAATAGAGCTAAAGCCTGGTTTACGCGGGCTCATCTTACAATCGATGATACAAAAATCACTCGAGCAGTTGAATGCGCAACCTTCATTTGTGCCTAGGTTCGTCGTCACCGTAACGGTGGGAACGCAGCTAGATGGCGATGCGAACGGCCTCTCGTCGCTATCCGGAGTCGCATAAACAGGAGTTGGACTCACAGGGTTATCGTCAGCCAGAGAATCAACTCTAATAATAAATAATCTATTATTGAGGCGTTTCAATCAGCTGAAGAACAAAGATATGGTAAGCTTATGAGATCGTTGCTCGGGTAGCATCATACGCCGTCAGCATGAAAATGATGTCGATCACTGTAAGCCGCATTCTTAAATCACTAAAGGCTGGGATTGAAGTAGCTCTCCGACAAATTATGAAGAGAGATATTATCGTTTCTTAAGAAAGATTTTCAACTAATTGTGAGGATTTGGTTGTGGCCTGTTAATCTCGTCTCCTGGAGCGCTGTTACCGGTTCTAAATACTCGACCCAATCTTGGCGTTACCTAATAGTAGCTGTCACATCGTGGATGCCTTCACCAAGTGGCGTGATGGTGCACACCATGACTGACGGAGTGCTCAGCTCTTGATGCTGCGATGCAGGCAAGCGTGTTGTGTGGCGCTTGTTGATGTAGTACAGCCCGTGCTGATGGATTCCTTGGCGAGATGCAAGACATGCTTGGGTCTAACCAGAGGAGTATAATGTGATGAAACGTTGCTTGATTGGATCTCAGCTTTAAGCTTGATAAAGAGTTTGACGGCCTTTGCAAAATGCTTGAGCCTATAAGAGAATATTGCCAACCCTGATCTGTGGTTGGACATGAAGCCCAAGCTAGATCTTATATACGTCGACTCATAATAGCTATATTGAATATGTACCCATATATGAAGCTTGCTCAGATCATCTATGAGCCAACAAAGGCTAAAGCCAAAATTGACCACTCACCTGCACATACTAGGCGCGTGTATGCTCACTGCACCAATCTATTTGGCGGGGAAAGGATATGAATTAAAGCATTAGAGAGGGATGCATGCACACATGTACATACATGTAGCTAACTGCACAGGGGGCAGCACTGCAAGCCTGTAGGATTTCACATACGAGCGGTCACCCTCAATACATGCAGGTATGCACCATAGCCTCGGCCCAATATGCGAAATGGCTTCGTCTAACACACGGCATGTCTAAGTTCTCTATCTGCGTAGTTTCGATCGTGATCAAGGCTGATTTCATTTGCTCCCCTCAGCTCTGTACGCAGCCACTACTTCCTGAATAACATCCTCCAGGTTCTCATCCTCCAAACCCAACAAGTCCATCGCAAACCCATCTCTCCTTGTCCAGTCCGCGTCCAGAGCTCCTAGCACAAAGACAATGTCCTCAATGGCGTCCAAAACAGCCTGAGGCTCCTCACTCTTTAGCCTTTGTTGAGCATCTGCCAGATATGGCTTTGAGTCAATGTGCTGCATGTGCCATGGCTCTCCCATTGCCTTTTCCAGGGCAGCCACAACATCAAGCTGCGACGGGTTAAAGCTTTGCACGTAAACCGCACGGTTGCGCGTCTGCTCAGCTCTCTGCAGGACTCGGACAGTTGCCTCGGCGATGCGGCGCAGCGTCGAAGTAGATGCCTTGGTGGCGCCGCCGTCAAGGATCTGGGCCGTGCGGGTGTCAAAGTCGATATGGAGGAGTCCGTCACGCAGTCCGTGGTCAAAGAAATGTCCACAGATGACGGTTGTCCATGAAAAAGCCGAGCCCTGCTGTGAGGCCTGGGCAGCGAGGGCCTCGCACTTTTCACGGACGAGCGTCTTCTTACGGTAGAGTGGCAGATACTTCTGCGGCTCTGGGTCGCTCGCATCGCAGCTCCCAAAGTCTGCGGGGATGAAGCGCTGCACGCCGGCCTGGAACGCGGCCTCTGCGAGGCGTAGATGCTGGTCGCCTTGACCGAGCGGGAAGGCTGCGATGACGGCGTCTTGGCCGGTCAGGGCCTTTGCGACATCCTCGACTGGGAGCTCTGGCGGAACGAGGATGCGTGGGATGGAGGAGGGGGACGACGAGGAGGAATTGGACCGCTGGAGGATGGAGATGTCGAAGCAGTCTGCCTGGATCAGGCCCTTGAGAATGACTGAGCCCAGGGTGCCATTGGCGCCCACGAGGCAGACCTTTTTGATTGGAGTATGCGCCATGATTAAGCAGCGATTTAGATGAAGGCGAGAGAGATCTGGAAGCTGTCCAGATTGGGCAATCTGACGGCAAGCTGCGGCGTTGAGAGACTGGATGCGGAGTACATGCTTATTAGTGGGGCGAATCTCGGTGCCTGGATACGCGGTTTGGGCGGATTACTGTGTGCATTGTATGTATCTATATATCTATAAGATCAGCAGCAGCATCATTTTAATTCGAATATAGGTAGGTAATTATAGCTTGAATGTGGCTTAGAATGCTGAATACATGTACGGACTGAGTGCGTGTGGCACCATGAGGGCGTGTAAGTGAAGGCGAAGATACATGTACATGCCGTCATATACTTGCAGCATGTCAGCATTACAAGAGACTAAATCATGTGAGCAAAAATGACTGCAACATTCGTCTCTTGTCTCATACCTTTGAAACTACTTATATATAAAATATTCAACGGCCAGAATCCTGGGGTTTTGGTCGTATGGCTCCGAACTGTCTTGAGTCGGGGTAACCCACGCAGCACCCCCCCCCCCGCAAATCGCGGACCTTCTCGGTTATCCGAGATGGAAATAGCGCCATGATTCGCGCGGCGAGCGGCTCTTCTGCTTGTTTAACTCCGGGTTCTCCAGGACGCCGTTCGGTTCGGACCAGCAATAGAGCGTGGTTGTGTAGCAAATGAGAAGAGAGGGTCAACACAAGCGACTTTCTGCCAATGATGCATGTGTTTGAGCTGAATGGAGCAGGAAGTTAGGATAAAAGCCGGTGGGGATAAGGCTGGGAGAGAAAAAAAGTATATATATATCTAGATCTCATGAAGTCATAATTCAAGAACAGATATAAAACTAAGTAACAAGATAAACATTGCTCTATAACCATATAGCAACTTTAGCAGTTATGGCTGACAAACATATCGTCTTCATCACGGGTGCCAACTCCGGCATTGGCTATGAAGCCGTAAAAGCATTCTTGGGTTCATCTACTTCATACCGCATCTTTGTCGGCTGTCGCACGCTGGAAAAGAGTCAAGAGGCAATCGCCTCAATCACTAAAGAGGTGCCATCGTCGAATAGCACTCTTGAGCCGGTCGCTCTTGAGCTGGAAAGCGACGAGTCTATAGATCAGGCATATGAGGCTATCAAAGCCAAAGTGGACAGAATCGACACGCTCGTAAACAATGCAGGTTTGTGCAATACCCCTCTCAGTCCTGCATTTGCTGTCAAAGGAGATGCTTCATTGAAGAATATAAGACTGACATAAGATTTTTTTTACCCAAACAAAAATAGGTGCTGCTTTTGACACTTCAGACTTCACAAGCGACATTCCAAACATTCGCTCCATCTTCAACAAGGCATACGATGTCAACGTCACCGGAACCCATGTAGTGACAGCCAAGTTCGTCCCTCTTCTGATCAAGTCCTCTTCCCCTCGCCTCATCTTCGTCACTTCCGGTCTATCCACTCTCACAGCCCACTCCAAGAGCTTCTACCCGCCATATGCGCCCAAGCCGCAGGCCGGGTGGCCCAAGGAAAACGTCAGTGTCACCCTAGGCTACAAGAGCAGCAAGGCGGCGCTCAACATGGTGATGCTGAACTGGCACTGGCTGCTGCATGAGGACGGCGTCAAGACTTTTTGCATCAGCCCGGGCTTCTTGGCCACGAACCTGGGTGGTGATCCGGAGAGACTCAAGAAACTGGGTGCGGGCGAGCCATCTATCGGAGGGCAATTTATTCGGGCTGTTACTGAGGGAGAGAGAGACGAGGATGCCGGTAAAGTTATCCGCACCGGAGGCGTTCAGGACTGGTAGAGACTTGCCAGGACAGTATTGATCAAGTATATGATCAAGCTCAATCATTACAATATACATACATAAATGTATACACATAGATATCGTAAAACAAAAGAAACATTTTATGCAAAGTTTAAGCCTCTCGGTTTTTATTGCGTTTAAAGACTCGTTTAAATATCGTAATAGCCATGCACTCTTGTTGGTATCTTGAAGGGATTGTGGTTGCCGCCTCCATGTACACAAGATGCTCTAGATGTTCTATCCATTGGCTCAGATGCTCAGCATCCGCATCCAAAAGCTCTCTCTCTACATCATTGCCGTTGGATGATCGCGTCCGGCAGCGGTAAAGCTCCGCTTGTAACATCTCCAACTCGCCGACGAGAGGAAGTGCCCTTCTTTCCTGCTGATATCGTGGAGGTGGTTCCAAAAGGTCGGCGACGCAGTATGCCTGAGGATGTCGCCGGCATGGCTGCATAAACTGGTCTGCATGGACTGGACGGAACCATCGGCCTGTAAGCGTATCAAATATGTCTTCGAAGGCGAGGGGTAGCCGCACTCGTGTTTGAGCCAAGCTTTTGAATGGCATGTTAGCGGTAATAAATCGATTATGTGGTATACATAAAGTAGCAAGAGTAAGTAATTTCAGATCTGGTATGATGGTAAGTTTTTGAAGTTTTGGCACAAGTATCGAGTTGGAGAGCGAAATGGTCAGGGCTGGTTTATAGAATTCTTGCAGCCTTCGTTCATCTTTTGAGTTTATCGACAGCAATGCGGATGTGCGGATATCGCCCGGATTACCTACGTAATTTCATGACGCCTCATTTGAGCTTACAATGTTCAGTGCGGTGATAATAGGCCGCATGATCGTTCCTGAGCTTATGTGGCTTGCCGGAGCTAGGTCTAATTATGGGGTAACGACAAGAGTTAAAGTATTTGGCGTAGATGTACCTTTTGTGCGAATACCATGCCATTAGGTACAAAAGAATTATAGTTATTTGACAATGCGCTTTCCCCATATAAGTATGGTGATTTCCAGTGCATGAAGCTGCAGCTTTGATGGCGGCTCTAATGAAAGCTCACAAGTTGAGAACTGCTCCTCAGTATACAAGCGAGGGACTTATGAGGCCACCATAGCGCCGCATACGAGAGAATGAAATAAGTGATTCGCGCCAAAAGAAAAAGAAGAAAAGAACACATATTCTATTGCTAGATTGTAATTGAAACTCTTATGATTTGCGAGCAGCGCCCAAAATAACCGATGGCTTCATCGTTTACTGCGTCTTAGCTTGAGTAAACTCTCGTAGATAAATCAAAGCATCACGATTATAAACGAATATATCGGAAATTTGGTAAGACATAAGAGTATGAAGCATCGAATTGAATATACCGAGGCATTATTAATTATGTATAGCGGTGTACAGCTAATCCTCCCATTGGTATGCACCAGGCTGTGGATGAGCAGCCATGCCGTCCGAATGATCAACCCTATCTTACACGAATAACTTAATTCAAAAGGACTTATTTCAAGGGCTATGCATGGGAATAAAGCCACGTTCGGCAAAAAGACGGACCCGTGGCATTATATCCTGTTGAAGGCAGCCTGGGATATATTACAGCAGTCTCTCATATCGAGATATAGAATGTATAGAGCCATGAAGCAATGCTAAGACGCAGCTCGATTCGATCTGATCTACGGAATTTCGCTAGTCTACAGTTGGCAATGGCAGCGCGAAAATCGCGTCCATGAATTTTCAACTGAAGACTTGGGCTAGTGTCGCAGTTAAAATCTGGAGCATTCCTTGTGATCGGATCGTCGCTTGTCTTTGATTCGCCTGTCTTTGACACTCCAACAGCGCCAGCCTCCCTTTGCACATGCACCGCTTTTCAGCGGGTTTGATACGCCGAACCAATGTCTCGGCATCGCTTTTTTTCTATTCAGCTGATATTCGCAGTCTTGACGCGCCAACCTCGTCCAATTTTTCGAAGCTCCTCCCATACCTCAGCGCGGTATGTAAGCACCACATGCCATCATTTACTGATCTGGGCATTTATCCTCACACGTAGCATTCTAAATCCTTCAAATGAGGCTCCTTAGTCTATCACTTACACCCATAGGCGTGTATGGGTGTATGAATGTGAAGCTTCGCGTTTCTGTCCATTCCCCGGCAGTGGCATTGCGTCAAGAGCCAGCCCCATCCATACGTAGTGCATTGTTTTTCGTGCTAGCATCTACTTAATTGCGAGGTTGGATGATACATAACGATCATGGTATCCAATGGATCTATATAACTTGGCAATACATCACCTCCCAAGTCGGTGAACTTGTCTCTCACCGCACAGCCATCCTACTCTAATTATACCAATCTGTAACCAGCACTATCAATTCTCACATCTGAGGTTAGCGAGTCATGTCTCGATTCGCTATCTTCGCCGGCCTCATGGCGGTCAGCGTCGCAGCTCAAGCTGAATTTGCAGCTCCCGGATTCAAGTACATTGGCTGCGTCGAAGCTGAGCCAGCCGTCTTCAATGCCAAGGCCGATTTACCTGCCCCTTTCAGTGTCCAGCAGTGCCAAGATGCGTGCCACGCCAAGGGCAAATACGCTGCCATGGATGGTAGCTGCAACTGCTACGACTCGTCATCAAAGGCTGAGCCGTCTTACAATATCCTCGATGAATCGGTCTGCTCGCTGCCGTGCATTGGTGGCAACAGAACTGCGGGTGTGTGCGGAGGCCCGCAGTGTGAAGTGACAGGAAAGAAGCGATACTCGCTATACAAACAGGAAGTGGAACATCATGATGGCGATGACTATGATAAGGAGGATAAACAGGAATTGAAATATCATGACGGCACTGACTATGAAAAGGTGAACAAACAAGAAATGGAAAATTACGATGGCGATGACTGTGAAGAGGAGTACAAACAAGAAATGGAACATTACGATGGCGATGACTGTGAAGAGGAGGACAAAAAGGAAATGGATCATCATGATTGTGATCACTGTGAAAAGGAGGGCAAACAGGAAATGAAACATCATGATGGTAATGACTTCGAGAAGGAGGATACACAGGAATTGAAATATCATGATGGCACTGGCTGTGAAAAGGAGAACAAACAGGACATGGAACATCATGATGGTAACGACTGTGAAAAAGAGAACAAAAAGGAAATGGAATATCACGATGGCTATGGCGATGGCTGGGAAAAAGAGGACAAGACTAAAGAGACCGGTATCCAGACCAAGTACATCACCTCCACGGTCAAGACCATCACAGCTTGCCCTCCCGAAGTCACCAACTGTCCTCTCTCCCCTAACAAGACGATTCCGCAGTGCCCAGGAGAGGGTTGCCATATCCCTACCACATCAGCCGATCCCGCTAAACCTACGTGTCCTGAGAAGTGCAGCCCTCCATGCCCTCCTGAGGGCTGCGCAGCTTGTCCCCCTGGTGGATGCCTCCCAGTTTGTCCTCCAGGCTGCCCCCACCCTCCAGCATGCGATGGCGAGCACTGCAAGATCGGCCTCCCTCCATCTTTAGCCTGTCCGTCTGGAGGATGCTTTCACCCTCATCCTACGGTGATTGTTAGCGAAGGCACCAGGTACCAATCCGGCGTATTAATAGCACTTGCGGCGGCGGCGATGGCTGTTGGTTGGCTGTAGGAGTGGAAGCTGGCTATGATGGCTTGTGAAGCGAAACTTTGTCGTATTTATAGATGAGTAGTACCTAACTGGTAGAAGCTGGGAAAGAGTGAAAGAGGTACAAAGACGGGGAGAGCAAGAAAAAGAAAAGGATCAAATAGATACTTTTGAGGCGTTAGATCAGGGTGGGGGGTACATGTTTGAGGTTTCATATAATAATAATACATTCGTTAAACTAACCAGAGAAAGCCTACATACTCGGTGTCTGCTTCAATCAACTACATGCTTGAATAATTCATCATTTTAACCCAAATCTCACCAACTTGAGAAAACCGAGCTCATCATAGCTTCCAGACATTAGCTCTCATCCTGCGAGGCGAGGTGGAAAGTTTCTCAAAGCCAACACTCCCGGCACAAAGCTACCTCTTTGGCGCATCCGTTAACGGAACATATCGCACCCCAAACAGCCTCTTCCGCGTTATGTTCCCCTCTTCGTCCTTTTCGATGCGCCACACGCTTTGATTCCACCCACTGGAGTCGTCGTCCACAGGAATAAACATGCTATAGTCGCAATGCCTCAGTTAGCGGGTTCTTTAACGAAGATGAAGGCGTTAAAACTCACCATCCGGGCGCCTTGAGTTGCTCCAGTAGCGGAGCGTGTACTTCCTTTGCAGCGGCGCCGACGTGAATCACATCCCATGCCGTACCGTACTCTTCTTCGCCTTGTCGTGCCGCCTCGACCCAGCCCAGCCTTCCATCCCCAACCACAAACTTTGCCTGCCCTGAATCTAGCAGCTGTTTCCCCTCTCTGCTCTTCCCCATGTTCGCTTCGCCCAAGTCTCGGAGTTCCTGGATATGTTCCAGCCCTACTACAAGCCCCCGATCTCCAACAAGCTCGGCAAAGAGGTGGGTGAGGTAGCCAGAACCAGAGCCAATGTCCAAAACTCGTGGGGCTGGTGACGTCTCTGATGGGAGAAGACGAGGCAGGACATGCTCCACGGCCGAGGCGTGCATGTGCGGCGCAGAAATGGTAGCATCGTACCCGATGGGCTGTGGAGAGTCTTGGTATGGCATAGCAGGAGCGTAATGGCCTCGGTCAACCTACGGCGAGTTAGAGACATTGATGATGAGAAGCATCTTCGCAAATTCTCTCTCTCTCTCTCTCTCTGACTGCCTCGTTCTAGCCGCCACAACCCATCAAACAGTAACAATCTGGATAGTTCAGCTTGCCTTTAGGAACGCCTCCTTGACCAGCGGATCGCTGATGAGGCCATTCGTCCACATGTTTGCAATGAGCCCAGCATTGGAGCTCCCTGAACACCGCCACGCCATGTTGATGCCTCTGCGAGCTTCAAGGCCCCCTGCGATAAGAAAGCAGACTCCAGCGGATTTCAGGAAGAGAGCACACGACCTGGACAATCTGGCTCCAAACACAGCGGTGAGAGCTCGAGGCGCCAGTTTTTATTTGTTCCCACTGCCGGACCAGCCGATAGTTTCACCAGAATATTAAGTTTTTTCTGCCTTGTTAATGCAGAGGCTTGCAATAAGCAAGAGTTAATGCCTTTTGAGAGTTAGCTGTGCGTACAGCGAGGATCAGTTGCTTGCCATGCCCGTGCTGACGACAGGACATAAAATCACGCGTATCACCTCGGCGGCAATTATGGCCGGATAAAGATTTCGCAAAAGTTTAAGTGAGGACATAAATTTCTGTTATTCTCAAAAAACATCGCCGCCCATATGATGTATGAAAGACGTCAAAGGCACCGCTCACGAGCTGCTGGCGAGCCCGTCCAGGCCACACTACTAGAAGCGGTATTAGGCTCTGCCACGGCGGTTAGCGGGGCGGAATAGCGCTGCAAGCTCAGGACCCCGCACGCGGGGGGGGCGCTAGATAGTGCGCGTTAGCGGCCGTTGCAGGCCCTGCAGTGTGCCTGTACAGTGGCCTACGGCCAGTAGCCTGTGAATTACAAGCTCTACTGTAGATGCTGTGCAGCGATCTCCACACATGTATGTATGTAAGGATCTAGATGGGAAGCATGAACATGAGCTTATGGATTTGGGACTGGATTAGATCTAGCTAATTGATAGACAAGCAGCTCATTGGCCTAGATAGGATAGAAGAAAGATTAGTACGACATTCAAGTGCACCAATGAAACATTTATAGCCAGAATCAGTCAGATATAGATGTTTGTTTATCCATGCATTATACATAGGAAATAAGAGAAGCGTGCTACGCGTTATGCCTCAGAGCTAATAATGCATATGTCCGTAACGCCTGAAAGCCATCCCATGGGCGAAAACAGAATAAGAATAAGAAGAACAGAAACAGAAAGAAAAAAGAAAAACGCTGACTAGCGTAGTGGTATCGATGCCCACATGCCTCTGATAAAAACGATCCAAGGCAGGGGCAATTACAAAAAGATTCAAATCTACAACGTCAGAACCAACAACTCTATACCACGTGCTCCACGCTCTCGCCCTCAGCAATAATAGGGACGTTGAGACCACGATCGGGGCTCTGCAAGACGAGTTGTTCGTGTCGTCGTGCCCTCATGAATTGAGCCACGCTCTTGATGAGAATGAACCAGCCCACAACCATCAGGATATACGCCATCCAGTCACTGCCAGAAATACCGCCGCCGGGACCGTCAGTTACATCGCTAACCTCAAAGTCGTGCGAGTTGGGGTCCGGGGGCGCAGCGTATCCATCGGGCCCAGTCATCTTTGGGGGGTCGTCGGGTGATCCTTTCATGTAGAAACCATATTGGATAAGGGTAATACCAAGGCCGGCTCGCGATCCGTTCTTGGCGGCGTGGGTGGAGTGGAGGAGGTAGGTGAGCAGGAAGCCAACGAGCTGGAATGATGTAGAGATCATGCCGTTCCAGATAAACGAAAAGACAGAGCCAACGGGCATGCCATCTACGTAAACTTCATCGCCGCCGCCATAGCCGGGAGCAAGAATTGTGGTCTCCCAGTACGGTGGAGCAGCATCAGCAGCGGCTTGTTCATAAGTCTGTCAATTCCACCGTAATTAGTAAAGATTCATAACAAATGTTTCTGGAGGGTTCAGTCGAAGGGTAGACAAACAGGTGGTTGTTCTTCTTTCTCGGCATTGCCGTCCGTCCGCTCCGGCCGGGCTGACATGTTCGCAAACACGCCATCGGTACCAACTCCACCTCCCATCACTCGGGGTCGTGAACCAGATGAAGTCGTATCCGATGTGGCCGGAGTCGTGGCCGGTGCCGTCGGTGCAGAGAGTCGCGCAGAGTCGTTGGTTGATCTGATGGTTGGTGTAGAGTCCTGTCGAACTAATCTTGCTCTATCGTCTGTCTCATCGTCGCTCGCGTCGTCATCATCGAATGCATCGGCGAGATCGTTGTTGACCCGACCATTTCGTGTTGGTGAAGAGGCGCGGGAATGGAAGGATGGAGGTGGCGAATTGGGGACCTGGACTCGTCGCTGCGGAACCTCGTCGTGGTCCTCATCATCATGGGCATTTACCTGCAGAGTCTTAGCATCCAATAAAAGATATTGACTAAAAGCGAAAAAAAAAAAAAAAAAAAAAATCATCGCGATGCACGTCGACATACCCTCTCGTAACGCCCAGACATGGCTGCTGCTGTATTCTGCCAAAGTCACGCAGTGTCGTAGACTCGGGGAAAAGGCACAATGTCGTAATCGGCTGGTCACGAGCGCCCGTGGGAACAAAGGAGCGCAGTCGGAATCAAGGGGATGTGGAAAAAGCGACGACGGAGAGAATGAAAAGACGCGGATTGGGGGAAACGTGGCGGCGAGAAGAGAGCGCGAGAAAGAAACAGAAAATCGAACGGCGGCACAAGGTCGAGGAGTCGGAGATGAGACGAGAACGAAGAACGAAAATGAAGATGGACGGGACGTAAGGGCTGAGCCTGCGCCAAACGCAAAACCGCAGGTCGATGGAGCTGGGCGATCGGATTGGGACTAACGGCTAGGCCAGATGATGCGTCCACTGATGACCAATGCGAGGGGGAGGCAACCTGCTGATGCAGAAAAGGTACCTGCCAGCCCGCTGCGCGCTGCGGACGAGCTGGGTACCCGCAAGCACTGGGTAAGGTACCCTCACCATCTGGAACAATCTAGGGTCTGCTGGGGGGGGCTTTTTGCTGGGGTCGGAGGCCGCTATTTGACGCAGTTACTGGACGGGCGAGGCCTAAAGGGGAGGGGCCTCAGGCAGCAGAGCCCCTCTAAGCGCTGTCAATGTTGAGTGCTGGTGTTTTGCATGGCCTTTAGCACCGGGGCCGTGCGCGGCATCCGAAAGTATCCGGGACTTTGGATTTTGCTCAGTAAATGGCCTTTCACAAAGTACCCCATACTTGCGCATGCCATCTGCTCATCGACGTATGCAAATTCGCATGCACCGTAAAATTCGCACCGTATACGCGGAAAGTTTGGCTCTAGCAGAAATTCAATATTTTGTATCCAAAGTGCCATCCGGCGAAACAAGTGGCGGCATTGCATTGCGCAGCACGCGCAGAGCAGAGTCCGGGAATCTTTCGACAATGTCGCGATCACTGGCAGTGAGTGTCCTTGAATCATTCTATCTCTCTCCAGCCATCTACGGGGATCCTCGAATGCCAGCTAACTTTTGTTTGCCACCAACGCAGCGCCGTATCTACTCCGACGTCTTCGCCAAATGGCCCAAGCAGGACCTCCGGCCGGACTACCAGTTCCAAGATGTCCTGGGCAAGGTTGTCGACGAGCGATTCAAGACGTACAAGCCTTCGATCGAGCCCGAGGAGCTGCTAAAGGCCCGCGCACTGCAGTTCCTGGTGCAGAATAAGTTTAGAGATAGGGTTCGCAACCATCGACTGTCTCGAGCTTTTTGTGAGGGCCCAGCAAATTTCGCTAACAAGGGTGTTCTTCTAGTACAAGCTCAAGGGCCCAATGCTGGAGCCCAAGAGCCAGCCGACATATTTCGAGGATCTGGTCAGGGAAATTGAGGAGGCGCCCAAGAGAACATGGTTGGAGAGACTGGGCAAGAGATTGTCTGGTATGATTAGACTTCAATGAGTTACGAACAAAACGGCAATATCGGTATTCAAAAGGAGGAGTGAGAAACAGAAGAAAAAGTACTTTTCCACAACAAAACGGACATGACGAAGAAAAAAAATCGAAAAATGTTTTACGATACATCGCTGTATACTACCCAGTATATATATACACTTGTACAACTAGTTGCTGTATGAATAGGCTGCATAAACCCCCATCTAAATCCTAAACGCCAGGCCTGCCTGCTTCTTTTTTTTTTTTTTTTCACCCTTCTTCTCCCAAGAACCTGCTCTCCTTAGATGTACTTCATCTCAGGATCCAGCTTGTTCATTAGGTCCATGCTCTTCTCATACAAGGTAAACACAATGCCTCCACTCATTACCAATCTCGCCAGCCGGGGCAGCGCTCCACTCCAAAATGTGAAGATACCTTCTTGCTTGAAGATCATGGCCGCGCACCTGAATGTATTGCCATACATGCTCTTGGCCTCGATACTTTGCATGCGCGTCTTGACCGTGTCCAGAGGCTGCGTCACATACACCGTGACCAGACCTGCGAGACCACCCATGGCAAAGGTGCCCACGGCGCCAAGCTTCTCTCCCGGCGCAGTGTAAGATTCGGCGATCTGCTTGAAGAAGTTGTAGGCGCCGAAGCGGGTTGCGCTGTTCGCGGCTTGACGAGCTGTCGTAGGGACGAAGCCCTGGAAGAAACCGCGAATACCACGCTCACGGGCGATGATGGGGACGGCATGGAGGAAGCCACGCATGCGAGGTTTGGCAGATTTGCGGTCGTCGATGCTGAAAGAGGAGGCCTATGTTAGCGTTTGTGCTACGAAACAAGATATTGAGACATCATCAGAAAGAGAAGAACATACAGAGTAGTTTTGATACTCTCGGTGGGAGTTACAGCAAGCAGCGACTCTGTAACACCAGCACCGAAGCCAGCTAGGACGGTTCGTGGGCCAGAAAGCTTGCCATTCTCGTCGGCGAGCAGGCTTTTGAACTGGTCAAAGGCAACGAATCCTAGACCTTGTATTAGCGCCTCCTATTGCAATATCCAAGCCCACCAATTGTGTCATTATGCTTACGGATACCTGCCTTGGCAGAGTTGCCAATGATGAGCGTGGTGCATCCCGCATACCACTGCGATCCGAACGGCGGCCACGGCAGCTTCTTTCCCTCGGCTAACCGCCTGTTAAGCTGCGACCTCGTCTTCGCAACTGCATATCTCTAGTCAGTTCGCCGCTCGTAGACGTGGAAACATGTCCAATTCTTGTTGTGAGATAGTAGCGACGCAGACGTACACTCGGCAGGGTAAGTAATGGCTATCGACCCAAACGCTGTCAGTTACAATTCGAAAAGTTCGAACGCAAGCACGTGCGACTCATCGCTCGGCGCATTGCAACAAACATACCGATTTCAATCGCACCGGCCGTCGAACCAGCAATGACCGATCGCAGAGCGCTGGGGCGCTGCTTCTTCTCAGAGGCTGCCGGCTCCTTGGCTACTGTCGCCATTGTGAATTTGCCTTTTGCTCTTTAACAAAAGATTGAGGTCTGGCGGGGTGTTGGCGTTTGGCTGCTGCGCAAACAATTATAGCGGGCAGATTTGAATGTCTGGAGCCGGAAGATGGGTTCCGATGTCGCCGATGGACCTACCCGGGCCGCACTCCGGGGCTGGTGCTGGGTCGGGAAAATTACTGATTTCATGTTAGCACCAGCGCCGGAAGGAAATGAACAAATGGTAGTATTTACGTTTTATCCTATCTTAATCATTCTTATTAAAATTAGCTCGGTCGTTTGACATATTTCCTTCACTAGGAACTATTCTTACCCATGCCCTATGCTAATGGTTTGATATTATTGAGCTGCGTATTGTGGGGAGCCTCTTGCAGGTCTCAATGCTCTGATGTGGTGATACAACACATCTTTTCAGCGATGACCGCTTCAAGACATTCTTCACAGTTGTTAGGCAGGGGGACTAGAGACCGCTTTCTCGGGATATGAACTACTAATAGCAGCTGTCTACGACATGGATGTTTCATGCTTCAGATGTGACTGTTGAGTGCTTACCCTAAAGCTGGAAAACAGCGGTCAAAGATTCGGATGGATGGTTGTCTGAGACCCAAAAAAACATCAAGGCTTGTCACAACATCTGTCAGAGAACTACTACTAATATACATGTAACATTTGATCATGAACCTTCTGATTATTCCAGGCCGTAAGAACACAGGCGACCGATGCCCCTCAAAATGTCATGCAAGCAGTACTTATAATATGGTCAAGTGCAGCCCATTTAAGTTGATGTATGCGAGAGCCACCGAGAATAGCAAATATGCCATCACCTAGCAGTATATGTAACAAATTGTGAAACAAAAAGTACCTTGGATTTGCCTAACCTTCTGTAGCTGCTATTAGTGCGTCCAATATTAACCAGCGGGTTGTTATCATTCCAACAGGTAGCGAGGCTCATACGGTTATACCTATAACCACCATCCTTTTCGTAGTTCTGAGTCATAATCTTGGGGGATGGGTTAACCAAGTGCAAAGTACGATCTAGCCATCATTCAGCCATCTAGCTGTATTGCTAAAGCGCAAAGCTTTTTGATAATTACATACATGTAATATTACCAACTGGTGGCCTAGGCGATCTGGGTATGGACTAGCGATATCTTGCTGCTCCCCCGGCCGATGAGGTGCATATTCCACCAAAGCTTTCTTACATATACTCCGGAGCGGTTTGTTCAGCCCTGTTTCATTTTCATTATAGGCCAAGGGAGCCGGGATACTGCTGAGGGTAAGATTTTAATGGCTCTCCGAATGCAACACCGTTATTGCCCATTGCCTTGCCCGCATTTTGGTTAGTCTTGATGCCCTTGCAAAAACTGCCTGCGTGCAGTTTGACGCCGAGCTACGTCAGCGTTAACAATTTCCTGACTATACAAAAGAAGAAGATATCCCGACGGTGAGTCATTTTACTGCATGAACACAAGACTAGCACCTTGGCCTTGTCTCGACATTTTCCAGGCAAAGGATGCAATTTGATTCACCCAAGCTGTAGCGCCGCGGTTAGTGCGGGTAAAACTGGGGACAGACAGCGGGAAGGGCGCTATGGCCGATGAGCGTAGTGGCCTGACTTCCAGCCATGGTAGCACGATTAGTCCCCTACAGGCCCCTGTAACCGCGTTCGTTCTGGAGGCCTGTAGAGAACTTCGATCGCTGGGGTCGCATCCAAGCTGAGGCTGCAAGGGACTGGAGGCTTTCTTTGCGTAACCCAGCAGTTGATTATGGCGAAATCAGTGGTCGGATGCGGTGCAGCCTACATGTACTGTAATGCCTACATGTAACTAGCTGCCTGCTGCGCAAACCTTTGATCAGCGTGTGACAGAGAGCTGCAGTAGGCGGCAGCAGCGCCTGAGCGTATCGGGATCTGCTTCAGCCGTCTATTTGATATCGATCCCTGGAGACGGCATGGGTCTCGTTACCCACTTACTCACTAACTAAATTACAGAGTACACACAATTTGATTTAAATTTTTGATTTGCTTCTCTACCCTCTTTTTGGCGTCTTTTATTGGAGACAAAGCTGATTCACTCTTTGTAAAAAAAAGGTCCAAGTTGGCAGGGCTTGCCTTCTATCATCTACCAAGGAACATGGAACTCTTATTCTACACCGCGTCAATATCGTGTAAGCCACAAGACGTTAGCATTAGTCACTGACTCCGACGTGCCGCCTCCCTCTCCGTTTCTCTCAGCCGTAGCCGTTTGCCGTCTCATCCATCCCATCCTTTCCTCGCATAGCCCGCTAATTTTAGTTGCCCAACCTGGCCATGTGACGATGATCATGCCAACCGGCGGGAGCTGCTGGGCAGCGATTACGGGGGTTTTGTGGGCATTAATAGCGGAACAGGGTGGGCCGTTCGCCGCTGCCTGTCACTGATTTGATCTTATCTGATCCGAGACTCGTACGAAGCTCTCATAATCATAAAGCGCTCACCCCCGTGCGATTTCTCTTGCACCCTCCTCCTCCTTTTCTTTATGAGCGTTGTTTGTTTTTCTATCTCTTCTTTGTTCAAAATGAGGTAGAAGGGATAGTATAATAAACCAGCTCGTGCTATATTTATTCCCGGGCCACCTCACCCAAACCATCTCTCCTTTGCGCTGTCCAGTCGCCGGTGGCGCTTAGGCTCGGCGATGGCTGCCTCACGCGAAGAGGCCCCGTTGCTCGGCTCGGAGTCTCGCTCAACAACCGAGCCCCATGAATATTCAAGCATCTCGACACAAATTCACAATAGCGGCCATGTTGACGACGAGTATGCGGAATCCACGACGCCGGCAAGGTCTGGCAGACGAGCGGCGGGCGTGGCTCGCATGGAGGCCGTTTCCGCCCAGCTCTCTCACACCGAGCGCTTCTGGATCTTCTCGGGTATCTTTCTCATAGGCTATGCTTACGGCCTCGAGAGCCAGGTTCGATCGACTTACATGCCATATGCAACATCCAGCTTTTCGCTGCACTCGTACTTGGCCACCATCAATCTTCTTAGGAGTGTCGTTGCGGTTGCGATCCAGCCGACGGCAGCCAAGATTGCCGATGTCTTTGGCCGCTTCGAAGTCGTAGCCGCATCCACCTTCTTCTATACCGTTGGCATGGCCATTGAGTCGACTTCCAGCTCCGTCTATGCTTTTTGTGCCGGCACCATCCTCTACCAGGTTGGCTATACTTGCATCGTCCTGCTCCTGGAGATCCTTGTTGCCGACTTCTCGTCCATGCGGGCTCGCGTCTTCTTCAGCTACATTCCCGCCTTGCCGTTCATCGTCAACACATGGATCAGCGGCAGTATTACGTCTGCTGTGCTGCGCGTAACCACATGGCGTTGGGGAATCGGCATGTGGTGCATCATCTACCCTGTCGCCTCACTGCCACTGCTCATCACACTATACTCTATTGATCGTCGCTCCACGCGGGGACCTGGCAGGAAGGATGAGCTTGTTGACGGCTCCAGCGGTCTCGACAGCCTCCGGAAGTGGAGTGCTCAGCTCTTCGACCAGATAGACGGCATAGGTCTCATAACTCTCGTAACAGCCTTCAGTCTTGTTCTTACACCTCTCACGATTGCTGGCGGTACAGTGTCGCACTGGAAGAACCCGCAGGTCGTGATTCCATTGGTCTTTGGGCTGATCTGTGTTCCCGCTTTCATCTTCTGGGAGAAGAACGGTGCTAGAAATCCGCTTGTCCCTTTCCATCTACTGAAGGATCGCGGGGTCTGGGCGGCCCTCGCTGTGCGGAGCCTGCTGAACTTTGCCTGGTATGTGCAGGGCAACTATCTATATACCGTTCTCATCGTTGCGTTCGATTTCCCCATCGAGAATGCGACCCGAATCCTATCCTTCTTTTCCTTTTTTGGTGTTGTTAGCGGCGTTGCTGTAGGTCTTGTCATTTACAGATTCCGGCGTCTCAAGCACATCATTGTCCTAGGTACGGTGATATTCATGATCGCCCTGGGCATTCTAATCAAGTTTCCTGGGGGTGCCACGGTGCACTCCAAGTCTGGACTCATCGGCGGACAAATTCTTCTGGGTCTCTCCAGCGGCTTGTTTGCTTATCCTACCCAAGCCTCGATTCAAGCCTCAGCATCGCGAGACCATGTTGCTATCTTGACGGGGCTCTATCTCTCCTTTTACAACGTTGGCAGTGCACTTGGTACTTGCTTATCTGGGGCGATTTGGACCCAGACTCTATACCCAACGCTTGAAGCAAGTCTGGCTTTCCAACCCAATGCTACCCTAGCACGAGCTATTTACGAGAATCCATTTTCCATTGTTTCACAATACCCCGTCGGAACCGAAATCCGAAGTGCCATTATTCACAGTTATCAGAGCATTCAGCGGTTGCTTTGCATTACGGCTATGTGTATTTGTTTGCCCATGATTGGTTTTGCATTGGCTCTTAGGAATCCAAAACTCTCAGACCAACAGGTCCAAGAAGATGCGGAGAATGAAAGACCAAACGACGTATGACATAAAGATGCATCATTAAAGTGTGTTCGAGCGGTCTTTTTTTCAACCTGTTCAAGCCGAATGGGAGTGGCACCAAAGGAACATATTAGCAAGCGAGTTATTATTACGCAAGAGATACCATATAGATTAAATTTAACGGCATTTTTCTCCTTTTTACGTACAAATCGAGAGTATCTGACGTTTATGAGCGTATAATGTGGGCGCAATGAGAGAATGATATGCATTATTGTGAAATTGATGTGAATATACCTATATATATGTTATTATTGATCTACATACATATACGAAGCAAAACAAGCTCAGGCCAAGACCGACAAGTACTCTACACCAATCAGGAACCGTTCTTCAAATAGGACTCGTATTTTGGCTACCACATCCTGTTAAACGAGGTTTTCGGGTAAGGGGCCACCTGTCAGCTGAAAAGACTTTAT
This sequence comes from Trichoderma asperelloides, assembly GCA_021066465.1. Classification (NCBI taxonomy): domain Eukaryota; kingdom Fungi; phylum Ascomycota; class Sordariomycetes; order Hypocreales; family Hypocreaceae; genus Trichoderma; species Trichoderma asperelloides. The sequence continues at coordinate 86,916 of JAJKFY010000338.1, read as the reverse complement.
CCGAAGTACCTACTAGTGCCTGGTCTAACCCGAGGATCTGCATTTCTTGTGATCCCCAGCTGAATATTTTACGAGATGGGGCTGTAACTAAGCCTTAATGGTATGATATCATGAAAGGGGGCGACTCCGATACCTCGCTTGATGAGAGGTTGTGTGTCTTTGAAGCGGTGAAGCAAAATGCTATAAGAAGGGCAGAGAATGGAGGACAATCAATACCATCGCCACCATCACATCTACCTGAGCTCCTACAACACTGCAATTCATTTCTCTCAATCACTTACATCTTCCCGTCACCATGATGTTGTTCCAAACCGTCTCTGCGCTCTCCCTCCTCCTCTCCTCAGCCATCGCTGCACCGCGTAATGCCCCTGCGGCGTTCGACGTCATGGCTCTTCGGTCTGGCAGCCCTATCCACTTTGCACAAGTCAGTGCCGCGAACCGCGGTCTGTTTCTCAACCTGCCTCAGTCGAATGCCACATGCGAAGGCAAATCCAGCGGCTATGCGACCTTCTACATTGAAAACGAGGAGCTAGTTTTGTACTCTTGCGAAGGGGAGAAGCAAAAGGTTTTTGTTGATCGATCTGGCATGGGTAAGTCCTTATTGCTTTCTCTCCATCTTCTCTGCCTTTCTCAATTTGTCTGGGGGTCATGATCCGCTGACTCTCGTGGTACGTTGTTACCCTTGGTGAACAGGTCAGGGCGTCATTCAATACATTACAGGAGATCAAGGGCTCCCACGATACGCCGAGCTGAAGGGCTGGGCCACCGATGCAGACCAAAACTTGGTTTTCAAGGGCGAGAGCTTCGTTGCTTGCCCGGACAGCATCGACGGCGCGTGGAGCATCTGGCTTGGTGTGGGATTGGACCAGCCCGGCGGCAACACGGGTTGCTTGGGGTTCTCGGCACGCACGTTGGAGAATAAGAAGCCGGTGGGCTGCAAGTATACGCAATAATGCCCTGATTTGTTGTTTCCCTTGTAGCTTGTGATATAAGGGCCTCTTTGGGAGGGGCAGATACTTTGTCTCATGAAGTGGCACTTATACCAAGCTCACCTCGCAGGAATTTATTCATTTCGGCCTCACATGGCATATTATAGACTTCATATATAGACTTCATATATAGACTTCATTATTCGTAATTGAACATTAAATATTATAGCCAAAAAGAACAAAACGCGAGTGACTCGTCGGCTACAGCATCTTTTTGACCCCCGTACTTATTCTTTGCTGAAAGGGTCATCTGTAGAATCCTTATTCCTAGTAAACTCTGACGCTTCGGCTATCCAATCTGCAGTCTCTTCTCCATAATGATCTGCAATGAAAGTGTACATCATGTCGATGCCAGCCGTTAATCCTGAGGAAGTCCACACATTGCCCTCCCGTACCCAACGTGCACGGCGAGCCCACTTGACATTTGGGCCTTGGGCTATCACCTGTATTGGGCAGATGCGTTAGCTAGGCGTTATGGTGAGGAGTCTAAACCCCCTTGCTTTAGTTTCTTACCCAATCAAAGGCCATCTTGTTCGTTGTAGCATTCTTGCCGTCAAGGACCCCGGATCTCGCTGCGATGCTGGCTCCCGTGCATATGGTGAGCAGATAACGTAGTTTCGGGAATCGCTCTTTGATGAAGTCCGCAACGTGTTGTGTGCGTGGCAGATTTCGAGTTCCGCGGCCTCCTGGGACTAGGAGGACCTCGATATCTTCTGGAGCGTTCTTGTATGTATGTGATGGAACAACGCTTTCCCCGATTACACCAGTGGCCGGTAGATTTGGGATTGGATGGTCGTCTGGAAGTCGCTCGGGGACGGTTGATACGGGATCCATCGTTTCTGCGAGTATACAGAGCTCCAATGGCTTGGAAAACGAGAGTAAGTTGAGCGCATCGATGGGGCCGAATACATCGAGCGCTTGAAATCCATGGAAAAGCGCAATGGCGAATTTTTTGGGCGGCTCGGTTTTTAACATCTTGGAGGCTGTGGTTGAAGAAAAGGCGATATGCTTTATAAGTTTTTGAACTGGAATGCGAGCCGCGGGGGTAATATTTCCAAGCTTATAAGTGCATGTATCCTAACGGCTTATCAGCGACCATTCCGCTTTATACTGTGTTCGCCGCCACAATTGAAGATTCTGCAGCCACAAAAGAAGATTGATTTTGGGTGACATTACAAATCAAAGCAGAGAGCAGGATTGCGCAGAATACCAGGACTCTGTAGTATCGACAAACAAGTGGCCAGAATAAGGCAGTAGTAGGTGCATGTAGTATCACACGTCTACAACATAGATCGATTGGCGTGCACGTGCGGAGGGGCAAACAATCGAGACACTAAAGATTCAGAGATAAGGCTTGAAAACGAAGTTCAAACAACAAAAGTCTAAGCTCTGAGATTTAAATAGTTGCGCAGGCTCCAGCTTAAATTTATCAATCTGCGGGTAAGATCACGGGGGCACCGGTGTGTCTCGGACTTGATAAAGCAGCACAACCAGCACACAAACCTTGCCTTCCGCCAAACTCTTTTCCATTTAACTTCGGGGGTTTTGGCCCGTACAACCCGGAGCACGAAAGCCTTCAGTCTTTTCTCTCCATTATGAGGCAGATTAATCCGAGTCACCGAGACCGGCGGCATCTCGGGGACCCCACAAGCGATCCTGTCTGACGCGGGATTGGGGACACTTTACTTGTTTGATGCATCTCAATTGCATTCTCATATTGAACCTCAACACCATGATGATTTTCTTTTTCCCCGGCCCTCAAAGCAGAAACATGAAATAGCGGTGGGATGAATAAAGGCAGGTAGCCGCAGGAGTGTTTCAGTCCACATTTTCCAGCCAGTCTGAAGCTCTCGTCTGAATGCATTTTCGTAAGCCACGTCTCAAATGTCTCGAGCGGCGGGTATCACTGCGTCAGATTTTCCGGCCTGCTTGGCAGAAGGTGTGAAGCTGTGCGTATCCGGTATGCTACGTACCTACGACATGTACTCCGTACTCAGGCATCAAAGGTCAGGGTGGCAATGCTAAGAATGACGGTGGGGAGCGTAGCATTCAGGCATAATTTGCTCCGTCAGCATCCGGAGTAGTACCCAGTAATACGTGCGTTGCATGTAAGAAAGATGCAGCCCGATGGCAGCGATCCTCCGAGCATAGACCTCTGATCTGCCCCGTAGGCTAAATGCTTGCAACGGTAGTAGGTAGTATTTGGGCTATTGCAAGTGTTTGTGTGCTGGGAGAACAGCCTTACCATACTTGTCCAGGAGACGGGAATCTGGCAGCTTTTGGTTATGAAGAGGGGCATTTTTTCAAGTTTTTACACCGCTCCACGCCATATGTGCTTGGCATATAGCATAATTATGGAAATCCCTCATGGATAAAATAAATTAAAGAGCTTGGAAGAACTGGTTCATGTACATAAAAATCAAGGAGGCTGCGCTGGCATCAAAAGTTCTGTCACAAGAGTATTTTTAACTAACTGATATAGATATAGCTACATGTACCCGTTGGTCAAACCTTCAATAACCAACGGGTACCACTAACGTAAATAGCTACGGTTTCTATGCAAATATTGAGCATGGCAGGTTAACCAACGGGCCGCGCCGCGCCCAGCTCCAGTTTTAGTCGTACTACTAGTAGAAGAGCAAAGGGTTCAAGTCGCTGTTCCGAGTTAAGCGAGTCACGCCCAGGCGCCAATTTTGTCACCGCCGTCATTGGCTTCTTTGCCAGTACTACTATACTATCATATTTTGTTATAATTACCTATGTCAGTGACACGTCCAGGTATAAGTGATGAAAACTACATACCTATATATTTAGCTAAATCAGGTACCAACAGCAGTGGCTCAGGAACGGGGCCGTTATTGTCCCTGTACCAACAACTGCAGCCTAGTCCATGACTCAAAATAGCCGTTGATTGTTCTAGTCACCCTTGCCATGGGACTATCCTGGACGAAACACGCATTAATCCTTCCACGGGACAGAACAGAGCAGTAAAAATGGATCCAGATAATAACCTTACAAGCTTAGAGCCACAGCCATTCCCTAGTGATTCTTCTATCTTCGTGGCAGATGATAGATGATATTTGACGGCGCCTAGCAGCAAGACAGCCCTGTGTAGGCAACTATTTTTACTTACAAAGCAACGAATCAACAGATCAGCATGCGGCTTAGCAGCCTTGGGTTTAGTTCTTAGTGCGCTAATAATGAGGCGAAGGAGGCATCTAGTCTGTCACTTGAGGCTGCAGAACCCTTGTCATTGGCACGATTTCCCCGCCACATGAGCCGCAGTAGCTAAAACGCTGGTGTAGCAGAGGATGACTTTGAGTATTTAAATGCCCAGATATTCTCATGATATGGATATCGCTGGCAGAAGAAGCATCATGGCAAAAATGACCGATTTGGAGAAGGAGTCTGCGACGAATCTGCAGGGGGTGGAGGCACAGTTTGCGGCCGTTCTTGCGGAAGCCACGAAGCTGTACAACGATTCATCCGACAAGGGTCCGACTCTCAGTGAATTTCTAACGCCGCCGATGAAGTCTGTTTCCGATTTAAAACTTCAGTTGACGATCCAAAATGATCAGTTTAACTACTTTCGAGAAAAGCGTCAGAAGATTTTCGACGCTGTTGGAGCTGCTCTGCGGCCCATAGAGCTGATAGGAGATATCGTGGCCGAGGGAGCTTCGGAAGTTTTCCCGCCAGCACAGGGCATCTTTGCCGCAGTGATGTACCTGATAAATGCTGCGCATGATGTTTCTGCAATGTATGATTCGATATTGGAGCTCTTTGAGCAACTTAAAGTAAGTAAATTTTACCCGTCTGGCCTATGTCTTCCATCCCGGAGTTAACGTGCAATAGGATTTCACCTCGAGGCTGGACGTATACTTGAATCACACGCTGAGTCCTGCGCTACGCGAAAAACTGGTCAATATTCTGGCAACACTGTTTGAAGTCCTCGTTGTTGCTACTAAAGCTGCGCATCATGGAAGGTTGAAGGCGTATTTCAAAAAGCTAATAGGGATTGAGAGCCCTGTCCAAGCGGCGCTTCAGAAGCTCAACAGCTTAACGCTGGGAGAGGAGCGGCAAGCTATTGCAGAGACGCATGGTGGTGTTGCTGAGCTCAATATAAAATCAGACAGAGTAGAGGATATGATTGCACAGATGAGCCAGAATATTCTAGACCTGCGGCTGGGGCAGCAGCGAAACGGGGGCCTTCTCTACAGAGAAAAGCTGCGGGAAATTCTCGAGCCCACTCCTTTTGCAGAAGATTCCTACGCGGCATTCACCAAGCATAGAGTTCAAGGAACAGGAGACTGGCTATTAAAAGACGAGGGCATGAAGTCTTGGCTTCATGGAGAATCTCAGCATCTGTGGATATCTGGCAATCCTGGTAAGGAAACTCTCTGGACCCCAAGTATATAGTGGGATGTGTGTAATCTTATTAATCTTGCTAGGTACCGGAAAATCTTTCTTAACGTCGCGAGTTATCACTTGGGGCCTTGAAAACCTTCCACATTTGGGCTACTTCTTCTTTTCTGGCAACGATCCAGAGACGCGATCTGTGCTGCAGGCGCTGCGTGATGTCGCTTATCAGCTTAGTGAAAACGATGCCATATATGCTGAGAAGTTAACAAGGCAGCTTCATAGCAGCGACGAGATTAGAACCATCCCCAGCGCATTTAGGAGGTTGTTTGTGCAGCCATTACTAGAAGACAGCCGGGATACAACTATATACATATTCTTCGACGGTATAGACGAAGCAGAGCAAAGTGACATTGAACAACTTTTGTCTCTTCTTGCACCTGGCGATGAACCCGAGTCAGAATCACGACCCAGGCTACAGTTTGCTTTCACTGGAAGGAGTTATTTAGCTGAGGTGGTATCCGCTGCATTGGATCCAAATTCAGCCGGCCAAGTCTTCACAACCATTTATGTGACGCCGGAGTGTATTGCAGACGACGTGAGCGCCTTCATTACCGACGGCGTGCGACACTCAAGAATACTTAGCCGATCTCCAGAAGAGTTCAAGCAGGAAGTTATCGAATCTATGAAGAAGCAAGTTGACGGACTCTTTATCTTGGCAAAATTTATGTTGAATGAGATCAATCAGAAGCGGCATCCAAGTTCAATCCTTAAAAGCCTAAAGTCGTTTCCGAAAGAAATTAACGGAATGCTCAACGAAACACTTGCTAACCTCTCTGTCACCATCTCAGAGGAAGATGCTCGTGACCTCACCGAGATGCTGCGGTGGGTTTCTTGTGCCGAAGAATCGCTCACGCTCGAGCAGCTGGAAGCTGCACTCATTATGAAATTTGGAGATCCTCCGTTGCGGCTTGAAGAATCACTACGAGGCCAATACGCGTGCTTCTTTGCGCTTGAACGTGAAGACGGCTTAACCACAGATGACCTGGTCAAAGATTTTGCTAGAACGCAGCGAGAGGCGCATCCAGAAGGAAGCCATAGTCCAAGTCCAAGTCCGCGTCTTCGCGCCCTTAGTGGTTCTGATACAAGCAGTCCCAGGCGCGGAATCAGTCCCATGGGCCGAGATATCCTGGGCACCAGCCCGCCCACGGTCGAAATGCCTAGTCCACGGCATTTTAGCCCGGCAAGAAGCCCTGGAATCTTTGATACCTCTAACGAGATTGAATTTCGGTCAAACCCTTCAACGACATATGTAACTTTCTGCCACGCCTCAGTACGGCAGTTTTTTCGTGAGGGCAACGCAAACATTACCCATGCGACGAAAGGAGGCGTTGCGATTGGCTTTGATCTAAGGACGGCACGCATCGCAATTTTGAAGTCTTGTCTACGAATCTTCAATGACAAAGCATGGTTTGACAAGCTGGAGTTGGATCACGGGAAAGAAGCTATAAAACAATATGCCGCTTGGTACTGGCAAGAACATTTGGCGGCTCTTGATCCGGCGACTGTTCCATCAGAAGACAAGAAAGAGATAGGCATGCGCATATTCAACATGCTGACGGTGGAGAATGTCATCTACGACTGGAGCATCATGTATGAGAAGAATGATGAAGGACTGGAAGTACTCACCGACTCTAACATCCAAGCCCTCCATAAATGGCTCAATGATAATGACATTTTCGTTGGTCTTTCAGCCGAAGCGAAAGATTTTGTCAAAAATCAAGCTAAAGAGGACCTCGGAATTTGCCAGGCAATTGGTCGATTCTATGCGAAGCAGTGGCTATCTAAAGATTGCATCAGCTATGTCCCAACACTATTCTGTTTCAACATTGTCCAGAATGTGGCTTTTATGAGCGACGGACATCCTTGGTCTCAAGCGCAGACTCGCTGGTCCGAGATGCCAGTCGAGGATAGAGTGCGAAGAGCCATTAAGTGGGCAGACTATCCTCCAACAGCACACTCGCATCGGCGCCTAGGAAGCACGTATCTGATGCTGGAGTTATTCAGCGACGCCTTGATGCACTACAACAAAGTGCTTGAGCTAGATCCCAATAACGTCGGGACTGCAGGTCGCATTGCCTACTGCTTATCTAAATATGGCCATTACAGCGAAGCTTTGGACCGGGCTCTCAAGTGTGCCGAGATTGAAGAAAAGAGTATTCTCGATGGAGCTCTGCAGGGTTATGATTTAACAAGTTGCCATTGGCGTCTCTACAAAGACTATCTGCTCGTTGCACGGTGCTCATATCTGACGGGGAAGATGGAGCCTGCGCTCAAGTATTTTCGTAAAGCAATTGACGGTGCACCAAACGCAAATCTAAAACCCTTTGAGCGTTTTGAAGCCGAAGTCGAATATTTAGAAATGCTGGCGAATGCAAATCTGCATTCTGAGATGATGAGTCTGCTTCAAGAGATGGCAAAGAAAGTCGATAGCAAAGGCAAAGAGCCAAGCTGCCTGATAGACCTACTTCTCGGGAATTGCGACAAGCTGCTTGTCATGGATTGGATCCCCAAGGCAGCTTGTAAGACAGGCAAAGTGGAATTCATGTTGAACCAGTTTGGCATAGCCATTGAGACTGCTCGTGGCAGCAATCAAATGGGCGTGCTCTATCTGCGTCTGGCACATGGAACCACTCTGGCTTATAACCGTGACCTAGATGGTTCAATAGAGATATTTGAGCGGATTTCCTTGGTTGAGTACAGGCCGAGAGGCAACGTTCCAACGCGTCACGGGCATGCGACATCGTTCCAGAAGCTGTCTGCTCTGTACAAACAAAAGATTCTCCAAACCGAGCTCAAATCGCCAGAAGCAATGGAGTGGATGCAGAAACTGGAGCAAATCCAAGAGAAGCAGAGCAAAAATCAAAATTTCGATGTGCCTGCGGACAAATATGGCTCAGATGTCAATATAGCATCCGTTTATCTGGCGTTGTTTTATCGTCTTCTAAAGGACGAACCGAAAGCAAGGCAGCTCCTGGGGAATTTGGTCATCAACAGCCTCGACCTTTTACTAGACGATGAGCCACGGAATGACCAATACGCTGTTGAAAATTTGTTACAGGCATTCATAGCAGCCAACGACACTGAAGATGCGCAGGCGCTGGCTCGGTCCATGAGAAAGGTCAACCGCGCGGTTGCAATGGCGACTCCTCTGGCTTCTCCAACGCTCACGCGAATCGAACCAAAGCTTCCTAATATCCAGTCTGCTGATAAGTGGTGCGCACAATGTTTGAATAATATCTCTACGACTGAGAACATGTACCTGTGTCGACTTTGCGTGGATGCCTATTGCGAGAGGTGTTTGAATGGAATCATCAAGCAGCCCGGGAACAAGACTTGCGATCGCAGACCGGATGTTGTTTGCCGTAGTGACCACGACTGGTTTACAATACAGCCGTTGAACCAGTTTTTGCATACAGGAGAGATCCTCTGGGGCGATGGCATGGTGAAGAATTTTAGAGAGTGGGAGAACACGTTAAGAGCGAGATGGCATGATGCTGTCTTAAGTAGCGGAACTATGCGTTCTGTAGCATGTTAGTTAGCGGGTTGATTTCCTAGAGTATATGATACCAGATAGACAGAATAGATTGTGTGCATTAAGACAAGTAAGCTGAATTTTGTTTTCATAAAAAAAGATACAATAAAGCACGACAAGATAGAAAAGCACAATAGAGAGAAATTGTGCAAAGCGCAAAAAAAGAAATACCCTTTGAAAGGGTGGCGCTCTCCCGCCGGGAATTGAACCCGGGTCTCAAGCGTGACAAGCTTGCATACTGACCACTATACTACGGAAGATGTAACGGCTTGAAGCCGTTGTAGCAGGTTCTGACGGTGACGCGGGCAATTTGTATTATATAACACTGGGTTAAGGAGACCTAGGTTGAGAGATTTCCCACTTAATATTAGTGCGCAGACGCTCCGACTTTGTCTTCAAGATAGTAGCCGCCAGTCAACTTGATATTGCGCAGAAGCGTGGTGCTGCTATAGAGGGGGCCTAGGATAACATTTATACACTCGAATTGGCCATCATATGTCGTGGTCTTTGCATAAAATGAGACGCGCATGGTACCGCGGCATCTGCAGTCAGCTGGATCTGGTAACGCCACTCTTCGAAATAGGGCATTGGACAAGTTTCGTTGTTGGTTGATCAAAGTCCGCTTATTAGCGGCATCTAGGGCCAATGGATTGTTTCTGCCTTCGCTTGTTGCTCTCACAAGCTTTGTGAAGCCGCCCTGCTCATTAGCTCTCTGTGAACCAATGAGAAAGCAATTCACTTCACAATCACCGACTTGATAGTTTAATTGCCCGGGTGCTAGTGTCAGCTGTTAATACAATACAGCAAGTAGTATTGACGCGATTCACATACTATTACCCCCTACGGAGTAGTTTTGGATTTGCGGGCGGGAGTTATGTAGGGGTGGCATTCTTTGTGGGTTTAGTCCCTGCTGCTCTGCACACACGGAATACTTATTTGGAGTAGCTTCGCTCAATTCATGTAATCATCGAGGAACCGACCTAGGGTGATATCATGGGTTGGACCAACAGACTCCCCACACATGTTTGCGTAGACTGCGGTATATATAATGGCAGCCGAGGGGGCAAAAGCAACAAGGTTAAGAGATAGAGAGAGTCAATTGAGCAAGCTTAGCTTGAAGAAATCTACATTTTTGTTCGGCTAACTCGCTAATTCGTCATGATATATTCGCATCCAAGACAGCTGGAGTTTCCAAATGTGGATCTCCTTACATTTCTGTTTGGTATGCCGACATTGAACTACTCCGCCTGACGGCATATCTGTCTCCTCTCTGCGCCCCAATTCTCCATCTCGATGTATAAAACTAATACAGCCTTTTCCAGATTACGAAGGGTGCCAAGCTAAAGAAGATTCTCCTATCTTTGCGGAAGCTAAATATCCTTCCAAAGTCATCACCAAAGCCAGAGCTCGCGATCTAACTCGCCAAATTGCTTACTTCCTTCGCCACCAATATGGTGTTGGTGAGGGCGGTCCTGAAAAGGACATAGTTGTCACAATATCTACGGGACAGTCTGCGCTGGGCTGCATCTTTTACGCCGTCCTTGCTGCTGATGGTATCTACTCGGCCGCATCGCCATCTTCTACCGCGTCGGACTTGACAAGGCAGATTCAAGATGGACCCAGTAGCGTTGTTATATGCAGCGAAGATCTAAAAGATGTCGCTTTGAGCGCCGCCCACAATTCTGGAATCCCTTCTAAGAATGTTCTAGTGCTCAGTTCGTACCCAGATATCCAGCTGAGGAGCGCAGATGGAACAGTCGAGTGTGATTTTAAGGGTTCACTGGATTGGAGGCGTATTACTGATCCAAGAGAGCTAGAATACAGCAAAGCGTGTATTCTGTACTCATCAGGGACCACTGGATTACCAAAAGGTAAACTGAGCCCTACAAATGAAATACTTTTGCAATACTTTACCATGATACTGATCTGCACAGGCGTTCTCATATCTCATCAAAATATGGTTTCCGAGTGTTATATTCCTGCTACTCTGAACCTTGAAGCATGGACAAGATTAGGCCACACTTTCCACAGGTCCACTATCGGTCACTTGCCTGCAGCACACATTGCCGGCATAATCAGCTACTTCATAAATTGCTTTTATGATGGAGGTATCGTTTACTGGATGCCAAGGTTCAATATTGATGATTTTATTAGGTACACTGCAGAACTCAAAGTGACCTATTTCTTCACTGTACCACCTGTATACATGGCTATCGCAAAAATTCCAGCTGTAACAGACCAATTCAAGAGCGTTGAATATGGTGTTTCTGGTGCTGCTCCCATGAGCTACGATCTACAACAATCGGCCACCAATAAACTAAAAGGCGAAATACATCAAGTTTGGGGGATGAGCGAAACAGCTGGTGCTGTAACTTATACTCCACCGGATCGTCATGATACAATGGGAACTTTGAGTCCATTGATGCCGAACGTTGAGCTAAGGCAAGTAAAATTGATCAAGGATTTCATAGAAACCTTGCTGCTAACCTAGTACTTAGGCTTGTAGATGACAACGACAATGACGTTGAGATTGGACAACCAGGCGAGGCGCTGTTAAGAGGCCCAATGATCACCAAGGGCTATCATAATAACCCCGAAGCTACCAAGTCATCTTTCACCGCTGATGGATATCTACGAACTGGTGATATCCTAAAAGTGGAAGGGGATTTGCTCTATATAATAGACAGGAAAAAGGCAAGCAACTGAACTGTGTCTTTATGTGGGTCAAAATGACACGAATCTGACATTTGACATTATAGGAGCTTATCAAATATAAGGGGTTGCAAGTTGCGCCAGCCGAGCTAGAGGGTATTCTTATCGCTCACCCATCCGTCTTTGATGCTGGCGTGATTGCAACGCAGCGAGAGGATACAGAAGTACCAATGGCATATGTGGTCCTTGTGCCTGGAGCAAAAGGGAAAATATCGGAAACCGATCTCGTCAACTATGTCGAGAGCAAGGTTGCAAATCATAAGCGCTTGAGAGGCGGCGTTACCTTCATTGATGTTATACCTAGGAATCCAACAGGCAAGATCTTGAGAAGAGAGCTACGAGCGTTACACAGTCGTCGATTGAAGCTCTAAATATCTATCTCCTATCGAGAGAAAATTTCCTCCCAGGTTACTCATGAAATAATTCAGAATCTTTCTAATGCCCTCTGAAGCTAAAATTCTGTGTCGTATATGATCTATGCAGATTTGATGCCACTTGCAAATTGAACAATAGCATCACCAACTTGATCAGGCGATTCAATACAGTACCAGTGACCAGTTTTATCGAGAACTTGCAAATGCTTATCCGTTGAGCCCCAGCTATATACATAACAAATGAGTGATTGGTTCGGGACACGCTGATTATGAGAGAAGTAGAAGTGACGATACACACCTATCGTGGATTTTCTGCGAGAGCTCGATCGGGCAAACAAAATCCTCAGCACCAGCGACCAGCAAGAGCGGAGACTTGATTTTTTCGTAAGCTGGCACCGAAGCGGTTATAATTGCTTTACAATTTGCAATGTAACCCTCTGGAGATTGGGCGAGAAGAAGAGTACGGATGAATGCTCGTTGTAGTGCAGTGGCTGAAGATGCTGTTGCAGCCTTGGGTACGGCATCTGCTAGGCCGTCCATGCCATCTTAGAACAGTCAGCATATTAACCAAATCTCCAATCATCAATTTGACCCTCAAGATTGTCTTGTGCGTAATTTATGCTTACTTTGTTGAACCTTTTGAATTCTATCCTCAAGAACTTTTCCAAGACCCTCGTTGGGATAAACGGGGCCTAAGAGGACGGTGCCGGCAAATTGGTATCGAAGTGTGGCTTCAGGAGCGACAATACCGCCCATAGAATGTCCCACTATAATTGTTTGGCTAGGAGATATTTTGAGTGTCGATACTGCAGCGCCTATATCCTGAATTATTGTTTCAAGATCGCCGCCCTGACCAGTCAATTTGGTCAACGCGGAACCTTTAATATTATAACCTATGTCAGCCGCAATACATAACGTGAAAATAATAAATATGATTGGGGAGCATAATGACATACCATGGGAATCGAGCGCCAAGCAGGAGTATCCTGCATCTACGAGCCGAGGAATAACTGGCGCATAATAAGAACTGGAAGATCCCAGGCCATGGATAAGAATAATAGTTGTTATCTTAGAAGACGATGCTGCCGCTGTTGGTGAATTCAACGTGTAGTAAAGCTGCCGGCCTCGGTCTTCTAGCTTTAGGAACGGCATAGCTGAGTGGCCTATCGGAACTTGCACTATATCGGATTCGTTCTCTTTCTGTCAAATACCTAAACTTCTGTATTAACTGAACTAGTTAGCGCCTCAGTTCACGGCCCAGGATCAGGATAACTTTGATCCTAGGTAAGACACAGAAGAGACGGATCTAACCGGATAGATGCGGTATTAATGTGGTTTCTTCTATCTTATTAATTTGCAGCAAGCTGTAAATGAGGGGAGATGCAAGTGATGTCAGACAAGAGAGTGTCGGTTAAGGGCGCGCAGCCCCACTGTAATAATGCTGGATTGTCCGGCCTTAGGAGTCGGATGCGGACGGGATGGATCCTAGTCAGGGTCCTGATATTGAGAAATTATTGAGTGGCAAAACTCACATCCGTACCCGGTGTATTCCAGGTGAGGTTTTTTTAATCAATTGTTCTTGTTGTTTTAAACTGCGCCCTTCGTTGGAGTTGGGGTTCGGATAACGATTTGTAAGTCGGCTGTGGGGCCAGTTTGCATTCCTCGTCTACTCAAGCTTTTGTATTAACAAGGACGATATAAAGCCGACCTAAACGATTGTATAAAAGTCGTGAGAAAAGATCAGAATTTAGTCATTTAACAATTCTAGATTTATAAAATTATGCCGCCTACTATGAACGGCAGACCAGACACCACATATTCCTCCAAGAAGGAGGCTCATGGTATTTTGCAATACCTCTGTAATGAGTTCGACTCCATATCACTACCGTGCGGAGTAGCAAGCCGAGCTGATCATGTTCAATTCGTCGCCGAACGTGATCAACCATACTTCCCTATTCCATTCAAGGAGACTGAAACAACAGCAGCGCTAAAGGCTATCGAGGCATCAGTTGCATCTCTCCTCGCGGATACAAGGCAGGGAGAGGCACCTTCGCCTTCGCAGAGAGAAATTGTGATTAGTCTTGAAAAGACAACAGCCTTTCTGTTTCAAGCGTACCTGGCTCGAGTTGGTGGATATGGAAAGCTTGATAAACAAGTTAAAAGCCTGTTGAAGGGTTTGTACATACCATCATTGACACAGATGTAGTTTATTTATTCGTATACTAATATGGCGCATGTATAGATACGGATTTGCTTCAAGCGCAATCCAATCCTTATCGTCGCATGTCTGCAAATTTATATGCCACAAAAACGCCTAATGAATTCTACCACATCCATGGGTCATTAGAAGCGTCAACAACGCTGAATATGATTGGGTTGGAGCCATATCGACCGGATCTGACATCACATGAACAGATTGTAGAAACTATTGAATCTGCCGTGAAGAAATTTACAGTAGAAGAGTTGGAGAAATTGAATGCGCAGCATAGGCAAGCAGGCGTTAAAGCCTTTCCGCATACCGAGTTTCTGAACACCCCTCATGTAAGTCAAACCCTGAAAAACTGACCATACAAAAACAAGAGTGTCATTGGCTGACGAAATTGGCAGGGGAGAGCAAACATTGGACTTTCGCCTTGGTCAGTTGAGAATATAGAAGATAAAACGCCGCTGGTCCCTCTTCCAAGCCATACTGGTGGTCAGCTACTCTCCGGTATCAGGGTACTCGAGCTATGTCGTATCATTGCTGGACCTACAATTACAAGAATTCTGGGAGAATATGGTGCCGAAGTCATCAAGGTGACAAGTCCAAATCTTAGCGATGTACCGTTCTTTCAAGTGGATGGTAACATGGGCAAACGGGCGACGGATTTAGACCTCAAGACAGCCGAAGGGAGAGAAACGTTTGAGAAGCTCTTAGCCGAAGCTGATGTCGTTGTTGATGGTTATCGCCCCGGGGCTATTGCAAAACTGGGATATGGCCCCCAGCAGCTCGCTGAATTAGCCTCTAAGAGGGGTAAAGGATTCGTCTACGTCAATGAGAATTGTTTTGGATATGAAGGCGAGTGGGCAAATCGGGCTGGATGGCAGCAAATTGCAGACTGTGTAAGAATCCCTTGAGCCGAAATGAACAATCCCTAGATCACCATTTACTAACGGGGAAACTTTCAGGTGACGGGTGTTGCGTGGGAGCAAGGCAAGTTTATGGGCCTCGACGAACCTGTTGTGCCACCATTCCCCATCTCAGACTACGGCACCGGCTGTATCGGTGCAATCACAGCTCTTGTTGGGCTTTATCATCGGGCAACTCGTGGCGGCTCTTGGCATGGTAAAGCCTGCCTCTTACACTACGATCTTCTACTATTCAAGGTCGGCTTACTGCCCGAGCATGTTCAGCAGAGCCTCCGGGACATGATGGGTCCCGAAGTTCTCGCCCTACGATACCATAACAGCGTGGATCAGATTTCGGGAACCGTGCTGCGTCGTATGCGAGAAGTATATCCTGAATTTGTGGATAATCCGAAATACGTGGATAAGTGGTATTCTGATAAGTATAAAGCTGAAGTATGTGCAGTAAAGCCAGTGGCGGAGATTGAGGGCTTGGAAGTAGGATTTCGGAGGGCAAGTCGACCGAATGGTTCGGATGAGGCAAAGTGGGAATTGGATGAGGAAAAGGATTATCGGCTGGACTAGACACTGACTGAGGCTGGGTAAACTTTTTCAATCAACTTTATAGAATATTTTTATATTTTTATATTACTCAAATTACTGAACAATCCTTAAAACTCTAATGATTATAAATAGCACCTCCAGACTTCTTACTGGGCTAAGATCTGACGAGAAAGGCCACCAAGTTTCTCAGGAGACTGCTATATTTTGATCTTCCTCTGTACTTTGTAAATCGACAGCCCAACTACATGTCGATAGTATAGCTATTGATTGACGGAAACTGCCAAGCCTGCTACAATAGTACGCCTTCAGTGCCAATATCTTTTTCGGGAAATTGCAGGCCATCCATTGTCAAGTGTCCAGGATGTTATCCGACTATGCAGCCACTTTCGGATCTGGGTAACCCCGCGGGGCGGATACCGCACCACCACGGCATAGACGGAACGAGCGAGTAAGAAAGAAACGAACGATACAGTCAGCCACTTTTGGCTTATACAATGTTGAATAATCATCTATCTACTAATTGGATGAGTATCAAGAATTCCGTTGTGCTCTTAGTTATAAGACTGCAGCTGGAGCGTATTGGTCTTTTTTCGGGAGAGGTCTTGACATTCACAAAAACAATCTTCAAATCTTCAACGCGTTATATAAACGGCCAGCCCTCTTGTATACCTACTCTCTCGTTTGCTTTGAGATTACAATTTAAATCCATCAGAAACACCATCCCGCCTCAATAAGATCATTGAAAATGGGCTCCCAATCAAATGACGACGTTCTCGGTCAGGATTTCACCGACCATGTTATCCAAGCCATGGGCCCAGACACCACACCTAGAATGCGGACAGTTATGACTGCTTTCATTCAACACGTTCACGATTTTGCACGAGAGGTCAACTTGACCACAGATGAATGGTTAGCAGGCGTGTCCATGATCAACTGGGCAGGACAGATGAGCAACAACAAGCGCAATGAGGGGCAGCTACTATGCGACGTTATCGGTCTAGAGTCGTATGTTGCTCTCTATCGCATCTGAAAAAAAAAAAACACAAATACCGGGGTAGCTAATAAGACGTTAATTATAGACTCGTGGATGATATCACATACAGAGAAGCCAGCAAGACAGATAAACCTCCTACATCATCCGCCATTCTTGGACCATTTTGGCGAGCTGATGCGCCAATTCGAGAGAATGGCACTACCATCTCATTCAACACCCCCAAAGACGCGGTCATAGCTTATATGCACGGCCAAGTTACATGCGCCGAGACAGGCAAGCCTCTTGCAAATGCTACAGTAGACGTCTGGCAAGCCTCTACAAACGGTAAGATGCCCCAAGATTTCTGAATATGAGTGGCCGCTGATGTTGAATATATTAGGCCTGTATGAGCAGCAGGACTCAGATCAGATTGACTGCAATCTACGTGGAAAATTTGTCACCGACGCGGAGGGTCGGTATTCGTTCTACTGTCTCCGCCCAACTCCATATCCTGTAAGAAGATTCTGATTGTTCCTCATTTTTCGTCCCTCTTTTTTTCTTTCCCCGAGTAAGCTATTGCATGCTAATGTAGAATCACTAGATTCCATTTGATGGTCCTGCCGGGAAGCTACTGAAGCTTATGGATCGCCACCAGTACCGACCCGCACACATTCATCTCATTGTAGGCAGCCCCATCCTTTCTTAAAATAACACTCTAATGCTGACGCGCAATTGCAGGTCGAATCAGAGGGGTACAGTTCTTTGACTACACAAATTTTCGACAAAGACTCAAAATACCTTGAAGACGACAGTGTGTTTGCGGTAAAAGATGGATTGACTGTTGAGTTTAAGCCTCGCAAAGGGGACTCGCAAGCGGAATGGGATTTGGAGTACGATGTGAAACTGGGAAAGAAGCAGTAATGAAGATATTGATGTGAACCATATTGAACATGATGATTTTTTTTGCTCTTATGGTGGTTTTTGTAATTATAAAATAACTATTATAAACGAATTGAACGCGCATGTCCATCTGGTATTTTACCCTGTTAAAAAAGATGCTTATGACTACTTGTTGCTGAGTAACAGAATGAAGATTGCTTGAAGTGATAGTGCACTTCTCACAATTGTAGGTATATATGAAAGAATAAAATACATATGCTTATCCCCAAGAATTATTGATCCTGATCACAATGCTTTACACGTAGTCAACTTCTGAAACATTGTGGTAATATCTGGTTTATAGGCTTGGATAGCAGCATCTAACTATTAAAACTCCAAATTGGTATATTTAATTTCCAGATTTTACTCTTTTTTACGCCTCTTGTCCAATAATTATTCCGCTCGGAAGTTCTAATCCAACCGGCAATCCGTGAATGAACTTTTCCCGGAAAACGGCCCCTCGCTTCTCTGCTAGAGCCTGCTCGATATCTTTATACATGTCATACCTGGCCTACTGATTAGCCCATTATCAGATACCACAGTATTTAGAGGTTTGACTTACGCATTCATTTCCTCAATGGTGAGCTTCTTCTTCTCATCCTCTACTTTATATGTAGAGATGTTTTTGTTCTGTGAAAATCCTGTGCACACGTCACATTTAGTGTTAAATTGTCAAGGGTTATTGCTAAGCTCAACTCACCAATTCTCTCATTAATATTGTAGGCAGCCTTTGCCGCCGCAGATTGCACCCTTGTCACCCTAGGAAGTCGAACAGTATCGTAGACAGCCAAGGCCTCCTGGACATCTCCGCTGAAATATTTTTCGCTGAAGAGGATGCCAAGCGCAGCAGCATCTTCTATCGCCATACATGCGCCTTGGCTTTGATGGGGCATCATCTTGGATTATGTCAGTACAGCTACTCTTCAATGGCCAATCATATTGCATAACCATACCGGATGTCCTGCATCACCTAATAAACAGACTGTGTTTTTGTGAATATAAGGATATGGGTCACTGTAGTATAAGGGTCAGCGAGGCGGTATATAGATCGCATCACCGCATTGTATACTCACTGTACCCACAGCCGCCACGGCTGGATCTCTTTTCCAATCTTCAAGTGTGACAGCACCTGTGAGTCAAGGTTTGGATACGGTGCAAGCAACTCTTCCACCGGTCTATCTTCATGGCCCCAGGTATGTGTAGAGTAATCACCCACTGAGCGAGGGAAGAAGCAATAGTACGACAACAGCTTGCCTCCGTTACACGGCGACAGAACAATCTTGTCCCATTTGCCCTCCTGGCCTCCCCAATATTCAAGCGCACTGTTCTGCGAGTAGTCAACGAGACCTAGCTTGACAGCTTCTTCTGTGGTAACGTTCGCGTGAAGGCAACTTTGCTCGGATGGACGTTTTGCTGGGTGAATGCCAATCTCGCCGCGGACAACTGACCCAATGCCGTCTGCGCCAATGATGAGGTCGTGCTGGGCAACAACACCATTGGTAAATGTTACTTTGCCAGCACTAACATCAATCTCTTGACACTATGCAGTATAAAATCAGTACTATGTCAATCTTTGGCGCATACTTGCTTCATTCACTTACTTGGTGATTCACTTCTAGCTTCGCTGGTGTCCCCTTCCCCTCTTCTCCCAGCGCAGAATCCTTCAACATGGCATGCATGTACTGTCGGTGAAACATATTGTATACATACCCCCACCTCTCTTCATAATCTTCCAAATCATAGACACTGACCGGCTCGCCCGTCTTCCAATCGCGATTGATCAACTTCTTTAGCACAACCGGATCCCCCTTTGCAATATCAACACCCCATTCGTGAAGCCATCGTGTGCCATTTGCAGCACATGAAACTGAAGCGCCTACTTCGCCGGCAAAATCGTGCTTCTCATAAATAGTGACTTCATGGCCGGCGCGACGGAGAGCAATAGCAACAGACATGCCGCCGATGCCACCTCCGACGACTCCCACATTGAGGCGTCTCCATCCGGAAGGGATACTTGAACCCATTATGAGAGAGAAAGAAAAGTTAGGGGCAATTTTAAGATGATTATGTTTGCTTGTGCAAGCTACGTTTAATAGATTCAAATATCAAGAGGGAACTTGGTGCTGGGCGAAGCTGAAGTTTATCTATTCCGTGTCTCCTCGTATACAGCTATCCGTAGAGCGGCAAATAACTCTACGCTGGACTTTGTTCGTGTATGCCCGTCAGCAAATCCTCCGACGTTATCTCTCTCCTTGCGCCGCCATTCACGTCACCTCCTTATTAGAAGACGCCGAACTGGGAAAAGTTGGCAGGCTTATCACGGGTGATGGCGGCTATGCCCCCTGGACGCGTAGATAATAGGTGCAATAGCCGCCACAGGATTGGCACATGCCGCAGCTTGGAAGTTCAGTCCTATCCGTTTAGCTTGTTAGGTACTATTATCCGTTTGACATTTTACTCGTCATTAATCAAAATGGCTAACGCATACGAACATGCTTGTACGGATACGCCCAACACGTCGTAATCAATGCCTTATGCAGCTACATCATGCACTTAGATGTACTTTCCGCTTGCCGCTCAAGGTTCTTTAATACAGATTATCCAATACATCGCAAATGTCACATTGAAAAAACACCGGCTTCTATATACGTATCCTAAAGTCAAATCGACAGTTTTTTCTCCTGAATAGACTTAGCTCCGCAGCTCCGTAGGCATATATAGCATTGACAATATGTAGAGACCAATTTTTTATCAAAAAAACACATAGCGCCGCCAATGCAAGATTAATCTGATCCAAAAACTCTTGGGCTGTAAAAAGGAAAGCTATCCCACTGAGACAAGTCAAGGCTGTCCCACCCTCGCAACATATCTCCGTCCATCTCGGTGGGTTGGCCCGAAATATCTGTGATCCAAACGCCGCCAATTTCTCCATTTGCTGGCTCTGTATTATTTATAGGCAGAATCATATCGTCGCTACCATTGCTGTTGCTATTGTCTTGACTAGCGTCCCCCTCTTTGCTGAAGGAGATTAATTTTCCGACATATCTGCTCCGAGGGCGTGTAGGCAACTTCGTTCGCTGCTTCACGACTGCATCAGATAGTAGGGTTAAAATTCCTGAATAATGAGCGGCCTGAGGGCTTTGAATGCCCAAAAAGTCAAGAACTTCTTTCGCGCTGCGAAAGGCTGTTTCAACTTCGTAATCGAGCTCCCTTTTGGCAAACATGTCGAAGCCAAGGATAAGGCCAGCGGCAAAAATAAGTGCCCTAGATTTGTTATTAGCCATGGTTTTTACATTTCATGCAAATATCTTACTTCATTATACACATATTACCAAGAAGTAGCCCTGTTTTGTGTGCGTCCGAGCACGTTTGTACAAGATATACTGCCGCATCAATGCATGCGGACGCCATAGGTGAAGAAGAAGGTGTCGCAACACCCTGTCGAGACGTAAGGTTAGATATTAATATCGGTCGAGTAACCAAAGTTATGGCAAAGTAGTAAAGACAGGCGATATGTATACTATCCGTCGCCACTTTGCGTGATGGGGAGCCTTTTTTGGAAGTGAGAGGGTTTCGTAGAAAATTGGGAAGTTTTTGGCTCCAATTTTCAATTTTGGTCAGAAACTGTTCCACAATAGCGGCGGATGCGACTTTCTTCCCATACAGTGCTTCAACGCTCTCATTAACGATAGTGAGTATACTATATGACGCAAATAAGCTTTGACAATTTCTCGTGTCTAGAGGCGCAGATGATCCTATGATGGTGGTGTCGAGTTCTGCCCTTAAACCAGCTGTTGCAGTTGGTCTTCCAAGGATAGAACATACAAGCATGTCAAGTACGCAGAGGCTCATCCATGTTCGTAGTCTGTTGAGTTCGTAAGCTTAAGTTAAGGGACATTTTAAGAACAAAGATTCCATTCAACATACCTCAGCTGGCAAATTGGGTTTTTTAGGTCTGCATATGAATGACGGCTATGCATCCCGAGAGCAACTGCGGCTCTTGACGCAATTCCCAAGTACATGAATGCTGTGTTTCTTCGGCAATGTCCAAGCATATAAAAGGCCATTAGAAGAAAGGCGCGCACCATATCGACAGTTGGATCCTCCAGCATGCCCGAAAACGCACGTTTCTGTGCTTGCCGAAAATATACTGATCCGATTTGCTGCGCGTCCATTGGAGACTTGCATTGCGCTCCAATAGCTACCACGAGATCAATTGAGGCATGTTTATACAAACCTACAGATTGAGATGCATCGGTTCGGATTTTCACAAGGATATCTTCAACCTCCAGCGGCCCAAAAATATCCAGCAGTCCGCCAGTCTTCATGGATAATCAGCATTGTAATGATAAAGAAGAAAAGGTCAGATACCATGCTTACAGCAGCTTCAAAGATGCGAGCATAGAGTAAACTGCTTTCTACATCTAGATTATAAGTAGTTGACTGCAAGTCATTCGCATCCGCCGCAGCAGACGGCTCTGTCTCCAGCATACTATGACGTTTATCATTATGAGAGAATTGGGAGGGCCCGATTTGAGCTGTCACAGTATCTCTGATGAGCTGAAGAAATGACAGAGAGGCCGCTTTGCCGATATAAACTATAATTATTTCGTTAGTTGGACGCTGGCCTAGCAGAGCAGCTTGTGAGCAGCCTACCTTGCTCTCCCCGCAGGTTCAGAAGCATGCGAGCATGAGACTCCGGTCCTAGAGCTGGAGATCCAGAATTTACCGAGAGCTGTGGCGGCTGTTGTGTGGATCCGGAGATAGTCTCTTCTGGAATGCTTATTCGAGAATCAGATGGAGTGGGAGGCTGATAATCCCCATCAACATCATTGTTCATCGAAATCGAATCTGCCTCCGGCCAGTCTGGCGGAACAATATTGGCGAAGCCATCTCGGCCCCACGCAGATTCATCTTCTAGAGTATTGTCTCCACCATCCGGCGACGACCGGGTCTGCTCCGATACAGAGGCTCTTGACCGAGGCGGAGGCTTCTTCCTCGACCCTCGAGGCTGATGAGTGAGGAAACACGATGCCCCAATGCCACGTCTCTGGCAAGCGGTGCAAGGCACCGTAGCACTGCATCGCTTCTTAGAAGCGCGGCAAAAATTGCAGGCCTCTGCAGCGCGCTGACGCTGGCTTGGGTGAACCTTTGGCCGCGGCATACTTCAGTCAAAGCCCAAGACAACGGCTAGGGGATATCCGCTCTAGCCTGATCGCAAAGGAATTGGCTTTTAAGAATGGGTAACGACGGATTCCGGGTGCACCAAGCGCGGCTTGGGATGTCTCTCCTTGTGAGCATGGCGGGACAGGGGCCATCCCCAGATATCGGCTTCTTGATCAATTTCGTCCCTGATGGATGCGCCCCTGGACAGCGATGACGCGGTTGGTCTCAGTTCCGGTGAGTAGATGGAGCTGAGTTGTGACCAACGCCTTGTCTGGTGACCAGCATTGGCTGGGTTATGGCCGTATCCGCCTACAGTATTATCTTACCATCTACTGTGCGGCAATATTCCCTGGCCATCTTCCCCGCATCTTCGACCGGCTCCAGGCCGTTAGTTTGCATCTGCCGTTAATACCCACCGCGTCTATACTCCATCCTCTCCAATAGACCGTAGGGAAAGCCTCCGCTAGGGCGGAAGTCCTCCATAGCCCCTTCTGCTACCTGTTAGCCTCGATCTGCATGGAGCCCTGCTTTTGCGCCAGAAAGCAATTATTGGTCCTCAGCCGACATGATGCGGAAGAGGGACAGCATTGGGGCGCGCGGTTATGAGCTTTGCTCGAATGCAGATGTAAAAGATAATATCCCCCCCAAGGACTGGGGCATTTGAATTCTTACTTATACGTAGCATCCATATCGCTTGTTTGTCTCGAGTAATAGAAGTTCCATCCTCCTTGTTGCAAGTTTCCTTCCTTTTTTTTGGCTGCATATCTTGAGATACCCACATCATCAACAAAAAGAAAATAACACGAGAAGAATAATGCTCGGCAAAGTAGCTCTGGAAGAGGCGTTTGCCTTACCTCGCATGCAGGAGAAGACGAAATGGTGGGCCTCACTTTTTGCCGTCGACCCTGAGAAGCACGCGCAAGAAATCACAGATATTACGACTACGCGCATCGCCTATATGGATAAGCATGGTGTCGGCTATACATTGCTTTCGTACACAGCACCAGGCGTACAGGACATCTGGGATGCGAAGGAGGCACAAGCCTTTGCCGTTGAGATCAACGACTATATTGCGGGCGCAATCAAAGATCACCCAGATCGATTCGGTGCTCTAGCGTAAGTACATGCCATGCCTCTTCTCTTATTCCGTCTCCTCGCAAATAAAGCTAAATTCCAATCCCAGTACACTTTCTATGCATGATCCCACTGAGGCAGCCACCGAGTTAAAACGATGCGTAACGCAGCTGGGCTTCAAGGGTGCGCTTGTCAATGACACCCAGCGCGCCGGTGCCGATGGGGATGACATGGTTTTCTATGATGGGCCTGAATGGGATGTTTTCTGGTCCACTGTCACTGAGCTAGACGTTCCATTCTATCTTCACCCTAGAAATCCCACTGGCACTATCTACGAAAAGCTATGGGCCAAACGAAAGTGGCTCATTGGACCTCCGCTTAGCTTCGCTCAGGGCGTCAGCCTGCATCTCCTAGGAATGGTCACAAACGGCGTCTTCGACAGACATCCCAAGCTCCAAATCATTATTGGCCATTTGGGAGAGCATATTCCGTTTGACCTCTGGAGAATTAATCACTGGTTCGAAGATGTGAAGAAGCCACTAGGCCTTTCGTGTAAGAAGACGATTCGGGAATACTTTGCACAGAACATCTGGATCACCACCAGTGGTCACTTCTCAACGCCCACGTTGGAGTACTGCATTACGGAGATGGGTGCGGACCGTATTCTGTTTTCCATTGACTATCCATTTGAGTCTTTCGGCGATGCTTGTGACTGGTATGATGGTGTATCATTGAAGAATCCCGAAGATGTGAGGAAGATTGGCAAGGATAACGCAAAGAAGCTTTTCAAGCTGGGAGCGTTCAAAGATTCAGCATAACTGTATAAAATGCATCAGATATATTAATCGTTATAAACATATATTCGAGCTGAGTTAGTCGCTCTTTTCAAATACTTTATGAGCGCGGTGTTATGAGTCTTTGTCGATTTTTATCTATTGAAAATTACATTCCAAGTAGCCACATAGGTACATGTAGTTTCGTTGCTTAGGAGTTTTTAAGCGTAGTATACTAGGCACCATTTTCAGATATGTCAGCTTGCGCCCGCGCCTGAATTCAGCGACATGGCTGATTGATTTATTCCATCTCATGAGAATCTGAATCGATGGGCAAGAAGGGTCCAGCAATTGGAAGAAATTGGAAGATGGCTTTGTTGCTACAGTGCTGTGCTTAGGCTACACTATATATACAAAGCTAAGCCACTTCCCAGTATGAAACGGCGAGATGGCCGAGTTGGTTATGGCGTCAGGTTAAGGCTACCTTAACAGCAATTCCTGGTGGAGCAATCCGCGTGGGTTCGAGTCCCACTCTCGTCAGCTTCTATTTTTGCTTTTGCCAGTCGCAAAACTGGAGTCTCTTTGGGGTCATCTCATTCCCATCATTTTTTTTCCTTTTGAGGGAGCTTTCTGGATACTATGTCTTTATTATATATAGGTATAAATTCGGCGCCCATACTGATCAACGACTCTCTATAATCTCGGTTCAGTGAATTTTACAGAGTCGGTTGTCATTCTAGTCAGCTTATTTATTGTATGATGCCGGACATCGACATCTATATCATGCTATTTATATATGGAAATAATATTCCATAAACTTGGACATTGATGATTAGTATTGGCCATCTATGTACCCATGCATGTAGAACGCATGTATGCTCAAGCTATTGACAAAATCCTTGGGCAATTTGTCTCACATATGGGTATTACGTATTTATTTTTGATGCTTCCCTCTGGCTTTTACACCATCATCTGTAGGATTTCTCCATGCCCTATGAGGCTATAACCTTTTTGGTGCTGAGGACCCCTTGTTTCTTTTTTTGGGGGAAGTAGATCGCAAACAACTCGGAAACCGACCTCGCAGCCGAGTATCTCTTGATGCACGCCGAGATTGTCTCGGTTTTCAGTTGTCTCGTTCTCGGAGGATGTCACACTTTGGGTGCTCTAATAAATAATAATACATTTCTGATTTATGATTTGTGATAAAAAGAATGTTACGCTTACCCGCTACGAATTTTTTCCATATTGCTGTTTGCTCGTCACTTTTATAGGGTAGGCCTAGACTAGTAGATGCCGACTAAAAGATTTTGTCGGCGCTACCTTGAGGTCTTATGTCAATTAGAGAAATCTTTCTGAGACAGCTCATTACTATCAATTATGAAGATTCAAACCAGGCAGACGGTTTTCTAGCCTGTACATTGTCATGATGCCTTATATGTTGACAAAAAAAAAAAAAAAAAAAAATTGCGGTGGCCCCGAGTCCATCGGCAAATGGTAATAAAATCACAAGGTTGCGTGCAACCTTAATGGAGAGAGCCGAGAACCAGGCTATTAAAGGGGATGTACGGAGTGCTCCGTAGGGAGGGAGCTAACTCCCCGCTGCCCATCGGACAAGGCCTTAGCTTCTTGATATAAGATACTATAATAGTACTAGGCACCATTTGCCGTTTGATTGTAAGCCGTTGGCAATCCCAACGCCATTATTCAGGGCGATGATGAAATTATCCGAGAGAATCAGGACTATGCTCGTTATCATTCACATTCGACCGTGCTTCTACATACAATTTTTTTTCTCTTGAAAACTATAATCACGGAGACATTGGCACGCCTTTTACTAGTAGTATCACGGAGACTTCAAAACGTAACCTTGATGGTCCACCTCCGTCTTCTGTGCCGAAGCTAGCACCGGAATACGGGCCCACCTTATAAATCGTACCTGGCCGATATTGAGTTAGAACGGCTTCTATGTCCGCTTTAACGCCTGACTTGCCTTGCAAAGCCCACTTAATGACTAATGGCAACGAATGGAAGTTAGTAGCATATAGCCGAGTGGCATCGGCGCCGTCCTCGGCTCGCGTCTACATCTTTCGCCGGGCCTTGCGTGGTCGAAGTCGGCCGTTGACGTCAGCAGAAGCCCCTAGCAATCGGCACAGTTGAGCCGGATTGTGGATCGGAGACAATCAACGGCAGATATTGAAAGTCGCCGGGTTAATTTTCACAACCAATTGCTGGCTTGATATTTCTGTCGAGTTCGATTTAGCGGTCGACCAGTGTGGAAAGTTTTGTTCCGGCTTTCGGCTGCGTTGTTCGTTGCAATAGTTATATATATAGATGTTGCCACTCCCACGATGGGTCATTGTTTGGGATTTGGAGACGCGCTAAGGATATTGTTGTGGCTTTTTAATGCACCTCACGTGCTATAATCTTCAAAATGCCGGACGAAGAGAGCATATCAAGAGAGAGTATATCAAGTAGCCACAGCATAAACGACAGAGAAAAAGATGATGAGCCAGATGGCCACCGCCCAGCTCTCCATGAGACTCAGTCCAATGTGTCTCAGAATAGCAAGAATCGACCTCGCGCCCAGTCGGCAAGCAGCTCAGGCTTGAACCGGCCTCTATCAAGATCTATATCAAGAAGGGAGACGGTTCTGTCAAGAATTCGCTCTCGAGCAGATGTTCAGTTTACACATCCTCTTGCGCATATTAAGACTACAGAGGATGAGATTGTCACTTTCGATGGACCCGATGATCCTTACCACCCTCTCAACTGGCCTACGCACAAAAAGGTGCTTACAACGGCTCTTTATGGACTTGTTACCATGTCGGCCACATGGGCCTCATCGTCATATTCTGCCGGTACGAAGCTGGTCGCCAAAGAGTTTCATGTAGGATCTCAGGTCGCTGTGCTCGGCACAACTTTATTTCTCTGTGGCTTCGGAACGGGACCGTTACTGTGGGCACCGCTGAGCGAAGTATACGGTCGACGTGCTGCAGTCATGATTCCGATGTTCATCTCCATCGCCTTTAGTTTCGGCACTGCTACAGCCAAGGACCTCCAGACGGTAATGCTGACTCGATTCTTTGGAGCTTTCTTTGCTTCTGCACCCGTCACAAATACTGGCGGCGTCTTGGGTGACCTTTACTCCCCAGCTCATCGCGGTATTGCTCTGGCTGGGTACGCCATGGCCGTTGTCGGTGGGCCAGCATTAGGTACGTGAAATATGTCCCTCAAAGTCATAGCCTCATTTTAAAAAGCGAATTGCTAACGAATATTCCAGGTCCTATCGTCTCTGCTGCTGTAGCCGAGCAGCCATCTCTAGGGTGGCGCTGGACCGAATATCTCACAGGAATCTTGCAGGCCTTCGTCCTCCTTTTTGCAGTCATATTCATTGATGAAAGCTACCCCCCGAAACTTCTTGTCTACAAAGCCCGCCGACTGCGCCACGAGAGCGGAAACTGGGCTCTTCATGCCAAATTCGAAGAATGGGATGTCAGCGTGAAGGAGCTCTGTAAGAAGTTTTTGATACGGCCTATACAGCTGCTTCTTACGCCTATTTGCTTCCTCGTCGCCTTGTATGCCAGTTTCTGCTACGGCATTTTGTACATGCAGCTGGGAGCAATCCCTATCATATTCGGAGAAATTCGCGGCTGGAATCCTTTGGTTTCAACGCTGCCTTTTTCGTGCGTCTTTCTGGGAGCAATTTTTGGATGTGTTGCCAATATTTATAACCAAATCATCTATAACAAGGCATATCACGCTGCCGGCAACCGTGCTGTCCCAGAAAAACGACTTCCGCCTATGATGATCGGCTCCATCCTATTCAGTGGCGGACAGTTTATGATAGGCTGGACCGGTGCACAACTTGATATTCATTGGATCGTTCCTTGCATCGGCCTCGTGTTGCTAGGAACCGGCTTCTTCACCATCTTTCAGGCTGCACTCAATTACTTGGTGGATACCTTCCAAGCCTACGCTGCATCAGCTATTGCAGCAAATACATTCCTCCGATCTTGCTTTGCTGCTGCCTTTCCCTTGGTCGTTGGTCCCTTGTTTCATAACATCGGCGTTGGGCCAGGCTGCAGTATCACGGGTGGGTTTGCAGCATTGCTGATCCCGGTCCCGTTTTTCTTTTACAAATATGGAAAGAGGATTCGAGCCGGCTCCAAGTGGTCAAAGGCCTCGGTATACGACTAAGCTGCGAGATACCTATAACAACTGGATATTATTAATTTTTGAATCAACGAAGTGGGAAGAGACGTAGAGAAGAGAATGACAGTTTTATTCCCCTCCCCACATTTTCTTTTCTTTTCTTTTTTCTTAATTTAGAGCTCAAGAAAGTATGATTTCGACGATGGCTGGCGAATGGGAATTTGATAGATAGACTTATGCATTAGGTACAAATATAATAATGAGAATTTTTAATACCCCATGCCAATTACGGATGATTAATGTTTCCAATGTTGAAATTTAATTGTTAAATGGTTAGACTGGAATAGGTACATGTGCCCTTGTTCTAAGAAGAGCATTGTAAACATTGTGTTGACATTCCGCAGAACGAGGGTAGTTCGCCGAGTCACCTGCGAGAGGGGCTATCAGGTCCCATGAAGAACCATTGCAAGCTTTATCTTGTGTAGGCCCATTGAGAGGAAAGAGTCATAAGAAGCACGCTATTTACAAGGCTTCGGGCATGTATCGACGTGCATATGAAGGTATGTATTCTCGGAGTACGAACATGCACTTCTGACATGTCTGCCACAGAGAGAGGTTGAATAGATAGAAAATAAGCTTTATATAGGAGCCTAAGCTGTTCCCAAGAGCGGGGCCTTTTTTGAGATTTGACAGAAATTGTGATAGCTACGGCTATGCATAATAGCGTGGCTAGGATTGTATCTATGGCGATGCATCTCCGTATCATACTAGTGGGGTTGGCGTGGCTGTGTGCATGGATCCGCCTCTAAGCCCACCAATCTCGCAGGCATCCATCGAATCCGCCTCGCAGAGCCTCAATCTCTCAATTGGCGGTGCACAGAAAGGGGAGAACAGAACCCCCCCCAAAACATGATCCTGGGGTCTCACACGGGATCGAGCCGAAGAGCCTAAGTCTCGTTACGTCTTCTGAGGCCACCCACGTTGTGCTTCATCCTGTCGGTGTGCAGGGCGCTGGACACCCCCAAATTTTAGCCAATGTTAGTTCACGGCACTTTCTCAACGATCCTATCGGCACTTCACAGCACATCTACGAGTAGTATGTAGCAAGACTCTGAATATAATTTCACCCAAGGTCTGCAATCAAGTTGCGAGCTTCAATCATCTTTCACCGGACTGGGCTTCAGTCGTCCATTGCTGGGATTCTTTTGCTGGGGGGCAAGGTAACTCTAGAAACGTAGAAAGAATGACATGACAGGAGAAATGCCGGCCTCTGCAGCTCTTCCAATACGGTTTATGGCTGTAAGATTATTGTAGAACCACCTAGTGCCTATCAAGAATGTCACTTCACGCTACCAAGCATCATCTCATATCTCATGGCGGCATGTCGTTGATACCACTACTAGGTAATCATCCATGCACATAGTCCTACGCTTTACGGAAAACGAATTAGCAAGAGCCAGCTCATCAGGCTGTTTCAAGAGAACCAGTAGCGATCTGAGAAGAAAAGTAGTCCTAAAATATTACCAGGTGGCTGCCTGGGTTCTTCGAGACTCGTGCAGCTTAATTGGCTGAGGCCTCTCGATCTCACGGTGGCTGCCTTGCAGCTGCCTAGCTGCTGCGGCGTGAGTCACGACTTCGCCAAGCGGGAGGCTCCTGATTTATACGAGCAGTTCGAGTTGTATAATATGTCGACTTTCTTCTCATCAAATAAGCATTTCTCTCCATATTTACTCAACCTCTCTCCCAACCCTTCCATTTCCCATTCTCCACCGCTATCTTACAAATATTCGACGGCCAGACTCAACAATGGCTCGCACAAAGCAGACTACCAGAAAGCCTATCCCCAGACGGGGTGGCCGATTTGGTGGTGGTAACAATGGCAATGGCAATGGCAATGGCCGCTCAGCACGCTCATATGGCCCTCATGATCTCGACTTCATAGCTCTCCAAGAGGAGGCAGAGCGTCGCGAGCGCATCCTTGCCGATCAGCGTCGAGTTGCGGCCAAGTGGCGTCCTAAGATCCCTGAAGTCCGCAAAGTCAATTTTGAAAACTTCAAGAACCGTTTCCAGGGCGAAAATGAGCCTGATTATGCTATCGATGTCCTCATGGCTGGCCCTGGACTTCAAGGTCAGATCCGCCGCGAGCGTGCGATCCGCCGGAGCGAGGAGACAGCCCGGGTGCGCAAGAGCTTCTATAGCCTCTATGATGCTGGAATCGACCGCCGCAAGAAGATTGATCCCCTAGATAAAGTCAAGCGGGAAAAGAGGAATGAACTCCTCTCAACCGATACAGAGATCCAGCGCATTCGCGTGCAGTCACAGCCCGTCTTGGGACATCTGACCTCCCTGTTGAACGATACAGAGTCAAGATCTACCCCTCGCACATTCATGCGGCCATTCAAGGCCCTTGTATACTTCCAACCTAAGATTAAAGACATTCTTGCCACGCTGGAGGAGAAATGGGCAGACTATGAAGAGCTTGATGAGCACTCTGATGTTGCAGATACAGCGGCTAGTGAAGACGCCGAGGTCATCGTTGAAATTGACAGCAAAAACGACACTGATGCAGAGGCAAAATCTGACGCAGAAGGTGATGAAGACGACAAGGATGATGTCGAGTCGCTTGCATCGGTTGACTCGAACGTTGACGAAGACTTTGACAGCCTCATGGACAGCCCCGAGGCTCTGAGGGACATGCGATGCTACGTCAAATTCATTGACGAAGAAATCATGCCTCTCTACCAACGCTTTGAGGGTAGCACCGCTGAGAAAGTCAAATTCGACGACTTGTGGTCTCTTTTCCGAGTCGGAGACCTGGTCTACATGCCAGCCGCTGTTGAAGCTGGTGGCCGATATCACGAGGTTTGGCGCATCTACAAAATCCAGGCACCGCAGCCTGAGACCTCTTACCCCAAAAATGGTTGGGGATTTTTCGACGAATTCGACGACATTGATGATCAAAACAAATTCAAGATCTCAGCATACTATGTGGATTACGATGGTACTGCTTTCGGCGCCGTGAAGACCAAGTTTGAGATTGAAGGCTTCGCTGGCGAACGTTCCATCGACTCGCTGCCCTGTTTTCCAATGCGCTACCAACCCGGTCACGAAGAGCTTATCAGTGGTTTGAAGGACCAGGGCCGCCAATTTCTGCATTACTTGGAGGATCGCCACCAGCAACACAACGCGTGGACCTTGACGAGGAACCCGCCCTCGCACCGCAATGACCCCGACCAGGAGATCTTAGACAACGAGTACTATGAGAAGATGCGCCACCCGGAATTCGTTGAAAGTGATGTGATTGTTGACATGACTGAGGCGTACCAGAAGATGCCCAACTGGCGGCCCGATTTCCACCAGTTGGCCGTCAACAAGGCTGTCCGCTGCGAGATTGCAGATGATGAGATACCGATCCAGAAATGGTTTGATGGAGTGCGCCAGAACAGGTCATATGTGCAGAAAGAGATTATCCAAAAGGCCGACGGCATCGAGAGCCGCCAGCGCCGAGACAATCTCGCCGTTGATACCTTTTTGCGCAACCGCCTTAGGGGATCTCGAAACTTTGAAGCAAACGCGGCAGCTCAGAAGCTACGCGATGAGGATCTCGTCTTGCTCCCCAAGCGTATGTTCGCATATGCCCTCCGAGAGCGTCGTTTCATGCCTATCGACTTGAACCTCCTCAAGCCTATCAGACGCGAGGTTGGAGTATTTGAGAACCTCCGAATTCATGGCGACTACAAAGACGTCGTCCGCAGTCTAGTCATGTCTCACTTCCGCAAAAAGCAGCTAGAGCGACGATATGTTGACGCTGCCACAGAAGGTCCAGGACAAGATCTAATCCAGGGCAAGGGCCGTGGACTTGTCGTTCTCCTGCACGGTGTACCTGGTGTGGGCAAGACTGCGACTGCTGAAGCTGTGGCTATGGAGAATAAGAAGCCGCTGTTTGTCATTACCTGCGGTGATCTTGGTCTCTCGCCTCATGAGGTCGAGTCTTCACTGAAGAACGTCTTCCGCCTTGCGCACTTGTGGGACTGCGTGCTCCTGCTTGATGAGGCAGATGTTTTCCTCTCACAGCGATCCAAGCTGGACATGAAGCGAAATGCGCTTGTGTCTGTGTTCCTCCGCGTGCTTGAGTACTACAATGGTCTCTTGTTCTTGACAACTAACCGTGTGGGCACTATTGATGAGGCGTTCAAATCACGTATCCACCTGTCACTGTACTACCCACCCCTCGATAAGACTCAGACAACTGAAATCTTCCGTCTTAACGTCGCTAAGCTCAGAGTGATGGAGTCTGAGCGACACAAGATGACTGGCGAGCCATCAATGGTCATCAAGGATGACGAGATCCTTGAGTTTGCCGCGAAGCATTACGAGGATCTCGCGCGATCCACGGGTTGCTGGAACGGTCGACAGATCAGAAACGCTTTCCAGATTGCTTCAAGCCTGGCACTGCACAACTACACCAAGAGTGCGGATATGGCTCGTGCAAAGGGCCAGCTGCCGCCTGCAGCTCCAGTTTTGGATAGAACGCTCTTTGACAAAGTACAGATGTCGACACAGAGCTTCGATAAGCATATGAAGAAGGAAGAGGGCAAGTACGATGATGAGATTCCGATGAGGGGAACGTTTGATGATTAAGTGATGACGAAACTATGAATTGCGCCTGTGTGGGATTATGTTTTTGAGGAATTATGTATTGAGCATGTAGTGACGGTCTGAGAATTACGAATTTATCTACACATTCATTCTAAATAGACCCTTGAACTTCGTTATTTGGTGAACGTAGTTACGCCCTTTGGCTTGTAGTCCTTGGCGTAAGATGTCGGACCAAAAGTTCCGCCTGAACCACTGTATATATACACACGCCAATACTGGCGGCCCAACTTATGGAATACTCGCGAGATAGGCGCGAGCAAACTCTTGTAGCTGTATACATACCTATATGCTGAAGTATGGGATTCGAGAGCCTTGTAAGCTTGGCATAACGGACACGAAATACGGCTTGGCGAGAACGAAATATAAGACGCGAAAGGCCGTTATTACCGGCACTAAAATCACGGGTTATTATCATCGCGAGCGGGCCGATTTCCCGCATGTTAGAGTTGAAAAATGCGGGGTGAGGCAGCCAGGGGTCTTCTTTGTATTGATTAGGGAACCCCTTAGCGAAGCTGATGCTAAGACTCTATCGTCTAGGGTTAAATATGAAGGATGCGAGATTTTCACCGTAATCTTATGATGATACGAAGCCGCCGTGGTAGAATGAAGTTAAACTACGAAGCGGATCTCTTCTATTTGACCGAGATGTTTTTGCTCGGTCTCGCGAGATGACGCCGAGTTGAGTATATGTATACTACACACCTTCGCTTTCTTGCGTACACAACTTGTAGACTACATTGTCTACTAAGAACACTTGTCTGTCCATTGTTTGCTTCGCTGCCTATCGTCCTTTTGGTATCATGGGGGCGTTACTCTCCTTTGTTATTTTTGGAATTCTTGTGCCTCCAGCTCTTTCCATTGTAGTTCCGCCTGTACGACCCCGAGCGGTTGCAGGTCAAGGTTGGTCACTGCAGTCGGGATCATGTCCTGCCGATACAAAATCTTGCGGTAACGGGTCTTGCTGCCCTTTAACGTCAAGCTGCCAAGCTACCGGGAATGGTGAAGTGGAAGCTTGCTGCCCTACTAGTAAGGAAATATCCTGGCTTGCCAGCACTCCTACATATACTGATCATGCTGTACAAATATAGCAAGTAATTGCCGAGGCAGTGTTGAGGGTGCACCAAGTTGCGCGAGCGCTGCTTGGTCGTTATGGACGGGAAGCTTTGGGAACGGATTTTGCTGTGAAGTCGGTTTGACCGGAGCCTTTGTTAACGGAGGATCGGTTGCCGGTATTTGCGCAACCTCTGTTCCTTCCGGATACTCTACGGCTTCGCTGGTAAGAATTAGAATCTTGATTATGAGAAAAAAAAATCTACTCATACGTGTAAATTTCAGGTTAGCAAAGGAACGGGAACTCCGGTTACTTCTACTCCTCCAACGTCTTCAACTTCATCATCTGCTCAGACGACGACTAAAACAAGTTCTACAAAGTCGACTACTTCTGGACCGACATCAACTACAGTGCCGAGAGCGGTGTAAGAGACCTTTTTCTGAGCGTGATTGTAAAGGTCCTTGTGGGTGTATACCTGAGCTAAACAGATAATAGATTCGCTCACTATATGGTCGGATCGATGACGGCAGCAGAGGCTGTGCAGGATGTTACGGATGCAAAAGCAGTAGGCTTCGACGCTTTTGCGCTGAACACTCATGATATCACAGATTCCTGGGCTCTAGAAGCAATAGGATACCTGTTTGATGCAGCTGACCAAAATGGCTTCAAGCTATTTATGTCGTTTGACATGAGCTGGCGGACTATTTCTCCATCGCAGATCCCATCGTTCTTGCTCAACTACACTTCTCGCGCTTCTTACTACACCATATCCGGCAGGCCTCTCGTGAGCACTTACGATGGTGGCTTCATTGCAAACTCCGACTGGCTCTCGGGCTTCAAGCAGCCACTAACGGCCCAAGGCGTCAACCCATACTTTATTCCCAACTTTGGCGACTGGAGTGGCTGGCCGAGTAACTTTTTTTCAACTTATACTGTCGCCGATGGTGTCTTCAGTTGGGAGTCTGCGTGGCCTGCTCCAGGTACCACCATATCCAATGTATCTGATAGCGTTGATCAGAATCTTCTCCAGCAAGCACGGGCAGCTGGCAAAGTATTTTTGATGCGTGAGAATCTCCAATTACATGCTCCTTTCTTTATATTTCTAGTGTAAATGCTAATGAGGCACCTGCTATGTAGCTGTATCCAGTTTCCAGTTCAAATATCTTGGCCCAGGCCAAGACTGGTATCGCATTGGAGAAGTCAACTTGCCACAGCGATTCGAACAAGTGCTGGATTTGCAACCGGACTTGGTAGAGCTAATTACTTGGAATGATGCAGGAGAAGGGCATTATATCGGAAACTTTTTCGAGGAACAAATCGATGGCTCAACTATTGGCGACTACGCCAATGGATTCGATCATACAGGTTGGCAACAGCTAGTGTCACCCTTCATCAGAGCATACAAAGGCGGCACAGCTACAATTGGCAGTCAAATTCTGCCTCCAGGATCGGCCCCTGTTGGTTCATTATGGTATCGCACACTGCTGACCAGCGCCAGCTGTTCATCCACGATTCAGAATTACCAACAGGGCCAAGACACGGTTAACTTCGCTGTCCTGCTGCCCTCAAGTGGGTACACGATCAAAGTGTATAGTAATAACGGGCTGATTGGCAGCTTTGCTGGCACGGCTGGGCTCAATTACCGCGCTGTGCCTGGGCTGAGCGTTGGTGGCGGGCAGTATATCCAAATTGTGAATAGCGCTGGTTCCGTGGTTGCATCGGCCACGGGTACGAAGCAGGTGGCGGCCCAGAGTTCCAACACCACGTGTAATTGGAACTATGAGGTTGTTGGCCTCTCATAGGTCATTTTGATCTGCAATAGAATAAAAGCCGAAATGTTGAGGACAAGGCTCATGAACATTTATGGCTTATTAATTGGAATTTGTAATATTTTGTCGCCAAAATATACCAATTCGAGCTTGGTGCTAGCATGTGCTGTGTTATGTGAAATGGGAAATTGCCAGCTGATGATAGACACACTTGTAGCGTCTCAAAGGCCACAAAAGAGCTGAAATACACCCGAAATTTGCATTTGTAACGACATGTATTATGCCAAAAGTTACCGCCCCGATGTCAATAGTTGCATTTGTCGGCTCGTTTCGGCCTTTCTTGAACAAAGATTACATAAGTGTCTACTTGAAGAAACTATATATCTAAGACTGTATATGAATGGAAAATAACCAAATATTAGTAGACATGCTCTGAGGTACTGATAGATGTATGTCAATGATATGTTAAGCATCATGACAAAGAACGGTGAGCCTCTCAGTGTTATTTTAAGCTGGATTTATGCTTCTATACAAAAATGGTGTAGATCAGCAGAATACATACACGAGGAACTGAATGGAGAAATAACCACGCCCCGATTCTGGAAAAAAAAAAAAAAAAAAAATACGCGACGTGTCATAATGGCCCCAAAACGTATAGCATCATGCGCAGCGGCATGTACTACCTAGCTTTTCGTACTCATTCGGGCGACCGACCGATCCTTGTGGAACCTGTCAATATTTCCACTAGTCATTGCGCCTAACACTGGGTGCTGGCGAAAAGAAGTAATAACAAAATGTATTCATAGATATATTCACAACATGTCTTTCAATACCAGTTCGTAGATCCCAAACAATACAAGCAGCTGCTTAAATTCCCTTCATTTTCAATATTCCGCTCTTGCTGCCCAACATATTAAAAAAAATAAAAAATAAAAATAAACTATCGAAGCGGCTAAGTCGGAAAACAGGCGGCGAGTGTGACCCTACAACATCGCCTCGTTGCCTCATTATTCGTATTGATCGGGAAGGTCGCAGTTATGAAGCGAGCGGGGTTTGGACTTAGGCTGTTTTAAGTCTTTGTGTCAATGTAGTTTTAAAAAAGAATTCTGTCATGTTCACGTGTCAGGGATCTTCACGTAACTGCCGACGTTCATCTTACTTGGCGTTGGTACCATGCTCCGTTCGGATCTCGAGCCAACAGGTAAAATACAGCCTTAAACAGCTCCCTAAATGCCGGATAATGAAATATCCTTCACACACTTAGGCTTGCATAGCCACACCGGTTTCAGTTTGCGAGAAGAGTATTAATTTAGTTACTTACGCATTTTCTATCTCTGAGAAGAGCCAGTCGCCTCAAAAGGAATGAGAGACATCAGGCTTCTCTCACTCTCGGAGACGAGATCTTCAACAGCGACGGGCCGACGCACAACTGCCCTTGCTAGCATGACGTGGCTTACGGTGGTCATTGATGGTACCCAAATTACATAAAGATATTGCAAGTAGGAATGCGGAGAGTGATGTTTTGGGAAGTAATCCATGGCCCTAAGGATCAAAAGAGATTGAGTCTCCGCCAGTCTTACCCCTTCAGTTGTCATGTCCGTCTGGGGTGCATATGAATTCATGATACGACTTCACAATGCGGGGATAGATGCATCTCATTTCAGATGCGGGGGAGAAATGTCAATTACGATGCGTGGTTACTCAGTCAGCACAAGATGAGAAAGCACATGCTTGCAGAAGAGGAATGTCCTCGGCATCCTGCCTTGCCTATGTATCTGTAAACTATAAAGTCAAGCGCTGCCTGCCTTTGAGTTAAATTCATTCTATAAGCTATTAACAACAAAGTTCTCTTTGACAACTTATATCAGCAAATAAATAACGCCTATTTTCATCATAAGAAACCTATCTATCCATTCTCTAAAATGAAGTTCACTCTTGCTCTTGCTACTTTTGTTGCCGCCGTCTACGGCCAAACCGTTGGCGACATTCCTTCATGCGCTATTCCATGTCTCGACGCTGCGATTACAAAAGATACAAACTGCGCAACTACTGATTATGCATGCGCCTGCAAATCTTTTAGTGCCATTGAGACGGACGCCACTTCATGCGTTGTCGCCGATTGCGGCGCCGATGTTGCTATCAGTACGCATATATCTTCTTGGTTCAAGAGGCGTGAAGACTAGTTTTCCGTGCTGATGCTGACTTCTTCTACTTATAGACCAAGTTCTCCCTGCCGTTCAGGCTCTCTGTGCCGCACAGTAAACGTGTACGGGCGAATATCGGAAGCGAAGGTGAAAAGCTGAACGCTTGATGTATATAGCAGAATTAAATATATACAATTAGTCAACTTCCGTTATATTGTTCCCCAGAACTAGATTTCGTGACACAGTGTTACTAGCTATATTTATAGCCTGTATGAATATTGTTTGAATTGTTCAGGACATAATTACTTGGCTTGTTTTGTAATCCGCCAATGTCTCCAAGGACAACGTAGATTCTTCCAAGCCCGGCTATGGTTACAACGTCGATAGAGCGTCTTGCTCACCAAATCCGTGTATTTGATTTGAATGAGAGCAGTAGCGTTCTTGGACCCTGACCTACTGGATCGTCTGAGGCTGTCATTGTTATGGTCATGTATATTAGTACGATATTAGCATTCTGGAGCTGTTGATAACTCACTCACATTTGAACGCCGTTTTTGCAGTCTCCCCTAATAGTGGGGGCTTAGATCGTGGACAATAAAAGAGGTATCCTTTTTACTATTATAGAATTGAAAATAACTCTTTTTGACCTTGGGGTTTATTTATCATCTTTATAATTTTAAAATGGTTTTTATCTTACTATTAGAAGCACACCCAACCCCCCGAGCTACAACTAACAATACCCACCCTCCACAGGCTACTGGCGGAGAGCTCAAGGCGCGGAGACTTCGTGGAATACCACGAAAGATTTAGACACGTCACGAGGCCACTCTGAAAGTGCGGAGAGCCCAGGACATAAGGTTACTTCATAAACTATTGCGTGATAGAACCCTTCCTTCCCAAAGTCTAAGAAAAGGGTTTGCAGAAGGATACCCCTCCCTCACCTATATACTAGGACCTAAGGGCTATGAAGTCTTTCAGAAGCTGGTGGACACCAGCCCCTACGGTCCAGCCTCCCAAAATGGAAATTGATAAACCACACCCTTTCCTTTGTCACTTGAAACGTAGCAAACGCGGGATCTAACCGAGCGGCTCCTACCAACTTATTACCCAGATGTAGCTGTATATATCTAGCATACTCAGTGGATGTTAATAACAAAATAAATAAACAATCTTACTATTAGAAGTAGTAATGTCTGTTAAGTTGAAGGCTTTTCTGTGCGAATTCTGCTCTTAGATAGTCACCTAGGAATGCTGGGCCTGATTGGCTTGCTTTTATTCCTGGGTGAGCTGTTAGATAGGCATCCTTATAATTGAGAGAACACGCAATCACCCCGAGATCAATCGAAAGTAACCTATTAGGTATTCCGTCGAACTGATTGTTTGGTTACTGACAAGCACCTACAATATTCACGATCCCTGGTAGCCACTGGCTGATATATAGCGAAAAGAGTTCCTTCATCTCCATTACCATTAGAGAACTACGAAGTATATGCCTGGACTTGGCTGTCAGACACGTAGTGGCTTCCTCCCTTGCACCTATAGCCACTGCCCTCTCTGACCCAATCAAACCCCGCCTCACATTGTCCGATAGACTGCAAAACTTGTTGCACAGACTTGATTTTGTTCACCTGCTCGTCATATGCGCAGTATGCCTCCTCCTTGATTGTGGTAGGCTCTTCAGCTTTGTTGGTCTGAATGCATGTAGCCTGCTCATTGAAACAGGCTTGCGGCTTGTTTTCTGACATATGGTAGCTGATTGACAGTTGAGCTGACTCTGTTTGGCGAAATGCTTCCATTATGTTGTGGGGATCGTTCATTTGCATCGCAGACTTCATCTGGAACATCTTTTGGAAAAAGAAATTAGCCCGCTCTACCGAGAGATTCAATCCACTGCCAGCCTGGCCACCAGGCATATTGTTAGTGAGAACATCTGTTACCATCCAATCTGATAACGATCGTACGTCGTTGGCGTTTCTCCAATGATTCATGCTGCAAAGTATCTCGAATTGGTTTACGAAGCACTTCACGATTTGATCGCTAAAGATACTGCTACCGATTCCGTTTTCCCCCAGCAATCGTTTGAGCAGAGTCAAACATTCTGAAGCGGTGAGTTTTTCGAAGATGATTTCTTTAAAAACAGAGCCTCTGATGCCATGCGCTTTCGTCATGAGTGCTTCAATCTCGTGATTTGGTCCAGCCAAGATTATAACAATCTTCTCACTATGCTTTTGCAGAAGTCGAACAAGCTCATTGATGGCCTCGGTAGCATACCCGCCTTCCATAAGTTGGTGGGCGTCGTCGATATATAAAACTCCTCCGAGACCTTTCATAAACTGTGATCTTGTCTTAGGAGCAGTGTGACCCACGTGTTCACCAATAAAATCTGCTGCTGAACATTCGACGAATATCTTGTTGGTGGACAAGACTCCCAGATCGTGCAATAAAGTACTCATATACCGGGCAACCGTAGTCTTTCCGGTGCCTAATACGGTCAGCGTCTAGCTCCTCTCGCGATGTGCTTAAAAGTAGTAAGAAGAGCACATCTGTTCAGAAATGGCAATAGTACTAACCTGAAGGTCCTTTAAAAATAAACGACTTTGGGACGACCGAGATAGTACCAAAATTCCGTGATTTAGTAGCTTGAGCTAGTCTTTGATACTGTTCCAGTTGGAATATAACATTGTTCGATACTTTGTGTTGCAGAGAAGCTCTACAATTGGCAGATGCTTGCTGGGCACGACCATGATTCGGGTCAAAATCCTCTTGGCTTAAGATCATGTCATGGCCATAGTTAGATGCACCTGCCTTTGACCGCCTTTGTAGGTTATTTTCCATGGCAGATGAGACAAGATTGTCAACCTCTCTTCCATTGCTGAAGTCCTGGCGCATTCGAGCTCGGTTCAAGACCTCCATGGCAGCTTTCGAGCCCTCTGCAGTCGATTTCAGGTTTCGAGTTCCCAATTTTCGGTGCAGGATTTCCCAGAGTTGGGCTTGGCTGAAGTCTTCAAAACGAAATGGCTTGTCGGCGGCAAATCTTCCCGAAAGCCCGGGGTTGGCATTACGGAACATTTCCATCAGTCTATCTTCATAGCCAAGCAAAATCACGCAACGGTCTTCACCAGGCACGCTTTGTACTTCGGCAACAAGCGTATCGAGCACAGCGCCTCTGTATGTATCGTTGCGCTTAGACGCTTCACCGGGATCCAGCATATAAGCTTCATCAATGATCAAGACCTTACCCACTGTTGCCGAGAGTATGGATTTGGTCTGTGCTTCTGATTTTCCGACAGCCTCGCCTATAAAGTCTGCAGGATTTTTTGTAATCACTTCGCGTATATTAGTCATATAATTCGACAGTATCAACAAGATGTTATAGAACGAATAGGCATATACGCACCCTCGCCATTGCTGAGGAAGCCCAAGTCGACTAGTATCTGGCCGTACAACTTCGCCACAGTGGTTTTTCCAGTGCCAGGCGACCCAACAAATATCCGATTCAAAGAGAAGCTCAAAGGCGCCTGCTCGGCCATTTCTCGTCGATAGTTCATCTCAAGCGCTTCAAACATGTTATTAATTGATATCTTTACCTCTTCCAGTCCGGTAAGCTGTTGAAGTCTTGCCCAAGCCGAGCTTGTCGATCTAACATCGGTAGGATTGGGTCCAAGAATATCCTCCTTCGTAAAAGTAAAAACTTCTTTGTCTGTCAGATTTTTGCGTTTAGAAAGGCGTTTTGCTTGACGCTCCCAAATTTTGAGTAATACATTTTCCACAGCACGGGCGTTGCCGAATCCCTTCTTTCCTCGGCTGCGTGCAAGTCGACGAATAGCCACGCGCATGTATTTTCCATGCATTCCGTCCTCGACTCTCATCCTCCCTTTGTATTTTCTTTCAATTCGACCAACGAGAGTTTGTAACAGCTCTTGATCAGTAAAATCCGCAAACTGAAGAGTATGAGGAATTCGGCTTTTTAACCCAGGATTGTGTGCAAAAAATGATTCGAGCTCTTCTTTATATCCCGCAAAGATGACAACTAAATTGCCGACGTTGTTTTCAATCTCTGTAAGAATAATATCGAGAACTTGGCGACCGGCGTTGGGCACATGAGGAGCAGTTAGCTGATAGGCCTCGTCTACAAATAGAACACCGCCATCTTTTAAACAGCCAGGTTCGAGG
Organism: Trichoderma asperelloides; assembly: GCA_021066465.1. Lineage (NCBI taxonomy): Eukaryota > Fungi > Ascomycota > Sordariomycetes > Hypocreales > Hypocreaceae > Trichoderma > Trichoderma asperelloides. The sequence goes on along the minus strand of JAJKFY010000338.1, from coordinate 44,348 downwards.
GAAGAAGTGGTGCGGACAAATGATGTAGGGTCATTTCCATCATCGTCGTCGTCGTCGTCGTCGTCGTCAGAATGGCTACCGCGAGACGGTTGTTGAGCTCTTGTACCTAACAGACCCTGAAGTGGGCTAACTCCAGGCACATCGAACAACTCCTTGACTTCTCTTGGCCCCATGCATACTAGTTGTGCACCGGATGTTTCTTTATATGTTTTGGATTTTACAATGCCCATACACCGCAAAAATCTAGCGTATAGTCTAGCCACTGTAGTTTTTCCTATGATGGTCCTGTGAATAATTTGCTCTCACAAAGGACGGAAGATCAAGCTTACCTGTTCCAGGGTTTCCTTGGAAAACAGCATGCCACCGTTCTGTTCGGGGGTTCGTTCCCTGGAGAGAGCATATACGAACACAACCTTCTATATTCTCAAACTGCTCTTTGACTTCTTTCAACCCAACCAACTTGTTCAGCTCTGCGAGGACCTTATCCTTGGGCGTTTCGCGTTTTCTTCGATTCACAGATCCCATCATTTCTTGGCTCTTGTTTTACTTTAATTGATCAATTCTGTATTGTATCGTAAGGGCTCGTCTGTTGAGACGCGGGGTTTAGATAAAAAGGCGCGGGCGTTGTTACACACGTGGTCGTACCGAAGTTTGGGAAGAGTTCAATCGCAGAGCAGCCGGATTCTGGAGATTTGTATTGAAAACAATGGAACAAGTTCAGCTCGTGTAGCGCCGGGCATTAAAAATTCACTGGAATATAACAAATGCTCAAAATATCAAGTGATAACAACATCATTGAGCGCTGAGTGTTTGCGTGTTTGCGTGTGGAAAAAGATACGACACAAAATACTCCTGGAGATTTATCTGAGTCGGTAATTCAGGATGCAGCGTGAAATCCTATCCACTAATATCCCACTCTGCCGTAGTTATTACATTCGTTATATATCAAATATTAATTTATGTGCACCTACAACTGCGTTGTAGATCCAGAGCTGGACTAAGAACTCTTGGGTATGAATAGTAGTTGGGCCTAAAGACTGACTCATGATGCTCATAATCGGTGACACAGATATCAGCTCTGTTGGTCCCTTTTCTTGAGTTACAACTTCTATTCAATGATGCGTACGGAATTCGAGTCATGCAGCCCCGCGGCATGCCAATATCGGACCATTAAGACGCTGCCAGCTCTTCGTGTGACAATGCACTGCAAGCCACTTGCCCTCACTTTCGAATGGTCGAAAGCGCTGCCCCATTCAATGACCGAAATGCTGCGGCCACCGCACATTCATTGCCATTGGTAGTTAAGTAGTGGATATTCTCTACCCAATGCTCTTGCAAAGCACACGTCATCAGCGCAGGCGGTGTCGCAGCCAAGATATGCGGCTCTTATACTTTGGTGCTGTGAAAGGTTATTCGATGCCATACCGGTACAAACCACCATGCACTGCCGCCCTTGCACCATTCTTACATATCTTATTTGCGACTTAGCATTGGAGGGTTACATTTCCATCTCTTTTTCACTACCTAGGCAAAATTGTGTCCGTGGAATTTACTTAGTATTCCTTTCCTCCTCTCATTCTTTTATTAGATCTAGGGTTACGAACCGGCCGCTTTTCTTATCACTGTTTATACTACACCGCATGTTTATTGCCGTTAAAGAATCGGATCACCACGTATTGGAAGCGCTTGGCGGGTGTTATCAGGCTGCGCATGTTGGCAAAGTGCCCGCCCTTGTTGTGTTTTAGTCGAGTATTTCCAACCCCCTCTTTATCCTACCAATTAAACGTGCATAAAGGCATAATATAATTCATTGGTAGAGCCATACATGTACCCACAAACCGCTCATTGCTCCGCCACGTGGGTGAAAATAGCTGCGTTGGGGCGGCATACATCAATCTTTCACTCACACTGGCTTGAAGAGCCGCATACATGTATCTTCTTGAATGTAGCAGCCTCGACTACCGAGTATAGCCGACCGAGTTTGATATGTGAGGATATTTTCCATTATTTCGCTTTCAACAGCGCTTGCATAGAATGTGTTTGTTCAATTGACGTCTCTCACAACTATTATTATCATTGCCCGAATCTAGTTTCAATTATATCCCAGCAATTCAATAAGATCGATTCTGTCTTTGGCCACCGCCCAGCCCAAGATATTCTGTCCATGATGATTTTTTGCCTCAATACTTGCTCCCTTTTCAATGAGTAGTTGAATAACATGCCGTTGGCCACTTATTACTGCTCGCCAAAGAGGTGTAAGGCCGAACTCGTCAATCATCTCTAGATCGAGGCCATTCTGTAGTAGTCTTTTGATAGTGGCGATGTTCCCTTCGACAATTGCATCGAACAAAACTGCACGGTTGGTACTGGAATACTCGTCCATAGGGAAAGTCTGACCCCTTTTGATACCGGGGGATGGACCAGAGTCGCCGTCATTCGAGAGCGGCTGTGTTGGAGCAAACTCGGTAGTGTTGAATCGAGTGCCACGGCCATCGTCTGCATACCCCTTGCATTCTATTCCATCTTGGGGAGTAAATGGTTGATTTTTTAATGAAGCTTCAATGCTCTGCTTTTGAGCCAATATTTCAAGAGAAGACCTTCCTTGTTGAAGCAACATTTCCATGAACTGTTGAAACAGGTGATCTTTATTGCGAATTTCTTCTCCAGATTCCAGATAAGTCCAGTCTGAATGCTTCAATTTGGACTTATTGGGTGCTAATAATAGAGCGATAATAAAGTCAGCCGATATTTCAAACCTTTAAGCACATATAATGGCGTACCAATTGGGGGAGAACTAGAATAAAAATCGCTTGAAAGCTGTGAATAATAGTTTGCATCTCTTGATTTGATAGCTTCTGGCTCGACTACCTCTGCGTTCCCGAAGTTCTTAGGCGCTAATACTATAGGATGAAAGAGTCAGCAAAGACCGCAAAACTTTGCGCGCATATAAGCACGTACCAGGTGGAGAGGAACTGGCCGCATTTTCTCTCGAATTATGAATAATACTGGAAGTAATTGAAGCTGATTGAAACGATTAGCTCAGCATCTCAGTGGAGTTATGCGTCTTTGAGAATTATGTTACCTGGTACTGGCTGAAGCCTGTGGATTTCATACTCGGGGACAACTCCCAAATATGTCTTTGCGCATGCTGCTGCAACAGCTGCAGCGTAGTTTTGCCACTTATCGTTCGCATGTGAGTCTGCGTAGTCACAGATGCCTCGGATGACAACGCAGGGAAAATCATTCATTAGCCCTGCAGCCTCCATCTCTATGCAAAAGAGGTTTTTGTTATATTCTTTATAGAGTTGGTCTCGAAGCCTGGAATCTTTGACTTTTTTGTTTCCTGATGCGATTAAGCCATAGTGGACCGTTGGATAGATACTCCTGGGCTCTCTTTTAATCATCCTTTCTTTGTCGCAGCCGCTGCAATCTTTTGCATCGCTGACATGGTTGTAATCTGATTCAAATAGAATATCTTCGAGAGCTTCTAGCTTCAAAAATCCTTTGTCAATGCCATTTAGATGACTGCGCATTGTTGGCGAAGTGTCTGGGTCAGCCTCGAAGCTTGATAAAGCTGTAAGCCCAGCTGTCGGTGGGCCTGTTAGACACCCTTGTCTTTTAAAGCCATTGTATTCTTCCTTGCCCTTATCCCACTGGATAACGCCCCCATTTGTATCAGTTGGGGAACAGATAACCACATCTCCGAGTCGAGCCTTGTCCGGAATACCACCCCCAACTCCGACCATTAACGTTATCCTAATCTTGGGAAAAGTAGATAACATTTGAGCTGCAACCGTTGCTGCGTTATTGTTATCGGCCCTGCCTTTGGGCAAGCCTGCGATAACGACATTATGTTTACCGATTCTTCCAAGATTGTATGCATTGTGATCATTTGCTGAGTTGGGGAGATCTTTATGCCTGTCGTCCAGCATGTATATCGCCGCTGTTCGCTCAATTGATAGAGCACAAACCCACCCGATGGTGTACTCTCCGTGCGTCAGACGCGGTCGCTCGCCCATAGTCGCCTTATCTTTTTAGAATGATACTGATATGAAGAGTGATTATGCTCTTGCGGCTTAAACCTGAGTGAAGTGCTGTGCTTGCTCTATATATGGGCGATTGAATGCAGGAAGAAGTCACATTTCCCTTGGGAGTTGCGGTGTGATCTTTACAGCGGATGCATTGGAAGCGAGTGCAGTATCCGGCTATCCAATTTGTCAAATGGTATCAGGTCTTGCTGTGAGAAGAAATTTGAAGTGAATACGTGGACCAAGGAGAGCTTTACAAGTCATCAGTCAACTTCGCGCTACTCATATTGGGTTGAGGTATAAAGTGAAGGTTAGAGCATGTTGCATGCTCCTCTGACTATCCAGCCAATGTTTGTATCCAAAAAGGATCAAATGCACCATGTCGGTGATGCGTTGGAAATATTTGCACGACGTCAGGCTCTATAATATACCAAACTGAGGACATGTAGTGTTTGTGCGGTGACGCCCCATAGTGTGTGTACTTGCGTTCCCAATAACCCCCACTCAAAAAGTGATGCCCTTTTATTAAGTGCATAGGAACCCGCTACAGTCTAGATGCTTTGCTACGAACCAAACTCTTACGGTACAATGGAACTATCTAGCAACTGCGGTACGGCATACTTTCTATCCTTTTCCTCGCGTGCATTTTGCAAAGCCCAACCACGCTAATCGGAAGCCATTCCTTTCTTTACGTACTACCGCTTTTTATTAACGACGTCGAATTACGCTTAGTATACATAAGCTGTTGTTTATCTTAGCTACATTGTATATCCAGATGCTAAAACTTGACTTCTGTAAATAGTTCAGCCTGATTATCCTCATGCTATACCAGATCTCATTATTTGTTTAATGAAATAGTTTTTTTATTGATCTTAAGTACTGTATGGCAAGCCGTAAATAACTCATGAAACAACCTAAACCATGACATCATTTAATCTTCCGAGAAGCTGGACCAGGCTACTGGGACTGGTTGGGTATATAAGAGCACATGAGCTTATTTTGTTGAGCTGGCAATGCAGCAGGCGACACATGTGTGAGTGCCCGAGCCTGTTATGCATGTGACGCTTGTAAGCGACACCTCCCAGAATTTTCTCTATAGCCTACCTTATCTTTGGAATGCCACTCGTCGTATTGCTACAACTTTGGGCATGGAGATCTGGTGTTGGCTTATAGAGCACTCATGGTATATTATATACCGAGCCTAAATTCTGCTTTTAAATTATTAAATGACGTCCGAGATTGACGACCTTCCTCCGTATACAACTGATACAAGATACATGCTGAATCTTGTATGTATGTGCTAGATCCAGTCAATGGCTACTTCAATGTCCGTAAACTGCGGATTGGAGAACTCTTTGGAAAGGCGGAATTATATGGGCATGGATACCTGAAATCCTCTGCTATCCAAAAGTTTTGTGCCGGACCAAGCAGCTGTTAGTGTTGACAAATAGGTGGGTGGCCGCCAGCCTATCTACAAAAGATCCATGGACGTTTTGGGCTCTTTGGTGCGGCGCAAGTATAGCAGGTACTATCTACCTATTGTATTAGGCCTATACAATACTAGCATATAGAAAGCGGGTGCGCATATGGCGGGGAAAGGGGCGATTTGTCATGCGGCAACGTGGTCAGTCGTTCGCCTAAAGTAAAGTTGGTAGGCATTCCCAGAAACCTTGACAACCCAAGTTAAATTGCAACGCAGATATATCAATTAATATAGACCGTTTTGATTACACGCATAAGAATATGCCACTTGACAGCTCTTCGAACAATTGCAAGATTCGCAACAGCCTTCCAACGAACTAGACTAGGATTCGTAATTTTAGGCTTCAACGCGTGCGAAGCACAATCGACATCCCACTGTTTACTCCTCCTTATCTCTGGGGTACGGGACCCGGCTCATTGACCTGACAACTCCGCCCTGAGAAGTGGGGTCTGGGGCCGTCTTAGCTTCAGGGCCTCATCAAACAAACGCACGACTCCAACTTGGCATCGCAACCATCAGCTGTGAGGAGCTTTTCCATCGCCATCTCCTCGCCATTATCATATTTCATTGGATTTAGTACTGTAGCGAGAGCCGTAGCGCGACTACCTGTCACCATGCTGAAGTCAATCTGTACCAGCTCGCTGCTCCTGCTGAGCACGGGCTTTATCTCCACCAGCGCCGCGTCCCAGGAAGCGCAAGTCCATCTCACCGCTGGAGCCAAGCAGCATCAAGTTGACCCGGCCATTCTTGCTGCTCTGGAGAAATATCCTGACCCTGTTGATGCCTTTGTTGCGCTGCATCCCGAGGCCGCTGAACAGCTGGCTGAGCCGCGCTTGCTGCGCGTCTTCGGCGAATCAAGTGCTCGATGGATGACAGAAGGAGACAAGATGCGCCTCAAACGCCAGGGAAAGCAATTCACCGATATTACTGGCCACCAGGACTTCTACAAAGAGCAAGTTAACGCATTGGCTGGTAAAGCTCGTAAGTTTGAATGATTAAAGATAAACGTGCCTAGAGTTGGCTTGGCAATTGCTAATAATATCACGCAGACTTGCCCAAGCTCAGCCATCATGGACTTGTGAGGTCTTTGCTGCCTCTCGTCTCTATTGATAAGATGCACGATGTACTCGAGCACATGACAAGCTATTATACACGATACTTTAATAGTGTCACTGGCGAGCGAAGCTCGCAGTGGCTTCACGATCATATTGCCGAGGTATGAGTCGCCTGCATTATTATTATTGCTCAACCACACCAGCGTGCTAATGGCCTTACTAGATCATCAAGAATGCTCCGTTCCATACTCACATATCTCTCGAGTTTTTTACCCATACATTCCCTCAATCTTCAATTATTGCTCGATTTGAGCCCAAAGTGAGAGATTTCTCGCAGCCATTGACCATTATCGGCGCACACCAGGACTCGATGAACTACCTATTCCCGCTACTTCCTGCTCCTGGTGCAGATGATGATTGCTCTGGTACAGTGAGCATTCTCGAGGCTTTCCGTGTTCTCGCAGAGAGCGGGTTCGTTCCTACTAATGGACCAGTTGAGTTCCATTGGTATGCTGCCGAGGAAGGCGGTTTGCTGGGCAGCCAGGCCGTTGCGCGATATAAGAAAGAGTCAGGGGCTAAAATCGGCGCCATGATGGAGTTTGTAAGTATACCAGGATCCATTCGACCAAGAATTCGGAGTATTAATTCTTCGCTTAGGATATGACGGCGTTTATTGCCAAGAATGCCACCGAGTCTATTGGATTCATCAAGACTGAGGCGGATGCGCCGTTGACGAGCTGGGCAGCCGCCTTGGCCAACGAATATATTTCCATTCCTGCCGAAATATTCACGCTACCTGCGTAAGGCTGATTCCCATTTTCAGATTCTCGTGGTGTATCATTGTAACTAACGAGGCCAGTGGTGCTGGTTCGGACTACATGTCTTATACTCAGCTTGGCTACCCCGCTGCCTTTGCGTCGGAAGGCAATCCTGCCGCTGGTGAATACGACTCGTATATTCATACTGACAAGGACACAATGACCGTTGATGATGAGACTGGAACCTTCTCCATTGAGGTAAGCAAACACCGAATGCTTTCGCAGAGAAATTTACTAATATTGCCCTAGCACATGGCACGGTTTTCTGAGCTTGCCATTGCATTCGTCATTGAACAGGCTGGCTGGAACAACAAGTGGAGGTAAAGAGGGCGTGGCTGGCTACTTCACTCCATTAAGTTATTTATTAGTACACTCATCTCTCCCAAATAGACATCACGATATTTGAGCTGCTATATCGGCGTTATTTCTATCTTTTCTTTTCTTGAGACATGAGATGCGATAGGATTCGTGCCCGCTTCAGATAGGGTATTCTTGTAGGACTCAGTGTAAGTTCAAGTAGAGCGACTTAACTGCTCGCTTGAAATGAGATGAGAGCTGGTAGATGTGTGCAGCGTTGATGGACTGATGCGGAGGAAGATGTTGATCATTGTCACTGAGTGAATATTTTACCGAGAGGTGGCCGAGTGGATGAAAGAGGTGGACATTCCAGTAATTTGCAAGTCAATATCGCAAACACGCAAACTTTTTTATCCAGCTTCCGTCAAGGTAAAGAGGTCTCAATTTAGACTTATGGTAACGGTACCACTATTCGCTTAGGCAGCAGGACAAAAAAAGGCGACGGATGACCGGCTCATATGCCTCAAACAGCATTTCGGGGGATCCGTGACTTGTAATAGGAGCATGATTAGCGCGCCAGAAACTTTCACAGTCGCGTGGAACTGGAGACCTTCCTAATTAGTGCTTCGTATTTTGAAGCATGCCTGTGCAACAGTAGCTCGTTAATAAACTATAACCCTTGACGAACACATGAATATGCACAAAGGCCTCGGTTTATAAACCTTTAAACTGCCTCAAGATCCATGTAACCGTACTGGAGAGGTAATAAGCTTTTTATAAGAGTGAGAGATCCCCCCACTAGCGGCATCGATCTGCAATCACCTACCTGCAGTCAACATGAAAGTTACAGGCCTCAGCTTACTCGCTCTATTCGCGACCTACGCGTCAGCATCCGCACAGTACACCGGAGGCGATACGTCTGGTTGCGGCAAGAGTCACTGGTTCAACGGCATCACGCAGTACCGCACAATCAAATCAAGTGGCGTGGATCGCAGTTACGGAATACATCTACCGTCAAATTACTCTAAGAATAACCAGTATCCAACCATTCTGGGTTTCCATGGCTCAAGCAGTATTGGTCTCTTCTTCGAGGCTGATACTGGCCTCGATAGCTCCAAGTATACAGGGGACAAAATCATGGTGTATCCGAACGGACTCGGAGGAGCATGGGCTGGCGCAAATTATTCCAAAGCCTCAGTCCAAGAAGATCTTCAGTTCGTTTGGGATATGTTGGTGGACTTGAGGCGAAATTACTGCATAGACAGTGCCCGGATCTATGCTACAGGCCTGTCTATTGGCGGCGGTTTTGTTGATACCATTGCTTGCAATGCCACTGTTGGCGGCGAGTTTGCGGCCTTCGCCCCTGCATCTGGATCTTTCTATACCAACAACGACGCCAATCATGAAAACTGTGAGCCTGCTCGCGTGCCCATGCCAATTCTCGAGTTCCATGGGGGCGCCGACACAGACGTCAAATATGATGGTGGCGAAGGCGAAGGAGGCATTGAGCCCGCCATTCCAGATTGGTGAGTCGCTACATATGCTCAGTACTATAGTGTTCGTACGGCTTTGTGATTTTATGCTAATATTTATATCTATAGGCTGAGCTGGTGGGCGCAACGAAACCAATGCGAAGAGAAATACGAGCAAGAGGACCTATTTGATGACGACGTTCACCACCTTAGCTGGACGTGCAATGGCCAGACTGGTGTGGTACAACATTACAAGACTGATGATCAGAGTATGACCTCTATTGATTTCTACTTTCTTATTCATAAGCCAATTGAACTGACGCAATTGTATTTAGAGCACGACTGGGCTTCGACAGATATTAACTTTTCTCAAATAGCAGCTGGAGACTTGCCAACACATATATCGGCCAGTGCCATCATACAGGATTTTTTCATGGCGTTCACTCGTCCGGAAGCTTAGATATACTAATAGAGATTCGGAAGTTACGCTTGGTAATAACCCCAGAATGTTGTTGTTATGTGAAGTGAGGTCTCAGAGTCTGTTGCAAAGAGTATTTCCAGAGTGTTCTCCAAAATCGCCATCATTAGAATATGAACTGAGCAGTTTTCCGACATTCATCTACAAAAGGAAGGAGCTGCTGGTTCGCATCTTTGATGCAGTAATTTAAATGATAATCTTTTTCTCAATCAAGGAAATCTATGGCGCTTTGATAATTAGCAGTGTAACGCTGCAATTAAACTCTTGGAGGTTTTATGGCGAGGCCCCCACTAACAAGAGACTATGGTCTGATACGGCATCGCATTTTTTGTCAGCACACTCTTTTATATATGTATAATATTTTACAAGCTACTTTTCACTTCGCAGTATTGCTCAGGCTCGTGTTTAGGTTTGCCAGTGAAGTTTCACAAGGCTGTCGGAGGTCTCTTCGCAGAGCAGGGGACCTTGGCACTTGATCACAGCTAGCGGGAATAGAACGTAATTTTAGGCCACCCCAAGAAAATGCTGCAGAGGCAGCAAATATGTAGTTATCCTTTCGAATACAAGACCATGGCTAATTAGCACCCTGAATTCTCTGAGAATAGGCCTAAACGAAACGTGTGCTTATTTCAAATTTGAATTAGTGAACAAATATTTGTATTAGTGAACAGATATTTGTATTAGTGAACTGATATCAGATCACTTACACGGCTATGGTTTTGTGACGATGCGGTGGCTGCTGAGGTAAGATGCTGTGAAACCAGAGCGTTTATGAAAAATATCTTATAATACGAAGCGGTCCCCAAATCCTTACTGAAAAAAATATATCTGTTAAAAAAGCTTCTAATTGAAGAGTATCTTAGACGTGTTCTAACTTAAACTGAATTCCATTAACCTTTCCAGTTTTTGCCTCAACCTTCGAGCGTTTATGTCGCAAGGCGAAGGGTGCATGTATGCCTTCTACACATGCTATGGACGCTGGCAGAGAAGCTGTATGTTTATCTTCTGTTTATGTGAGAACGAAAAGGCGATTGAAAATTTGATAATTGTAGGCCTTGATCCTTCACAAAAAGCTAGGTCCTGATAAGGTGATCTTTTCTGGCGATGATCATGATACTCATCGGGGCTTGGGCGACCGTGGTCCTTTTTTCTACATGTTAGCTCAGGCGGCAGAGATCACTCCTGTTTGCAGTGTTTTCCCAGAGGATACTGAAGATGTCGTATCGATTATTGATATTGTACGGGAGGCTGGAGCTACATTCGCCGTCAAGTCTGGTGGCCATAGCACCTATAGCTCTGGTTCCAATGCCGAGAATGGCATCAATATCAATCTAAGTCGGCTAAAGGATGTTAATATATCTGAAGATCGGAAATCTGTTACTGTGGGAAGCGGCTGCAGATTTGGCGAGATTTATAGCAAGCTGGAGAATCTCAATCTTGGCTGTGTTGGAGGGAGGGTTTCGAGCGTTGGGGTCGGCGGACTTGTTTTGGGAGGTATGATGTATCATTCCTAGCCTTCAACCTGCTTCTGAATGTCAAACTAATTGGTCCATGGACTATAGGTGGCCTCTCTTTCTTTTCTTCCGAAAGAGGCCTTGCGTGCGATAATGTCATAAGTTACGAGGTAAGATATCGCTTCTGTGAGTCATAATTGGCACGGGTTAAAAATAGGTAAAGCTCGTTCTTGTCAACGGCCAAGTGCTAAAAGTCACTCGTGAATCATATCCTGACTTATTCTGGGCTATGAGAGGCGCTGGCTCATGTTTTGGAATTGTTACCCGTTTCGAGCTGAAAACTTTCGAAATGGGAAAGATCTGGGGAGGTTCCCGAACATATGCTCACGAGCATGAGATGGCAGTCCTTGACAACTTTAGCAAGTTTGTTCAAATAGAAGCCGTGACCGATCCTTTGACACACTCTTATATCGTTGGAATCGACGCTGCAAAAGACGGCAACTGCGTTTATAGTGTGACCATGTCGCACGGAAGCCCCAAAGAACCACCAGCTTTTGATAACTTTAAGCAGCTTATGCCCCTTAATTCCACGACTCAAACTCGTACCTTGAAGAATCTGTGCGACGAGCTTGATACTCACATGGAACCAGGAATTAGGTATCTGAGCATCGACAAGCACGGGTATTTAACGAGCAAAGCGCTAATGTACTTTCTCAGGTACCATGCTCCCGCACTGACCATCAAATACGATCGAGAAACATTGAAGGAAATCATCAATCTCTATGCCGAAGGAGTAGAACTTTTAAAAGACCAAGATGACTTTGCACCAGTATTCGTATGCCAGCCCTTACTCCCTAATATGCTGCCAAAGGACGACATCGGTAATGCAATGGGGATTAAGCCCGAGGATGGGCCATTGATTCGTAAGTTGCGCATAAAGTCTCTGACAATCACGTAACTCCCTATTGACGTGTAATTTAATAGTATTCACCCCTGTTTGGAGGTGGACTAACATTAAGCACGATGAATCAATCTACAAGGCAGCAAATGTATTCATGGAAAAGGCTGAAAAGGCAGCCAGAGCTCGTGGCACATTCCACAGGTATAGAGTGCTTAACTATTCCGCTGCTTATCAAGACATTTATGGTGGATATGGCGAAGAAAACCGGAAGCGCCTTTTGGAGATTAGAGCCAAATATGACCCGGACGATATAATGTCGAAGCTTCGCCCCGGTATTATACAGCTCCTCCCTAAATGGAGTGATGTTGTGTGATAGGGTTCTTGATAATATATCTTTGCATCAACTCACTATAATTATCATTTGTGAGAGAAGGCGGAAATGTACTGCTATTATAGCGATGGACGAGTTGGTTGTGGGCTTCGCACTGAGACCACAGGTAGGCAATGCATATAACAGAACAGTTCTAGTAAATGGTTCCGCCACATAAGATAAAAAAATATATCTAGTACTGAACAAAGACATTTTTCCTCTCAGAGTCTCACGTTGAAACTCAATATAAATATCTATTAAACTCATCGATAATCCTTCTATGATTTGCGCTGCGACCCCCTCTCCAGAAGTGCATAATTATACGCATCTGCTACTTTGTGCTGTTGTTTCTTGTATCAGTTGATTGCCATGGATATTCTTGCACCTGAGAGTTATCTTTGTAGCTTTCAACCCTATCAGAAATTGTTTGGGTTATAACGGTAGACACTGGAATAATATTTCTGTCATATCCATGGGATCCTTCGTGCGCTATCTGTTGTGGAGATGATGTGACAATTTCTGGTAATTTGTACTGGCACTGTTCTTGGTGGTGCCATTCCGGGCTATTTTCTCTTTCTTTTAAAACATAATCTCTTGATGTTACTGAAAAGTTTCTTGGGCGGAGAAGTGACATGGATCGAAGAGAAGAATATAGCCTGCTCTGTGAGAATATTTTAAGCCACCAACTATACACGCCTGGTGCGCAGCTGACAATAATTGTTCCAAAAGTGTCTACATATCTGTAACGATCTTAACATTAACCCTTGCGTTGTGAGCGTTTAGCTACGGCGGGTGAACTTACGCGGTAATAGATACATTCGCTCCATTCCAAGTTGGGTCGCCAGTGCTGTTCAAGACAATAATTCGGTAAGCGAGTCCGACAGTACTTGTAACAATGATACTACCCACGATATATCGTTGTTAGCAGGTTGATTCAGATTTTCCAAGAAGTAGATAATGGAATGTGGGAGAACGAAACATACGCAATGCCTATTAGAAACACGATGAACAAGCCGCGCTTCTTATTCTTGTCCATATTAAGATTTGCAATAATAGGGAAAGGTAGGATAAAAATGGCAATGTCGATCAACAATGTGCAAACGCCCACGGCGACTGTCACAGGCGCACCAGTACCGCATCTTATCATGAGCTTGAAATTCCAAACCTCGTGGCCATGCGGAACGCAGAGCACTGCAAATAAGCCTGCATGTGTGATTGCACCCATGGAAAGCAAGATGAAGAGAGCATAGCAGGCAATTCTAACCCACCGGACGCTGCCAAATACTCGGATGAAAAAGGCCAAGATAGAAGCTTTAGAAAGCCAGTTGCTCGTAGCGCCGAAGAACTGAGATACCACATGCCTCTATGGAAATAGGAAAAAAGATTACAAGATTAGTTTTTATCATTATGCTTCCTTTAGAGATACATACCTTTAGCACCCAAGGTGAGACTACGCTTACAGGTAGATCCCAAGCGTGCCTTCCTATACCTCTTTCCAGATCTTTTGATGAATCATATGAAGATAAGCATCATGGTCATATAAGTGAACGGTGAAAATGCTCATGACATAGAGTAAAGTTGGCTTACTGGCAGTCAGCAGTCCCCAGTACACCAGTACTGTTATCTCTGATCCGAGGCAAAAGCCTAAAAGTATTAGATGGAAATATTATACTTAAATACAGAAGAGACTTCTGATTCTCTACTCACAGTCGTCTAGAGATAGACGTCCGATATTTTTGTAGGAGGCATAGAGACGTAAGGTGACAATGATCACGCTCAAGGCAATGATAATAGATCCGATAGATACGTTAACGGGGGCCAATGAGGGACCGCTCATAAAGATTGGCGGGCTACCATCTGGATTTGGAGCAAGCGGTGCCATTGATGGATCCATTGACGGATCCACGTTGCGATAAAAATGAATTGGTTTATCAGGAAGCTAGCAAGCAATCGAAAACTTCTTGCTATTAGCATGGAGCAACGCGAGGCATAGAAATTCTTCGGTAGAGCTGTTATGTATATCCAAATAAAGAATTATTAGATAAGAGGTGCGTGGATAGGCCAAAACATCCCTTTTTGTCTTACCCGAAATAAACCACCACGAACCGATTTGGCCCCCGTGACACATGAAGGAATCTTGGCGTAGAGAAAAGAAGTGAGATAGCCACAGCGCTGCGCCATGCCATGTCTAGTAGGGAGCCACAAGGATTTTGCGTGTGGATGACACATATCTATCTGGATGTTGTGTTACCCGAAGGCAATGCGAGGTAATACGAGGTAAGCTTGATCCAGATCCTCATGCGACTAGTTATGCAAGGGAGATCTCGATGTATGGCTGAATGCCTGCTATAATTATTCATGGCTGGAGCATCTTGCCACGAGGAAGTGATCTTCCAAACCGCAAATGGACCATCAGGGGGATTCGGAGTTACAGCCTTCGACATATTTCTGAGTACATGACGTAGAAGATGAACATCAGACTGAGATATGGAGGAACTTGGTGATCAAATGATGACTCGTGGTTCAGGTCCCAAATGTCAATTCTTTGTGCCTGGTCAGGGGCTTTGAGACGAACACGTGCTGCTGGCTATACGAGGACTCATCCATGGGAATGGGAACATTTGTGTTCTTACTTCTCATAGGACGACAGAGTTCAGCCTTGCTCACCTTGATTATCCTACGCGCGATTTGATTAGTATGCCGTTTTATTCATATAAAAGCAATGAAGCTTCCAGAATGCACTTTCAAGACACAGATCTCGTGCAGCGACGCACAATACTGCATTTAGCTTAACTTGGTATCATTGTACTCCTCTGCGAATACGCATTCATCTATCTACGTTATATACCTCTTCCGAATCATGGATCAATTACTCTCTTTTGTTTTTGGCAGCATCTTTATTTCCTTATTATTTATGCCTATATCGTCTAAAAAATATAGACATTCATGGAGTTCAGCCAACTCAGGCACTTTGGCATACATGTCAAGCATATTTTTGGCAGTAAAACAACGTTTCAATGCCTGGATGTTTCTTTTCAGAGGTCCAAGTATGATCCAAGAGGCATATGAAAAAGTAATTGTTTTCTTTTGATCTCAATCTCTCCTATCTCGGCCTATATTCTAACCTAAAGTATAGGCCGATGGGAATCCATTTTGGATTGAAGCTCCCGAGAATCGGTACCTCGTAGTCTCATCATGGGATCACATCAAGGAAATTGATGCCGCCTCAGAGGATGTGCTTTCTCTCCAGGCCGCCGCCAAAGAGATCTTACAGCCGCGGTATACGATGCAAAACTTCAATTGGTTTGATAGGAAGGGGGCGGATGGCATGCCACTTGTCAGAACACTAAGAACTCTTCTCACGAACCACCTCCCCGATATCTTGCCAGATCTCCGCCGAACTATGTCTGTTCTACTTGATCGCGCGCAAAGTTCACAGCCGGTTGTTAACGGTAAGGCATCACACAGATATTGTATCGGAGTGCCCTATTAATAGTTGAAAAGGATCTTACATTTCACCAGTATTCCCGATAATAATTGAAGCAATATCTCTCACGAATGCAGCCGCTTTTTTTGGAAGAGAGCTTAGTAAGTTTCTCAATTATAATCTTGAGTATAATTCTTTCAGTGACTAATACTTCATGATTGTCAGTCCACGATAAAAAATTTATGGCGGCAGCGACCGGTTTCATCGAGCAAACTCTTTTGGCTGCAGAAGCCATACGTGTGCTTCCCAAAGCCATCGCACCGTAAGAAAGATTCTGCGTATTCACAAATCGTTTCTAACATCGGTAAACACAGTTTTATTGGTGGTATGATAGCAAAAAATCTTGGCTCGGGTAAGGTCATATACGAGGCATTGATCCCTATTGCCGAGGAACGACTGGAAGAGAGAGCGCGAAAGCAACTCGGACACGTCGTGCCTGAACACGTATGTGCCTACCTCCTCGATACAGAACCGTAATAGTGTTTCATGCTGACAAGTATGACAGCATGACTGCATACAATGGGTCATGGAATGCTCGCCGCGGTCAAAGCCATGGTCTGCGGAGAGGATAGTCCATGAGCTTATGGCCCTTTGGTTCGGCTCAGTGCATATAACGTCAACGGTAATAAGTCTCTTCACTCTACTCACCATCTTTAAAGCTAAAATAACGTCATGTTAGACCGCTTGCTTTGCTCTTCATCATCTTTGCCTTCACCCAGAGTACATTGAACCTTTGAGGGAAGAAATTGAAAGTACTGGTTGGGCCCAATTCGAACAATCGGGAGGCGAGGCCTTCCCACTGCTTGACAGCTTCATGAAAGAATCGGCCCGGATCAACCCTGTAGAGTCAGGTAAGCTTCTAGATTACGCCCTGGACATATTCCGACAGCGTTGAATAACGAGTGACAAACATTCTAGTGAGCTCTCGTCGCATGGCTCTGAAACCTTTTAAGCTGTCTGACGGCTCCAGAGTCGAGGCAGGTGAATGGATCTGCACTGCTGCTCGAGGTATGATGTTGGACGCGCGTTATTACACCGCTCCACAAGAGTTTCAAGGCTTTCGATTCGTTGACCCTAGCGTCCTTGAGAAAAAGTTTCCTTCTCATCCGGATGGTGTAGCTTCACAGCTGCAAGGGACGCCATCCAACTTCACAGACATTGGTGACTGGCAACTATGGGGCACAGGGCGTTCTGCATGGTGAGTACATTTGTATATACTACTACCATCCTCATCCCTAGACTGAGACAGTCAGGCTGACACTGGAAACTAATGTACATAGCCCTGGCCGATTCTATGCGACTGCAGTCATGAAAACACTCCTTGCATTGTTTATTACCAAGTATGACATGCAGCTTGAAGAGAAGGCCGCTACCCGATACTTTGCCTGGCGCACTTTCATATACCCGTATGCAAGCACCAAAGTGATTCTCCACCCTCGTGCTACTCTATAACCTTCATTTTGTTTCAAGAAAAATTAAGGACGAGATGAATATACCAGCTTGATAGTAGTAGCTTGGGTTTTTTTTTTTTTTTTTTTTTTTTTTTTTTTTTTTTTTGGTTTTGTGTAGCTATAGAACAGAATGTTTAGATCAAGTATTGCTTTATTCCTCTTTTTCTTTTTCTGACACAATCACAAGGCTCCTTGTAAGCGACATACCAGAAGGCGGAGTAAGTGACACAGCCGCTGGCTTTTTTAACTAAGACATGTGCATGCAGCCATACCTAAGATGCGATGATCATACACAAAACCAACAGCACGAGCGCGTGTGCATGCGGCAGCAGCCTGCTTGTTGGAGACAGTGTGAGCTCCAAGCGAATTTAAGGGAGCGAGCTCCTCATTTCCGACAACAAATCCATCAGGCCCTCGTCTAACCAACGTCTTCCTCCGCTAGTAGGTGATCTCTCTACTTCGCATTACAGTAAGGCGTTTAAAGATTTACGAAGAATTTTCTCGCCACCATGTTTGAACAGTTTGCTTTACGACATATTGTGCCGCTATTCGTTGCATCAGCCACAACATTTGGCGGCCTCTGGCCTTTCTGGGCACCACGAGATGCCATGCTCGAGTTCGGGCTGCCAGCGCGCATCGCAGATTCGCCTACTGCGCAGCCCGTCATGGTGCTCTCCTCGGCTCGTACCACCGCTCTAGGACTCTTGATGTTCATATTCTACCAGCAAGGAAGATTCGCAGAGGTGGATACCATCATGTCGGTTATGGGAGCCTATCTGGGCGTTGTAGACGGCTATGTGTGCTGGAAGGAGGGAATGCCTGACAAGGCTGTGTTTCGTTGTGTCTCGGGCATGGTGATCGCTGGCTGCGGGATGATTGGATTGACAGAAGGATTTTGAAGGGAGAATAGGGGATCCTTGAAGGACCCGAACCCCAGAATTGGATCATAATTCGAGAAACTATTGGATGAGACAGGTGGCCGGGTTAGTTCGAATGCACGGTCACACAACGGGCTCCTGTGTCTCGCCGAAAGCTTTAGAAGATTGGTCCAAGATGTGAGACATAATTTCGGGATCAACATACACGTGAAGAGTACAGAGTTGTAATAAAAAGTTTAAAAGAAGTGGCTGCCATGCGGATATGCAAAGGAATGAGTGCACTGCCCGCGTCGTATGGCAAATCATGTTGGGACAATGCAGGTAGTCGGACGATTCACTAAGCCGTGAACTCACACATACAGCGTAATATTGCGTCAAATGTATTTCAAATAGGACACTTCCTAAACATGCTCAAATGTGAAAGGCTGTCGTACCCCAAGTGTACGTTTGGGTGGACTAACGGCTCATGGGGGATTCGTGATTGCATACACGAACTGGCCAAAGAGACGCCTACCTACCCACACCACGGGCAGTATTGCAATCCGCGTAAGACATCTTGGCATTGGATCAGCTACCCCTTATTTACTGAAAAGCCACACACTTGTTTTTAGCCAGAAGACGACAAGATTGAAAAATCGTCCTTACGTGCGCATTGCAATCATCTTCCTCAAGCTGTCAAGATGGGTGAGCCTGGTGGAGTCTTCGTGAGCTCAGATGCGCCTGTTGACCAAGTTCAGCTATCGGAAACAGAAAAACATGAGGAGGAAGTTCAAGTAACTCAACCAGAGACATTCAAACACTCATGGCGAGTGTGGTGTGTCTTCCTTGTTCTTTGTCTGCTGTCCTTCATCTCTGCTGTCGATGCCACTATCGTCACCACCTCTCTGCCAACCATCACGCGCGACATTGGCGGTAGCAAAGAGTACGTATGGGTCGTCAACTCATTTCTCTTTACTTCAACGGTACCGCAGCCCTTATTTGGGCAGATCTCCGACATATTTGGTCGAAGAAACCCCATGATCTTCGCCATAGCTCTCTTCGCCATAGGAAGCGGGCTCGCCGGCGGTGCCCAGAGTCCTGGGATGCTCATTGCTGCTCGAACCATCCAAGGTCTTGGCTCAGGAGGACTATATGTGCTCTCCGATATTATTGTCTGCGACATGGTGCCTCCCAGGCATCGCGGCCCTTATCTAAGTGCTATCCTTTCGACCGCCGCCATTGGGACTACGATTGGGCCTATCATTGGCGGCGCCTTGGCACTGAAGAATTGGAGATGGATATTTTGGCTTAATCTGCCAGCGGCGGTGCTCGGGTTTCTCGCCATTGTCCTTATTCTCAATGTTAAATATAAGCGCAGCCCAACCTGGCGCCATGCTCTTGCTCGGGTTGATTTCCTCGGGAACGCCATCTTTGTCCCGTCCATGGTTAGTATATTTTTTGGACTGATCATGGGCGGTACGCGTGGCTATCCGTGGCAATCTTGGAGGATTATCTTACCTCTCGTTCTTGGAGTCCTTGGCTGGGTTGTTTTTCATATACATCAAGCCTCGCCCATTTGTAGAGAACCAAGCATGCCCCCTCGGCTATTCAAGCACCGAACGTCATCTGGGGGATTCATCATCATTTTTCTCGGAGCAGTTATTCTTCAAGCTATCAACTATTTCTTACCTGTCTATTTTCAGGGAGTCAAAGGAGTAACGCCCTTGATGTCAGGTGTTTATTTCTTGGCTTTTGCTCTCGCTATTATGCCGTTTGGTGCAATGGCTGGACTCTTCATGTCCAAGACAGGTCTATACATACCTCTGCATTGGCTGGGATTTGCTCTTAGCGCCATCGGCATTGGCTTATTCTCGACATTGGACGAAAATTCCTCTCGGGCAGCGTGTATTGGCTACCAAGTAATTGCTTCAGGCGGTACTGGTATCATCTTCACAGCCACATTGCCTTCTACCCTAGCTGCACTTCCTGAGTCAGATGTGGCCGTTGCGACCGGTACCTATTCCTTTGTGCGGTCATTCGGGCTTGTCTGGGGTGCTACTATGGCTTCCATCGCTTTCAATGGCCAAATAAATTCTCGCATCACTTCTATCAGCGATCAAACAATACGCAATTTACTTGTAGATGGAGGTGCATATGCATATGCTTCTGTGCAACAAGGTGGCATATCTGAATTACCAGAGCCTATCCAAGGTCAGGTGATTGACATTTATGTAAAGGCTCTCAGAGTAGTCTGGTGGATTGTCACATCTCTTTCTGGTTTGGGGTTTCTTTGTACCTTTATTGAAAAACACGTTGAGCTTCGTAAGAGTCATTCTACGGAATATGGACTCGCGGACAAGGAATCTACGGCAACCAGTCTAGAAAAAGGTAGCCAAAATCTGTTTCCAAGTGGATCCCAAAATACTTGATTATAGAGTTAGATAGTTTACTGAGCTATTTAGCACGATATCTTAACAAAGTTGTCTCCACCATTTCCGGAGAATGCAATTCCTGTTATGGTGCAGAAATGCGCCACCATATATTGTGTCTTCTAGACCATCTGGTGGCTGATGACACTTAACTATCTGTGAGCCACTGCTTGATAAGTCAATTTCATACTGCTTTTGTCACTTGTTCACCTTCCCAGCAAAAATGTTAGAGTATTTGCTATTTTAGTCTTAAAATTTACAAAAAGGCTGCCGTCATAGCTTATATTATTAGATCTGCTAAACCTATTATCTTGTTGGTTATCGAAATACATGCCCATTCGCATGTTATCTAGGTGACGAAAACCTTTTTAGTGCTTATTAGGTTAGGGGGTTCTATATCTGTAGTTGTCTGGATATCGAACAGATTGCTATGCAATATGAAAGCATTAAAATTAGGTCTTTCACAAGTATTTGACCCTTGTGCGTTCTATAGTCGACAACATACGTGTACTTGGCGAGCTCCTTAGTTGCGGATTCGTTAGTGTAAGCCATGTTTTCCTAGTAAGCCGAAAATACTATAACAGCATTATCATAGTAACCCCGAATTTCGCATTGCGAGTATGTTAAAAAGAGAATATAATAATAAACAGCTATAAATATGAAGAAGGGAAAAAAAAAAAAAATTAGCTATCCTCTTACACATGCAATAGACTCTCGACCGAAACTCTTTTCAACCTTCGTTCAAAGATTAATAGGATGCCAATTACTACATGTAAATAACATCACGTCACTGGTGCATTCCAGAATGAGTAACTGTTTCGATCAGCTACCCCGCAGTGTCTGCCGCCCGATCCGCGTACCCATTAAGTGGCTTGCTGCGGGCTGTTCAATACGCGCGTAGACAGAAAGGATTTGAACATGGCCACTCCTACGGGACCGAATTCTTTCTCTCAATCGGTCATTCACTACTATCTTGGAATAAACGGAAGGCATTCAGGTGAAATTAATGTTAACAAGTTCAAGAATAATATTTACAACAGCGACGAATAATTAACAGCCATGTCAGGCAATAATGATTACAATAGGTGTGTATAACTAGACCCTGGAGAGCAAAAAGGATAACTATATCACGAAATAATTCTTATGCTTAGCTTAGGTATCTGCAACCTGACAGTGCAGGAGGAAGAGCCTATCACAGCCAGTATGACGATAATAGAAATGAATATTTGCCGCCAGCGAGTTCTCACTCGCACAGTGGTAGACGCAAAGGACTGGTGAGCGGCCTTGTCAAAAGCGTGGCCGCTGGTATAGGTCTGGCCTCTGAGAGCTACCACAACCATCAAGAGAAGAAGAAAGCACAAGCAGCTACCGTCACAGCCGGAGAAAGCTCAAGAGCGATTGAGAACGACGGAATGCAGCCGCAGCAACACGGCTCTCATCAAAGTGATGAATATGGCTCTTCAGATAGTGATGAACATGATGGGCCCGTAAAAGCTGACCCAGAGACATCTAGAGATTTGGAAGAGGCAGCGTGGAGCCTTGATGCCGCCCAATCACAGCTGGAGCCACCACCCGACTATGCTACCGTCATGGAACAAGACATTGACGCCAATGCAATGGCTGAAGGCTTTGTACGAAATCATATGATTCCATCAAGCCATCAGGCTCAGTATCATAAGTTACCAATGCCCGTGATCCTTCCACAACGGCGACCAGGAGAGCGAGCCCGTGGGTTCATACAGGCTTATGCACCGCTACTACAGAATGCGGGCATTGATCAGGCGACATTTATGGATTTCATCAAAGAGCTGAACCTGGCAACTGCACCATCGCCATGGATCCACGCCATCAACCTCGCGGCTGTTGCTGTGCAGAACGTTCCCGAGCCTATCACAATTGCCGTTTCCATCGCCGCACAAAGAGCAACCCAAGTGAGCCTCCAAGCACACAGCCGCTCCAAGACGAACGCTTTTTTGAACAAAGTAAATGCCGAATTTTTCCTCCCGCTTGGATTGATAGCCATCATCATGACTTGGAAGCCGAGCACGCCTGGCGAAGTTGTCACACAGGTCACGTTTGACGCGGCCATAGATCAAGCCGCACAGAATGCTTCAGGTTCAGGATCAGGAAGCAGTGGAGTCCGCAATAAAATGCAAGCTTCCCATGGAACAACGAATTTCGAGTGGCCTGAGTCGGCGCCATTAGTATTTCCAACCTTGGACAAGCTCTCTAGCACTGCCGAAGGTCGACAGGCGGTGGAAGAAGCTGAAAAGAAGCAACCTAACAGCATGAAGCGCAGCATGCTGTTCGCGATGGACTATATGGATAAAAGAGCTCAGGCTCAATATGCCAACGATCACCCAGAGAGCCAGCTCTCTCAGCTGGGCGTCAAGCCTGAGTTCCACTCACGCTACGCGGATCCCAATCATCCAGCTAGTAGCGGCAGTATCTTGGCCTTGCTGACAGGCGGTGCGGCCGGCGGCGGTATAAGCCAACGGAGGCAAGCTAAACATGCTAAAAGAGATGCTCGACGTGATCGGAGATCAGACAAGAGAGAGGCAAAAAGAGAGGAAAGAGGACCAACGATCATAGGAACAGTTGGACCCAGGGCTCTACTTCGCGGTGTTAAGAAATTTATACATGAGGTGCGTTTAATTATATTCTTTATGTTGCTTTTCTACACTGGGTTTATATTATTTTCTCTTATTTCTTTCTTTCATTTATTTTTTGGTCTTACTTTATATATGTTTGAAAGCGTTTTGCTGACAGTTCTCAAAGGATGTCTTATATCTAATGATCACCAACTTGCCGTCAGCTGATGAGATGAGAGCAGCTGAACAATTCCTGCAGGCACATCCTGTACAAGGTTAAATTAAGGTAGAATGGTAGAAATGCGCAAATATTAATATTGGAATATAGTTCCATACCCAAAAAATTTATCTGGCTTTAATAATATCTTCCTTTTCTTCTGATTCGCCATTTACGGATACAGTACAAGAGTCAAAGACATTCTTTCGAAGACCAAAAAGCGATTGGCAAGATCGTAACGGTATAGCTATTTCCGCTTTTAGCGAGATTGTTCAAGGTTATGCGAGAATCAAGCGAGGATTAATGTGCGTAGGGCCTTATGAGATTACCGACACTATCTGCCGCCAAAGCCGGGGATAGCGTAGCTATTTCCCAGATCGTATACTCCGTAGAGATTAATGTGTTCCATAAAGAGATTAGCAACTAAGAGTAACTACGTAAGTATGCCAGTTCAGGTAGCGCAACGGCCGCTAGCCAAGGAAATTTCACTTTTCATAAACTGATAGAAAAGTTCTACAGGGGTAAGAATCCATATCGGAGCGTGCAGCAGCAGGCGAAGGCCGAGTTATCGGCAACATTCCAAGATGAGAAACAGAGGAATATCCTGCTTTGGATGTGGACGTGGTATAGTATTTTATGGTTGTAAGTTAGCCAGATAAAACATCACAGAGACTTCCTTCTACGTTTCGTCTGGAGAAGTGATTATTTTTTTTTTCTGCTGGAAGGTTGAATATTTAGCAAATAGCCAGATTGTGTAATGCCTCTGATCAATTTCATTAGGTAATTGTTTCAGATACTGTCATCTGATACAATACGTCTAGCATGCCCATGGGCCAGCTCACCCACTCATGTGTTAAAGATGTCAGTCTAGGATATCGCGGAACAGAAATACCTACATCTTTTGGCTGCTCCAGTAACGTAATGAAAGCAATAATATTTACTAATGATTTTTTTATTTCGCAAAGTTTCAAATGTCTGCCGCCTTCTCTTCTATTTGACTTATACACGACATTAAGTAAGGCAGCGAGAGCATGCAAGCAATAACAACCTCGATGGACTTTCGATTTGAACAAAGGCAGCATTTCCCTCAGCAAGTTTATTTTTGATCTAGAGGAACTTTCATTGGATTAGAATCTACATATTCTTTTCTATCTCCTTTTCAATTTGTCGTAAGCTTCGCCGGTAATGAAAACCACCTTAGCCCCAGCCTTACCATAAACTGCACTCTCCACCACACATGCAATCGCCGCTTAGGTCTAGCACATCCTTGCTTGATCCAACACACTGGCGAAGGTAAGCTGCTCTTCTCCGCAGGAAGCCGCACATATCTTTGGCCGCGCTTGAGTATGCCAGCTGCAGCCTTGCGTGAGCGGACTTGCCGCTCTCGCCTGTTCCCATGACCCTCAAAGCCTCTGCATACGCCTGTTCACGATCTTCATGGTCGAGATGGACCGTTCTGGCTCGTCGAGGCCGAGGCAGTTGCTGACATCGCTGTCTCACCGAATCCCTGAGATCCAGCAGGTCAGCCGCATCGTCAGGACGAATCCGACGGTCGCGGCACAGGTTGGATAGCAAGCCCATGGCCTCGCACGAGTTCTCCAAGCTCGTATCGCTTGAGCAAGCACACAAACCTCCACCGGACCGCTCAAAGGTTGCACAGGCACTGCCGGCGATGCACCCAATATCAATCATCCCGCGGGTATCGCGAAGCACGACAGCTTCGAGCGCATCGCACAGGATGTCCATGCAGGCCGCCACACCTTCGTATCCAGCCACGGCACCGACGGCAAAGTAGCAGTTGTCCGTAGAGCCTAGCCGGGTGTCAGCGCAGAGATCTCCCACATCATGGCCGAGAGCTGCTGCGACACACATCCACGACGGGAGCTTCTCTTCCCAGTCATCCTCGCTGCCGAGCTCATAATGCATGAGGACGTCCCACTGGACTCCATACGCCCAAGAGCGCAGCTCCAGGCCGCGCATCAAGCCTAGAGTCGATATGCACCCGGCGTGCCAGTCCAGGACGGACGGCCCAAACTGCACCATGAGCTCGACAAACGAAATAGTGAAGCGGCCCAGGCTTGCATGGCGCGCAAGCTCGCCGACGAAGGCTGTGAAGTCGCTGTCCCGGACCCGGCCATGGTCCAGAGCCGTGAGATAGACGCCCATCAGCAACAGCTCCAGCCCCTGCTCAAGCGTGTTGACGTGGTTGTTCAGGAAGAAATAATGCAGCAACACGGTCTCAGCAGAGCCGCGCGCGCCCTTGGCGATTTCCTCGCTGGCCTTGCCGCCTTCTTTAGCGATGTGACTGCGGCCCGGCCCGATCAGCCACATTATATCCGCGAAGATTTCCGGCGTCGCTCCGGACCACAGGCTGTGCTGATATGCCATGTCGATTTTTTCTCTTGTGAGCGCTCGAGCCGACGCCTTTTCTGGCTTTGGAGCGCCGTTTGGAGCGCCATTTGTAGCCCGGGGCTGGCTCTTGAATGCCTTGAGCCGTCTGGTGGCCGACCGGAGCTGTCTCGTCGTTTCAACGGGCTGGTTCTTCAACGATCTGCGCTTCTTCGCCAATGCTCTAAGCTGGCCTGCAGATGCCTCGGGTTGGCTTGTTAATTTTCCAATGGTCACTTCGATCAGCACCGCCTGCGACTGTCCGCTCGATTCGTGCTTCCGATTGCCGCAGGAACACCAGTGCTTCATGGGCCCGACGTCGTCCTCGATTGGCTGCTGGCGCTTATACACACCAATCGCAGAAGTATCTGACCCCTCGGGTTCGCGCAGTTGTCTTGCGGCATTGCCAAGCGCCCACGCTGCCCAACCGTTTTTGAATCCGTATATTGAGATGGTGTCGCACAGATCGGCTCTGCGGGACCTGTCTTCACACCTAGCCGGCCGCTCCACCCCTCCGTGATGCACGACTCTTCCACTTCCATCGATGGATCGCACTGCTACAGTGGCGTCACGACATGCAAGCTCTTCACGCAGCTGTCTCAGAAACTTGCTCGGGAGGGGTCTTTCAAGTCCCGAGGCACATCCAACACAGACCCCCACGCCCTGCCAACATATACTCATCTTGCATGCCTGGCATAGAGTAATGTTGGCATCGCTCAGTGTAACACCGCTCCAAGATTGGCCTTCTGGGGGCCACAGAGGAACACGTTTTTTTAGCTTAGACATTTTTATATAATTTGACTTGATTGATAGAGCAAGATATAGTAAGAAGGTGATATTTCTACCCACTCCGCGCATTCATGCGGGCAACTGCAGCTACTTATATACACCTTTATAGTGGCATGACGGCGGGGATTTCGTCTCCGCCGGCTTCTTGATGCGCCTACGGTAGATGGGTTATAGGCATCGTGTTTAGTAAGATGGATCTGTAGTTTCAAAGTCTTCATTGGCTAGCTAGTATCGCGTTATCAGCAAGGTAAAGGTGTGTTGGTTGACCCTCGTATATTGTTCTCCATCCATGATTACTACTACTACCTGGTAGGACTCCATACCGGAGGTCGGACGATATCTGCGGGGTCGAATACGCCTGAAGTGCTCGTAGACACTCAACTCGCCGAATACTTACAAACGTGGAAATACCTACTTGTGAAGCCGAGATGAACGGAAGTATCCCGTATCAGACCTGAGCTGGATCAGGTGAGAGCCAAGGCATAATAGCGTATCATACAAGTAACATTTGCAACGGCTTGGGCGAACTCGTGGTCAGTTGATTTGACAGCACATCTACCTAGCACATACGGAACGATATGATTGGCCTCTGGCTACATATCTATGTGTCCCGAAATCCCCAAAGAGCGTGATCACCGAAGGGGGCTGTACCGCTATAGTATTCTGTCATTATTTTCGGAGCCATTGTGGAGGGCTTGGTTCTGCTGATTGGCTTCGGGCTATCTGCTTGTGAGTAAATATTGGCGCACTATCTGCACGATTTTTCCTTTTGGTCATGCATGCATCTAACCATGCCTAGGCAGGGTAAGTTTCATGCATGTACGGGTTGCATTTACATAGGAAAAAACATTTATATGAAAGATTTCCATAGATTAGCTATTATCGCGGTTCAAGAGCTGAGGGCCGCATTAGCGCTGGCCAAGCCAAGGCTGTCATAAATAACATTGAAAAATCCCGCTTTCAAGAAAACCCCCGGCTGAGGCATGATTTCTACGATGCGGCCACTCTGTTTTTGCGACATAGCACGTGGGCCAAGAACTAGATATATCCAGTTTATTCACCGCGGCTGGGCGAAGAGGATCTGCGCAACAAAGTCACCGGCACTTTGCACACTCTGCAAATAGCAATCATCACGTCATTCTTTTCGGCGTCTTGGCCTCGAGTGCCCAGCAGGCTGCGATCTTTGATCGTTGACACACGCAG
Source organism: Trichoderma asperelloides (assembly GCA_021066465.1). NCBI lineage: Eukaryota > Fungi > Ascomycota > Sordariomycetes > Hypocreales > Hypocreaceae > Trichoderma > Trichoderma asperelloides. The sequence goes on along the minus strand of JAJKFY010000338.1, from coordinate 16,580 downwards.
ACTTCGAGAGGTGTATGAATTAAATACCATTACCATGCTGGGGGATCTGCTCCGTCTCTGGGTCGTGATCACGGCTCTGGGCGCTTATATCAGCATTAGGACTATATACCGCCTATATTTCCACCCGCTGTCCCATATTCCGGGCCCAAAGTTGGCGGCATGCACACATCTCTATGAATTTTACTACAATGTCATTCTGTCAGGGAAATATTTATTTGAAATGGAGAAGATGCACCAGCAATACGGTTAGACGTGTTTTGCGGCCATCTTTAGGTGACGATGCTGAGAAATGGATGACTTAGGACCCATAATCCGCATCAACCCTCGTGAGGTTCACATTAACGATCCTACTTTCTATGATGAAATCTATGCTTCAAGTAGCCGAAAGAGAGAGAAAGATCCCAAGTTCGTGCCTACATACGCCTTACCCGGCTCTATGGTGGCGGCTGTGAGCCATGAACTTCATCATCTTCGCCGAGGCATCCTGAAAGATTTCTTTTCACGGCGTTCTGTCCTGGAGCTTTCAGATATGATAAACGAACGAGTTCAAGCACTTATGCAACGCCTGGAAGGATTTCGGATTGCCCAAGCTACAGTGTCCATTGATGATGCTTTCTCGGCGCTTTCATCAGATGTTATCACATCGTACTGCTGCGGCAAGCACTGGGGGTTTATAGAGGATCCTGACTTCCGCAACGATGTCCGCAAAGCCACTGCGGATGCCGCGGCTTTCACACACATTTCCCGATTTTTCCCCTGGCTAGTAACCCTATCGACTTTCCTTTCACCACGAACACTGTCTATACTGATGCCAGGAAAAGCGGGACTATTTGGGTTCCTTGAATCATTCTTAGAATATGCGCAGAAGGGTGCTTCGACAGGCAAAAGAAATTCGATGCTTGCCAAGCTGGCGGATCCGAGCATCCCGCCCCAAGAACGATCTTTCCATCGGCAGAGGGATGAGGCTTTTGGAATTATTGGTGCCGGAACCGAAACAACAGCGACTGTGCTAACTATTGCCTTCTATCACCTTGCCCGGGATAATACGGTGAGAGAGAAGCTGCAGGCAGAGCTGAAACAGCTGATGCCTACGCCGGACAGCACACCGACCTGGATTGAGCTCGAGCGCCTACCTTATCTAGTATGTCAAAAGATCATCTTCACCCCTAGACGCAGCGACAAGTTGCTTATGACTTGCCACTAGGATGCTTTCATCAGTGAATCCCTGCGTATAGGTTCCCCGGTACTGGGGCGATACACCCGCGTTGCTCCGACGGAGACTCTAACATACAAGAATTACGTTATTCCTCCAGGAGTAAGCGATGAATGCCTAATTACCTTCCCTCTAATCTCGGGTTTTGTCTAACATTATGCCGAAGACTCCAATGAGTAGTGCCTCCTATTTTATACACAAGGACGCTACAATCTTCCCTGACCCAGACGCCTTCCGCCCCGAGAGATGGATTGAAGCGGCCGAAAAAGGTCAAAATCTCAAGAAGCATCTGGTGTCTTTCACCAAAGGAAGCAGAAACTGCATTGGAATAAAGTAATTATAGCTTCACCCCATGTGGTCCTGAATCACAACCTGCATTGCCCTTTGCTGACCCAAAGCTCTAGTCTCGCTTACATGGAATTGTTTCTCACGGTTGCTGCTTTTGTACGTCGGTTTAATTTAGAGCTGGTTGATACAACGCCGGATGATCTTCGTGTTGTTCGAGAGTTCTTGGTGGGTTTTACGAAGAATGGCAACGTGAAGGTCATTGGGAAGCTATCGCTTGTTGATGAGTAGAGAGAAAGACAACGCAGAGCAACGCAGAACGTGCCTCTAACTCAATGTATGCTAGCCATGTACCAAGCACCTGTCAGAAAGTAAAATTCAATCTGGTAAAAGTCATCGCAAGCCACAAGCACAAGATAGCGGCCGTTATTAGGTAAACAATCCCAATTTCTCGGGTTGCAGTCCACACCTCTGCAGCTGTGACATGTGCCAACAGATGCTGACGGTTCTCTCATTGGTTACCAATCTGAAGGATTAGCCCCTTTAACAGGACTCCAGCGGTGTAAAATTGTTGGTGCCATTGCAAAAGTGGAGTATCTCGGGGGCGGGAGTCTGGTGTAAAGCCGATCGACCCCTGCAAGCAAACGCGCTATTCGGGCACCCAATTGCGGGTGAGCATCTCCAAGACGCCACGACGTTGGTCCTCCCGGCTGGCGATGTGAACAAGCCCGATTTGCCACGGCAGTGCGACGGTGCAATACACAGCTGAGGACTACCGCCAGGAGGCTTTGCGAGGCCCATGACTAGAGCCGATGCGTCGTCTTTGAAGCCTTAGGCCTCCAGACAAGTAGCGGGCGCCTCTTTCGACTAGCCTCTCTCCCTAGTGGAGTTAACTTTTCAATCCTGGCCTGGCTGCTTCGCTAGCCGGCCTTCAGCTCGACGGTTTAAATGGACCGTCGTGCGGCGGCTTCCGTTGACCCTCATCGCAACGTCTGAATCAACCACGCTCGTCGAATGTCCAAAGATGGGAGTGGCGCCCAACTCTCTACGTAGACACGGAGAGCGTAATGCTCTGCCGGATCTCAGGGATTTCCAGTTCACCTTCGAGTTCCAAAATGCCATTGAGCCCGATGTAGGTTGCCGCGCCGCCACACTCCCGCTGCTGCTCAAGCATACTGATTGACTGACTCGACAACGCGCAGATATCTATGAGAGTAGTGTAAGCGTACAGTGAGACACTCAGTTGCGCTGCTGGACTCTGGCTTACTTGTGTGTCCGTGCGCAGAGACGACGATGAATCTCTATCAGACAGTGTGCTCGACTATCCCGAGGAATTCGGCCGCACCTATCATGCTTACCATGCGGGATGTAAGGCGTCCGCCCTCATCAGCAACTCACCTCCGTATCAAACTGACAATGGCTCCTTGTGATGCTCAGCATATGTTTATCCTAATGACCTCACAGAACAAGAGCGCCTGGCGCTCCAAGGGCCCATCATCAAGAAACTATTCGACGACCGGCTCTATTTTGCCCCGCTCTCCAGATCGAATCCTCCGCAATTCATTCTCGATATAGCCACGGGTGTGGGGGACTGGGCCGTCGAGATGGGCGACTTATTTCCTTCATCGCGCATCATCGGCACGGACCTATCCCCGATCCAACCCTCAATGGTGCCTCCAAATGTTGAATTCTACGTTGAAGACTCGTAAGTACCTATACCTAACCAACAGACGCGCCTCGAGCATCGCCCCCCCACTAACCAACTGCACTTTTTGCAGATCGGAGCCGTGGAGCTACACAGATAAATTCGGCTATATACATACCCGACTCACTGCCGGCTGCTGGGGCTCCTTTGAGACAGAAATTGCCCAGCAGGCCTTCGACGCGCTTGAGCCGGGCGGTTGGTTCGAGGCACAGGAAACAGAAGCAGTTTTCGGCTGCGACGATGGCACTTTGGACCCTAACGGACCCATGTGTACATGGTTTCACGAAATGAGAATGGCTTCTGAGAAACTGAATCGCCCTGCGATTTTAGGCTCCAACTTGAAGGAAATATTCGAAAGGGTCGGCTTCGTTGACGTGGAGCAGCTTGTCTTCAGAATGCCACTCAACGCGTGGCCTAGGGACGAGCGGCTCAAGGACTTGGGTTGGATGTGGGGACAAAACTTCTCGCAGGGGTTGAACGGTTTCTCCATCCAGCTCTTGAACAGAGCATACGGCCGAAGCCAGCACGAAATTGAGGTTAGCAGCAGGCTCGAATATTCCCGCTTCATCGTCTTCACTTTACTTACTTTATTATTAGCTATCACTCGTCAGAGTCCGGGAAGAACTTCTCAACCCGCATGTACACGCTTATATGCCCATTTTCGTGGTATTTGGAAGAAAGCCATTCGATGGAGAGATAGTCGAGTGAAAACTGCAACAAAATATTCATACAAAAAAAGAAAAAAAAAAAAATAGAAAAAAAATGCGGTCATATATTTGTGTATGTTTCGTTTCGTTGGGGGTGCTACGTTTCTTGCTCCTCTGCTTAAGTAGCTACTTGTAATAAGTTTAGGGCTCAACTGGGTTTCAGCTGGGCGGAAAAGGGTGGTTAGGATAAATATATATAGATGGGCGTCTTCGATGTTTGTACTCGAAAGCACTTAATTTGCGTTAAATCACCAGTAAATGCTCCTGAGTAGCTAAAAATTACAAGATTATGATAAAACCACTATAACTAATATCAGTTTACTAGTTATTGAATTGATATTTTTGGATATTAGCTGATATGAATGTCTTGAGCAAGGCCGTTTACTATTTTTTATTCTGTAGTTGTTGACAATTACACCAATTGTGAACCTTTTGACACAATTCTATATTCTTATTTGCTTGCCTCAAGCTGGAATAGTTTACGATCAAATTTTATTTTCCGCGAGCCATTGGCCACTTTTGAATGACCGCGTGGAGATGCGGGACTTGAGGAGATGCCGTATTATTAGGCGAATTAAATCCACTGTGATGCCTTTTGGGACCAGTTATCGCACCCCTCTACAAATGAATTGCCTTTCTAAGTAATCAGGGACAATGAACGCCTTGGTTGTTTGGACATAGTATGGGAACATAGGTTATATGCGGTACATAAAGAAGCTAAAGGAAAAGAATCAACATGCTTAGATATGGTCATTGGGTTCAACATGGCGGATGTGATTCAGTTAACGCAGCAACGAGGTGGAAGACTTCAGATATAAACTCCGCATCGTCGAAGTATAAGTCTCTCGTAATGCTTTGATATCGTTCAGATTACTACCAGAAACCCATCACCTTAGGATCTGGAAACTCAGAAGGTAAGAAAACATCTTCCACCAAGTTGCAATTAGTAGCATATACGATCATTTGTTCTTGGTTCTTATCTTAGCAATGATGATGAAGGAATCATTCACCTACACTGGGCCTAAGTTCGAAGTTGTTGATTCACCAAAACCCACTCCGGGGGCCTAACAGATGATTATCAATGTAGGTTGTGTAGGATTGAACCAAAATACTGTAAATTCGCTGAAGGCTTGGTGCCTAGAGTGAGATACACGAACGATAAGACGACTTTTCAGGAGTTATTTATCAAGTTGGAAACATGTGGCCGAATTTAAAGTTGGCGACCGAGTCCGTGTATAAACACTGGGCCTACGTGGAGGCTGGGCCGAATATGCCATCGCATACGAGAGCATGACATTCCACTTAGCGGATCATGTCTCATTCGAAGGGTTGCCTTGATTCACTGTTAATTACAACTGCTGGATTCACTATTTTTTCTGGACAGAGGCCGCAACTATACCACTGGCTGTTATAACGTCATGCTTGGGAATGTACCGCCGCCTTCCATTCCCATCTCCTTGGTCCCCTAGCGATAAACCGCTGCCGTCTCTTCTTTACGGTGCAGCATCTGCAGTGGGCGCTTACGTATTGAAACTCGCGGTGTTGTCAAATATCCATCCCGTTATTACAGTTGCTGGCCAGGTGCTACATTTTGTAGAGACGTTGATCGGCCAGTCTCGTGGCGATACCGTTATTGACCATCGCCAAGGAAATGATACACTGGTTGAAGCGATAAAGGCAGCTCTGGGTGGCCAGAAACTCGAATTTCCTTTTGATGCCGTGAGCGAAAAAAGACACCATTGGAAACATTTGCAAAGTAATAGACAGAGATGTTGGAAAGATGGCTGTTGTGTTGGGGGTTCTAGCCGATGAGATTGCAGAGGGCCGATTAGAAAGCGCTCCAACAACTCAAGAGCGGATCAGTCAGTGCAAGGAAGGCTCGTGGTTCGAATCTTGGATACCGCCGGCGTGGAGCAATGAACTTAATAGTTTGATGGTTAGTATTTACGGATGGGCCTCGTTGACAAATCGGCGGGCATCAATGATTTGTGTATGTCAAATATTACACGCATGGATGGCTAGCTGCAGCGTCTTTTCCAGGTACTAGTATGGCCACGCTGCACCAAATAGCAACTTCTGATTCAGGCCTAACCTTGTTCACACGCTCTACCATCCAATATATAACTCAAAAAGTGACATCTCATTTTTAGCCGCTTGCTTTACAGTCCATTCCAGATATCTACTTTGTGTAGTTCTTGTTCTGTGCTAGCTCTAAAGTTCGTGTCCAGGGTTCCCCTCACCTTCATTAGACTCGCAGGGTTCGCTTGTGGCCCTACTAATGCATACTTCTTTTAGAGGAAATTTTTCGTCACATACATTGGCCCACAGTAAAGGTATACGACCTAGCTCGCCTCAGATAGGTTTGATAGGCAATAATGTATCTCTATATACGAATAGGTTAACTAATGTGCCACCGCACGACCCTCGCCATTAGATAGTTACTCTGAATGGGCACACCCATTCGATGGCCAGGGTAATGAGGCTCTATAATACGCTCTTAGGCAGCGTTCAAAGCCTTGTTGTAAATATCGCCCGCTCGAAATAACATAGGCAAGCGGATGTAGATAAAAAATAGGGACCACAAAATAAATGTTCGTATATAAAGCAATGAATGATAAGAGCAGCATTAGTATGGAATCACGGTAGTATTCATGCGCGTATAGTTACTATCTCATGTGCTCAAAACTTCTCGATTTCCCTGCTTCTGATACCCGCTCGATAGGCTACATGTATGTAAGTGGGCGGTTAGTCGGGCCCGCCGCACCCAAGTGCTTCTCAATGCATTTATTGCGTAATTGGAGGGATAATATGGCAAAAGCTATGCATAACAACTAATGCTATCGTTCGAAGACGTCACGTATACAACGGAGGGGTCGCCGTTAAGATATTGCTCCACTCTGTGACCACACCCCGGATATAAGCAACTTTCAGATTCCACGAAGCAATTCAATATGCCATGTGATGAGATAATTAGTTTAGTTCTGATGAGATTCAGTCCTTCGTATTTCAGTAGTGGCTTTAGCTCTACAAAATTCCGGCTGTTGGCGCTAGATTCATTCCTTCTTCCACTCGTAGCTGGCAACACCATCGGTGCTCTCGGTGTCTTTTTTCCACTGGTAGCTAGCAACGCCATCAGTAGTCTGAGTATCCTTTTTCCATTGGTAGCTGGCAACGCCATCAGTGGTTTGAGTGTCCTTCTTCCACTGGTAGCTAGCAACGCCATCAGTAGTTTGAGTATCCTTCTTCCATTGGTAGCTGGCAACAGTATCAGAGTCCTACAAATACTAGTAAGAAGTCGAACTATTAAACAGAGATTGGATTGACAGCTCGTACTGGAACAGGAGCAGCAGCGACGGAACCTGCGATTGCAACGCAAGCAAGGAACAGTGATGTCTTCATCTTAACGAAAATTTTGTCAAAGTATCACCACTTTTTTGTGTAATAGCTGGTCAAGGAGGTAAAGAAAATTGTCAAGGTGGCATTACGCTTCCTTTAAAATCTACGAGTACCACCACTAGGAAAATAACTTCAATTATCCCCGCAGGCTTCTCAGTTATAGCACCCACACTTTTTAGAAAAATGAGTAATAATAAGCTACTAGTTCTAATTCCCAACAGCCTTTCGATATTTAGAAGGTGTCAAGTACTGCCAAGCCCGAAGAGGTCTTCAATTCTGTATCTGTCCCCGCCCTAGATCCAGAATATTGCAAATGGAGGGCGAAATCTTGCGATCCTCAATACCAAGATAGGAATAATTCGTCACATGCAGAGTGAGGAGCCTAAAATAGCTCTAGAACTTTTGTATACGATACGAAAAGCCGGCCCTGGCTTGTCAATTCTTAACGTTTACAGATTGGCACCGCCCATTAACAAAATCGCATAATTCGCTCTGAAGAAGAGAAGACATCTCTCTACAGCTGCTGAAGAAATTCGCAAGTTCACCGGCATAGACATGGAGAAAGACAAAGAAGATAGCTCTATTGAAGAGCTTGACCCTTTTCTGGGCTCTTCTTCACGTTTAAAGCATGATGTTCGGAGTCATCGCCGGCGTGACATCCTCTTATACTGCTTGGTCATCTTACTCGGCATCTCTCTGGGCTCACACTTTTTGACATATATCTACGTTCACAGAGCATCGTATCTTGATGCAGCTTGTGTAAGGCACACACAGCAGAATCGTATGCTCGCTTTGTCTTCTTCGGCCATGAAAATATGGGTTACTGACATGATTCCTTTTAGCCACCCCGATTGATATCCCAATTCATTATCGTTCAGTTCATTACGACGGGACGTTTCTCGCCAACTCAACATCTGTCTACCGCCTTCCTCCATCTCCTGAAGTTGATGCGGCATGGGAAGGCCTCGGTACCACCTCAAAGCCTCTTCTCTTGTCCGAGTCGCAAGCAACTCGCGCCGGAATCAGTCTGGATCACCTTAAAACTCCGTCAGGAGAGTTTCCAGTTTTATTTGAGTTTAACCACCACTTACATTGCCTCAACCTGATCCGCAAGGCCCTCTTTTACAACTACGATTACTATTCGAGCCCTAATTATCCGGGGCACCATCTTGGTAAAGATGAACAAACCATTACCAAGCACGTAACGCATTGCGTCGATATGCTACGGCAGGTGATCCAGTGTAAGCCAGACCTAGGGGTTTTCGGGCAGTACTGGGTAAAGGACAAGGAGCAGGGAGTGGACGGATCCTTTGTGGACTTCAATACGGACCACAAGTGTATCGATTGGGAACCAATACGAGAGTGGGTTCAGTCGCATCAGACGCTCGAGGATATAGTAGTGGAGTTGAAAGAGGGCGATAAGGTCCTACACATTGCACCCTAGGATGTCACATCACGCCCTGGGATGTAGTCATGCATGCATGGGTAGTCGGTTATTAACTACGGACTACTATATAGTCAATAGCTCAAATATGGATGCCGCAAGGTTAGTTCTATAGTTAATTTCTATTTGGATAATAGCACTAGCAATTTTGAACATTATCCATTGTAATTCGTGGACAAAAGCGGCTTGAGTAAGGTTAAATGGACTTTTGCTAGCCCAATGTCGACTCGTTCTCCGCCAGATGAGGGTTGAAAGCAAGGCATAGATAGATTTCCCCACGCTAATCTAGACACCCATAGCCGCCACTAGTGCTGATAACCACGTAGAACTTTTGGATTTGCAGGGTGTAAGCAGTGAATTTTTATCCCTCAGTTTGCACTAAGCAACTTCCCATCTGAGGACGGCATAGTTAATCACTTGCACAACTTTTCCGACGGCTATCAACACGTAATTATAGACCGAAGACATGACAAGCGTCGAAGAATTTCGTCTCCTTCGATCTGCTGCCTCTATGCGGCGGCAGCATCATGTCTCGACAAAGCTTCAGCTCTGGAGATGAGGATAAGCTTTTGGGTTCCGAAAGCGAAAATCTTCCTCTACAGAGTAGGGGAAATGGAAGAGACAATCTAAGGTTGATACATTTTTTCCTTGTTGCTCTACTCAGTTCCAGTGTCTCCATCGTTGCGAGTCTTATAGTATGGAAAGCCGTGCAACCTAAACTGGGACTCAGGGAGAATATACGGTTGCTCCCCGGGTTAGATATTCCGCCTCGTAAGAAAATTTTGGTCTGTTTCTTTATTTTTACTAACAAAGCTTTCAGTTGGTCCAATCCAAAAGGCATTTATGCCTGAGAGAGTGTATGATGATCCACGAACAGAAAAAGGGCACGAAGCCTGGATGAACCTGTTCCCAAGTACGTGACCCGGCATATTCTTCAACAACTCGTGCAGAACGAAAGAGAAGCCTTAATTAATGATATTTTAGAGGGGAAGGGATATGTTTCGATAGATAACATAGAAGCTGCAGGCCCAGTGCCCGACTATGTCCGAGACACCAGCACGGATGGCACCGGGCGGTTCTCTATAGCAACTTTCCATCAACTGCACTGCCTCGTATGCCATATTCATCACTTTCCTATATTTCCTATTTAAGTCCGGTCAAGAGAATTTTTACTGACTCACCAACCTAATCGTCACACAGTATCTTCTTCAAGTAGAACTCTTCGACGCCCTGTCATCCAACATTACCGAACCGCGCTCTCATTCGCTCCACTGTCTAGACTATCTCAGAGAGAGCATCTTGTGTACTTCCGACTCAACATTAGAACCATTTAAACCGGCGTTTGATCTTGCCACGCCTCGAAAAGGCGTGGACGGATATGGAACTCCACATCAATGCCGAGATTTTGGCAAACTCCGCAGCTGGGCTGAGCGATTTCGATACAACGACGATCAAGAGTTTGAAACCTATGGAGGGTAAAAGGTTATGGGTCATAGGCAGGTTAGAGATACATAATATGCAACTACTCCAAGTTATCATCGCATATAATTCCACGAAGAAAAAAATATTGTGTAAGCTTAATTATAATAGTATTGACTAGAGAAATTGCTTCTTTGGTAAAGTCAATGGAGCTCTGACCAATAGGCCCGCAATATCAGCATAACACGACAGTGACACTTTAACTTGAGCATTGACGGCTATAATGCTTATCAATGATATAGCTGTTTTATTTGGAACTTGAGAGCCCGATGGAGTGAAGGCCGCAATAAATCTATCATTGAATCTGATTCGGCAAAGAATGGGTTTATATTCATGAACTTTATTCATTATTTGAATTCTGTCTAGATAGTAGTTAATTTACTTCGTGGTTTTCTATTTGTCGTAATAAAGCTGACTTACCATTTTATTGCTGTCCCAAGTACAGATACAGTGTGTTAATGACATAGAGTTGTGGCGGAGACGATCTTGACGGAGTACTCTCAGCTGGTTTGACGCTGTTTGTTATCCATCAGGTACATTGGAAACCTCCTCCATATGGGGATGTTGCCGAAGCTCGGTAAATATATGTATGACCTTGCATTAGTGATATGCAGATGAAATGTGACAGGATGGCTTCACAAAGTTTTGGGTAAGCCATAGATAGATCTTACTGCCCAAATCCCCCCTTGCGCGTGCGAATCACATCAGAAATCAAACCACCTGGCTTGGTGTATCAAGCCTCCTGAGCCTCAACGTTGCACTGGCACTGCACACAATCAAAGGCGCCAAGACAGAATGTCTCTAGCGGTGCAGCCAATCCCTGTTAACCACATCCATAAGCTTAATTTCCTTAGTTTGGATGTGGCGCGGCACGAAGCTGGCAAGTTAGGCTGAAAGATACATGTATACAAATCCGCTCAAGGTATGCAGTGGAATGCTCATGTGAACAGATTTGGTTCCAATGGGAAGAATCGGATAAAATCATCGTGGGCTCGCTTGCGCTTGATCAAAGTGATCCGATGGTCGCTTCGCATGATGCCAAGACGAGCTGAACGTTGCTGGCTGCAATAGTGGGACTCGAGGCTTTTTTCCCTCCTATATTGCCCAGCAATCCAAAGCAAGCGAGTGGCATGATACGCCTTGACTCCGCAAAGAGGTTGAGAATCAATATGTAGAAACTTGAATCTATATAAGAGGCGTATAGCCCTCTATAAACGGAACGCAAACAAGGCTCTTTACATTCGAGTGATTCGCTTTTAGCTATAATATTAACCAATCTTAGCCATGAGGGCATCTATTCATATCTATTTCACCATCACCAACTTTCTCTCTCTCCTAAGCTTCTTACCAATAGCTCTCGCCGCCACAAGCCCCATCTCACATAAGCCTCATGCACGGCTCTTAGCCCAGCTACCGCCCTCCTCTCTCTTTCAAGATGCCTCCATCCAAGTCGCCGCCGCCGCCGCCGGAGAGCAGTGTCGCCCAGGAGAACTAATCTGTAATGACGGCTGCATGCCTCTTCGCGCAGAATGCTGCCCCGACGGTGACGGATACTGTAAGCAAGGAAATGCCTGCGTTACAGATGGCTGTTGTCCCTTTGGGAAAACATGCGACGGCCGGCTCGTCTGTGACTTCGGCGAAGAGCCTTGTGGCGACAAGCATTGCATGCCCAAAGGGGCTGTTTGCTGCCCAACTGGATCATACTGCCGCGCTGGAGAGGAGTGTTTCCAGAACGGCTTTGAGCATTATTGCAAGCATGCTGGAAGCAACACCACTGAAGGAACGAAGACAAGCAGCATCTCTAAAGCAACGAGTTCTCATGACCAGAGCACTACTGAGGACTTGACATCAGCTAAAACTAGCCATGAAGAAACCTCAACGCCAGCATCGATATCAACATCGGCATCGACATCCTCGAAGACCTCATCTTCCGAGCATGAGACCAACAAACCAGTAGTGCTCCCAACACTTCACCTCCCTTCAGAATCGTCAACTTCGTCATTTGTAGAGGCAGCGTCAACTACTTCTTCACGAGCACCTGAGCCAACCACTTCTGCATCAAACGATAATGCCGCGGCTGCTGTGAAAACGCCAAGAGTAAAGCTTACTCTGGCATTGGTGTTGGTACTGATGGCCGTTATTGGTTTTTAATCATATATAAAAGAAGATGATTTGTTTTAATGGTTTTCAATTTCTCAATTTCACTTTCCTGATACACTTAAATGAACTGCAAGAGAATGTGCAAAAGCAATGAGATCATGTATTGATTACCGAACATAACGCTAAGTGGTATTCCAAGCTCCATACTATTTTTTCCAAGGTTCCCCATAACAATAAACCCAAAAGAAGCAAAAATTACCACATGTCTTTGAATAGGGTATATGCATATACACAAGAATAATACAAAAGAAATTAAAAGATACGCCACTGTGTATCGATCGACTAAAAGATTGCGTCCCAGCTTCCCCGTCATCTTCGGCATTAACGAGCTCCTCTTGCATCTCTGGCAAATATCATGTCCAATATCATGTCCGATCATTGTGGCATTTTTCTTCTTCATTTACCATTGGGTATGTATAAAACTTTTATGTCGTCTTCGTCAAAATAGAAGAGAGAGAAAAATGCGAAGACCAGCATAATGCATCTAGTACTCTGATTTTTCATTGTGCGTCGAAAGCTCGCTTATAAAGCCATGGGGTTGGCCTGCGCTGCTTGTAGAAAGTTGGCTCACGGTGCTCAGCCTGAGAGGATTGACCAAGCCTGGACTTGGCTGGGCTTGTGACCATCGAGGATCATTTGACGATCCCGAGACTGGGCGATATCCCGGGCTGGGTAGTGGTGATGAATAGACACCAGGAGAAGCTTGAGGAGGAAAGTCGCCCGGAAGCTCCATGATAACCATTTGTTCCTTGGGTGGAATTGGGGGCGACGCATACATGCTCTGCTGGGGCTGCTGCTGGTACACAGATTGGCGAGGATCCTGCAGCTGTGGCGTCTGGGAGGGAGCAGGATAAGCGTGCTGGGGGTACCCTGGAGAGTAGCTTGGTGGCATCTGAGATGCTTGCGCAAGCTGCGGGCTTTGCTGTCCATACTGTGGACTTTGTGCGAAGGAAGATCGTCTTCTAGGATCTTGCATTGAACCAACTGCGGGCGTGACAGAGCGATCATTGGGGTTGACTGTTTTGAGTTTGCCGTCCTCCATCATGGCTTGAAGAACACCAGCATCGAGGAGCTCGGCCTTTTTGATAATGCGCTGAACCATCTCCCGGTTGGCAGCCTTGAGCTGGGATTTGACAAAGGAAACCATGGCAATGTTGCACTTGAACTCAATGTCTTCGCGGAGGTAGAGGCCGTCGGCGGGGGCTCCTAGGCTTTCCAGGCCAATCTCGCGAGTCTCTGGCGGCTCGACTCCGGGCTGGTTGCCACAAATGCGATACTTGTTGCGCAGGTCGATGTTCATGGGCGCGTAGATGTGAGTCTGCAGGCCCCAAGGCATGTCGTGGAAGCAGCCATTGAACTTGATCTTGCCGGCGCCGATCTTGCCCATGCCAGGGACAACCTGGATGCGCTCCTCGATTTCGTACCAGGTGCTGTAAAACTCGTCGGCGGCGGCATTGCGAGGCGCTGGGATGGGCTTGTGGCCGAGCACAAGCGGGTTGAGGGTGATGACTTCGCTGTGGGAATGGAGAATGTCGATGGCCAGCTGCCGCGGGATGAAGCCCGGGATTGGCGTCACCAGCGTAAACGCCTCTTTCTTGCGAAGCATGTCGGGCATTTAACCTGACGAGAGAGAGTATCCAGAAAAAAGAGGGAAAGAAGAAGGAGAAATAGGAAATTCCCCTGTTGGGCGAATTCTAGCCACCACAGACGGGACAGAGTATGGGGTCGGGCGGCTTTGCAAGCGAACGTATGGTTGACAGCGACAAGAATAGGATTCAGCCCCGCCGCCAGCCTTGAGTCCCCCGTAATTGGCGCACGTCGAGGGGGTGTGGACGCTGAGAAGCTGGAAAGTTTACTTTATTTAGCGGAGGTCGTTTGGTGGTATTCGCTGCGATGGCTGGAACACGGTCTGGGTTTCACAACGTCGAGATGCTTCGGCGCAAACGCTCAGCACAACAAAAAAAAATTACTTTTTCCGAAAAAATAAGGAAAAGAAGGCGATGAGGACCCGAAACGATTTTAAACAGCACCGCTCCAGCTCGTGCATGGCCCTCCCTGGGGCGTTAAATGCTGCTATTTTCAGTCAGCATCTACTTGGGCGGGGGCGCATTCCAGCTTTTCCTAGAGCCGCATGGCTGGATCACACTAGTAAGCACTGGTAAGGCTTCGTTTGTCCTGTCAGCAAGATAGCTGGCCCACCACCACGACTAGCGAGCGCTGCTTCGCCCCCTCCAGATGCGAAGTCCGTTGGGAGTACCAGCGCAAGGGTTGTACAAGCGGGACAGAGGGAAAGCCTGGCCTGCGATGGCACGAGATGGCGGTGGTGGCAAGGCGCGAACGAATCGTTCACATGCAGGGCTGAGTCTCGTTGGCAAGAGTCTGCCGTGAATAGCACTCGCCAACAGCGCCTTCTCGCTCCATCCATCGCTGGGGGAAACGAGGCGGTTCTGGATCTCAGCAAGAGGGCGAGCGAGTGTGTTTGGCCCTCCGTGTTGGTTGCACCGCCGGGTTGTTGTGTGCTGTGTAGGGGTACGGGTAGTGAGTGGTACAACTGCGGGTGCTGCGGCGGCGGGCATCTGATACATAGTTTCTTAGGCCGCCGGCTGCATCGAGAGCCGAGCGAGTGTTGCGCGTCCATGGTCCAATTGCCTGTGGTGGATGCTGATCCGGTGGCTTTGGCGCATGGCAGCAGATGTTTCCCGTCAGCTCAGCTTAGCTGTGCGTTCCTTGCGCTGCGCTGCTACATACCTCATGCTCTGATCCGTGAGGTCATTGATCGATGGCGTGTTGCCGCTACTCCCAGCTGTTAGGCGTCTTGTCACGCCCATGTAGTCCCTGCACCGCCTGCCGGAAGCATGGCGATCCGATCCTACAGCGCGGAGTGCCATCCGCCGCCTTGGGGGGGCTAGCGCAGAAGGATAGCCGTGCTCTGGCCACTGGCGACTCGGGAATATAGAAGCTTGACGTGATTCCCAGCGGGTGAGAATACTTCCGTATACCTGAAATAGATCTGGCGGGGGGGAACATGTTGTTTCGTTTCCTGAGCTACAGCACTCTTACGCACCGCTTTTGCCTCTTGGAGCTCGAACCTTGCTTCATACGGAGCCCGACCCAGTTTGTTTTGCGGTGTCTTAACCCCTTGCAGACGGCGTTGAGCCGGCAGATGAGATGCTTGTCCGTCTTCCTTCATCATCACCGCCTGGAGCGTCTTGATGATACGAGACATTGCTCTGCGCCGCTCCTAGACAGCTGCAGCCTCAGCAAGATCCTGCCTGACGGAGCATTGCCCGTCTGACGAAAACACACATCCACCACAATGACCAAGCTCGCTGTAGTCGGCGCTGCTCTGTCGCTGGCCGCCATAGCCCGCGCTCTGGTGCTACCCGAGGCAGCCGTCAATCAGGCACCGCTGGGCGGACCTCATGGCCCAGACGAGGTCTCAGACTTGCACAATGTGATATTCGGGTCCCACCACCTGGACAGCGACGACGAGGGACGCAGCGCGGCCGAGAGCTTCTTCAACGCCGTATCAAGCATCCGCGGGCACATCCACGAGGACTTTAGCCAGGCCGTGGCCGATCTCGTCGGGCTTGGCTACACGGGAGACCACTTCGGCAGACCCGCCGGCCACGGCCACCACCACGATAGCAGCTTGACGATATACGAGCTAATCTCCAAGAGCAAGTACACCACCAAGTTCGCCAAGCTAGTCGACGACCATCCTAGCGTGGTGGAGCTGCTAAACAGCACCGACAGCAAGAGCAACTACACCCTCTTTGTGCCGCTGGATAAGGCCTTTGAGGACATCCCGGACGACCACAAGAGGCCTAGCAAGAAGGTGGTTGAAGATGCGCTGCGCTACCATATCGGACTGGGTGAATATCCTGCGAGGAGGATTCTGCACACCTACACGCTGCCAACCGCCCATGATGAAGAGTTGCTGGGTGGTGAACCTCAGCGTCTTCGCACCTCTGTTAGCCTTGGCGGCGTAAAGGTCAATTTCTACAGCAAGGTGGTTGCTGCTGACATAGTGAGTGTTCCCCGCTGATCAATCAGTCTATTAATAGCCAACCCAAGTTCCTATTGTCGCACTTAAACGAGCGGGCCCTCTCAACGCGGGGGGGGGGGGGGGGGGGGGGGGGGGGGGGGGGGGGGGGGGGGGGGGGGGGGGGGGGGGGGGGGGGGGGGGGG
>JAJKFY010000337.1:0-146835 GCA_021066465.1 Trichoderma asperelloides | reverse complement strand
CCCCCCCCCCCCCCCCCCCCCCCCCCCCCCCCCCCCCCCCCCCCCCCCCCCCCCCCCCCCCCCCCCCCCCCCGCGAAAACACGACGGCGGCGGCCGGGATGAGCCAAGGCTGGAGCTAAAGCAGAGCTGCCGCAGAGCTCTCTCAAGTGGAGAGCTATAGCTTGCAGGTTCCCACTAGGAAGCAGCTCCAGGCGGCACGACCCAGCGAGACGCGGGGCTAGACCAGCATCCAAATGTAAACAATTGAGGGGCTGGCAGCGCCGGTCGCGCGTGCTCGGTGAAGAGCAGAAGAAAAAAGAAAGACATGTGCAAGGAAATTGAACCTGCGCCTTGTCTCTCTGCTGCTCTGGCGAGAGATAGGGCTTTTGTCTCGTCCTGGCGTTCCACAGGCGGCAGAAGCGAGGCACATGGCCACACAATTTTCAGCCAAGAGACAAATCCCGGCTCGCTCGACGTCACTCGAGCTTGCCACTCGGCAGCAGCACAAGCAAAAGAAATGACAGCGGCACACACGCAGTCCCTGGCGCTAGTGCGCGCGTCCTGGCTCTGCGTTTCTTTCTTCTCCTTCTCATCTCTCCATGATGGCGGTGGGCGGGAATGAAGACCAGTGTAGATGGAAATAAAAACTCACCGAGTCGCGCACGCGCAGGAAGCTGTCGTTGTCGACAACGCGCTGGGGCACGCCGGACACAACAGGCGCGGGAACTACTGCTGGGTGCAGGCCGCCGACGACGGGCGCGGGCACCATGGTGGGAGGAGGCACAACGGCCACGGGCAGGGCCTTAGCCTTCTCCTCGGCAGACTTCTTGGGCGGGCGAGGCATGGTGGATGACGACGGGTTTGGTGGTTGCTCTAGTGGCGGCGTGCTGCTGGAATTTTTTTTGGGCGCGTTGCGGTGCGGTGCGCCTCTTGTAGCTTCTTGCTTTTGTGTCCTGCAGGGCTCAAAAAGGCAGATGCGCTGTTGCGAAGTTCTGGCAAGAAAAAGGGCCGCTGGAAGCGATCTAAAGGATAGCGGGATGAGGGTGAAAAGTGGTGCGGCTTGGGGGGATTGATGGGAGGGGAAGAGTGCTGAAGAACGGGGGGAAATAGAATTTCGGGGGTTGGGGCTGGGTGGTGGGCGGTGCGCCCAATAAGTACCTGAGCCGGGAATCTTGGGTGCGCGCGCAATCACCAAGCGGCAGCCGCAGCGGTCGACTTTTTTTTCTGGCTCATTTTTTTTTTGGGCTGGCGCCCCTCCCAGCCCCCTCTCACACCCTCCAAGGCCAGGTGGTACTCCGCTATTTTGCGGTGATTGCTCGTGCTAACAGCACCCGCTGCATTTTCTGGCGCGTACGCAGACAGTCGACTGGCTGTTTCGATTGGAAATTGAAATCTCTGCACAGCCGCCAGGCTCCAGCCCAACCAGAGGCCCATCCCGCCCGCGCACTGATTTTACTTGAAGCAACGGTTGCCTGTGCTGCTATTAATGGCCCTCTGTCCGAAAGACGGCCGTGGTCTACCCTGCCCTGCCCTGCTCTGATAGCGAGACCCCGCACTGCGCTCGTGGCCTGTTCCTCAGCAGCTGGGCCGCTGGACGCGCTGGGCTCTGGCCACTGGAACCTGTAGCCGGCCGCGGATATCCGCACGATCCATGGGCTGCGCGCCCTGCTGTAGCGCTCCAGCATTGGCAGCGCCCCTCAGCCGTTGCGTTGCTCATGGCACGCTCAGCTTACCCGCTGGCACGA
Source organism: Trichoderma asperelloides (assembly GCA_021066465.1). Classification (NCBI taxonomy): domain Eukaryota; kingdom Fungi; phylum Ascomycota; class Sordariomycetes; order Hypocreales; family Hypocreaceae; genus Trichoderma; species Trichoderma asperelloides. The sequence goes on along the minus strand of JAJKFY010000337.1, from coordinate 145,111 downwards.
TGGAATTTGACCTCGACGATGTGTTGAGGCCATTGTCTGCCCACAGAGCACCTAAAACCACCTGTGAACTTTTTGGTCGCAGCACAAAGCCCATCCCCATCCGCCCCATACCAGCAGCCAGAGCTGTCGACAGCAGCAGCCTACATCACGACAGCACCATGCAGCCCAGCAATTATCAACAGGCCTGGCAGTATCCAGCATAGCCCAGCCGCTATGCATCTCAGTGGGCGGTCAAGTCGCCCGCTCCACCTGCACGTCTTTCCCTCTGCGCTGGATTTTTCTCTCGCCTGCACACACATCATTTTATACAGAGCACCTCGTACTTTGTGCGTACTCTCCTATTATTTCCGATGCAAAGCCAATTCATATTTCGCGCGTGTCACATGATGTTGCTGTCGTTGCTGGTTTTCAAGTGCGCTATGCTGTCTAGATGAGTTTGCTGCGTGCCATGTGTTGGCTTTCCGCTGCCAGCGCGCCCATCACTGGCCCTCTGGAGCCGCCTGTTCTTGAGCTTGGTGGTCCAGCAATACCTGCTAGCTACCTTCTAAAATGCCCCCGGAGATGGCGTTCATCAGTCTCTGGAGATTGATCTCAGCCAGTGCTGGGGGGTCCCGTTAATCGAGTTCTCTGCACGGTGACACTGGGACGGACAGCACCCGACAGGCCAATTGAAGCCCAAGAATGCTAGCGGTCTTCGGGGGTCTCTGGCGCCGCAGCGTACGTGGCGTACATTTCAGCACGATGATGATTGCCCCTCACCACTGAAGTTTCAGCGCCTAAAAGCGGCAAGTCGTTGCAACTGAAGAGACCGGCTTGGGGCCAAGTGCTGTGTTTACCGCTGGCTCGGCTCGCTGATCCAGGCGTCAGCGGGCGATGGGCGACGTCTGGAACCTGAATCGAATCAGCCAGCGAGCCCTTGGAAGTGCCTTGGGCGCTCCTGCCGTTGCGCCTGCACGGGCTTACCCCGCCTCTGGGCGCACCTGATCGGCCGACCTGTTCCTTCCCTCTCTCTGGCCCAAGCCATTTGATTGTTGTTTCGACTGGCAGAGTTGGCGTCTTGCGCTGTGAGACTGCGAGAGGGCACCTAATTAATATTGAGCCGCTCACTCATAGGCACATGTAGCTAAAAGGCCGCCACGGAATAGAACAGGCTGCACACTGGAGCGTAAACGCGCATATACCTAGATGCAATCAATGCCATGTCCTCCACCCTGAGCAGCTCAGATGGTTCATGACGACACTACTGGAAAGCACGTAGCACACCTGTCAAGTAAGCACCATATTGGCAGCAGAGGCTTTGAGACAGCAGCATCCTACGCCAGATCGACGGGGGCATGGGCATCAAGCCAAGATCTGGGCAGCTAATAGTAGAGCTAGAAAAGTCTTGTATCTCTTACCTTGCTCTTATTATATTTTTCTTGCGTTGATAGATCATTGAGTCATTGATTGCTTCAATAGCGTACACTCGGCGCGTTGCTGTTTATCAGGCTCGTGTCGGGCAGTAACTGGCGGGCTGTTTGCATCAGCTCGCGCTTCTTTGCAACGCATGTAGGCACTTAACTACGGGCATGTGGCAATCCTCAGCAGCTCCAGTGCTACCTTTAACCAGAATTAGAGCACATATGTTCGTATGGATGGGCTTAACAGCCATTGAGCCTGCATAGAGTGCATTCTGTATCAACCAGCACGGTATTTTCTGCAGCAGCCTCATTTATTGCAACCCCTGCATTTACGTTTGCCTGCCACACCAGCAGCACCTCTTCCAGGGCTGTCTCGCCACCTTATGCCATTATTACTTCCATCAAGTTTCTTCAACAGATGCTTGGGAGCACTGATTTGCTCATAAGGTGCCCATAACAGACGGAATATGCAGATGGGTTTTGAGTAGCTTTGATCTTTGCAAAGAGGACAAGCGAATATAGCTTTGCGTCATGCTCAAGCACTCACTACATACTTTCATCTGAAGGATACAATGATTTAGATGGATTCAAACACATCGATACAGCAGCCATTGCGGCGCCAAAAGGCAAAAAGCTGTCTGACAGACAAGGCTGCAGCTTAGGTCAAAGAAATCCGTCCTCTTGCCACATAAATACCATCAGTCGTCACTCGAGTAGAGAGAGCTTTCCTGCCCATCTTTCTTTGTGTGCTCATGGTTATTTCTGCTGTTGAAAATTCATGCGGCAGACCGCGTACCAGCAATGTTCTGTATAATGCTGTGCACATGCATACTGTGCTGTATTACCCATAGATGCCCTACTTTGCTTGCCAAACTGCCGGGGCAGCTCTTCAACCCACCGATTTCAGCATGGCAGTGGGCACACGATACAGCGCTACAAACCAGCTAAAGGGAACTCGAACTTTTTAGCGGGGGGGTCATGAAACCGGCAGCACCACGCAGCCAGAGCTTGTGTGAGACGAGAGACTGGGGAGGATGAATCATCAGGGTCAGCCCTACAGTACACGGCAAAGCAAGGGCCAGAAGGTGATATCAATCTCAGCTCAGCTCAGCCTTGACAATCGCAGCCTCGCTCCGCAATGTCTCGCCATCAGCGGAGAGGCTCTCCCTCGTGGACAGTGACTGCGGCGCGTTGAAGCGATGTCGTTTTAAAAACAAAGTATCAAGTAACCTTACCGCCGTCCCACCGCCGCCGCCACTCAGGCTGCGTTTCCGTAATGCATCAAAGCACGACCCCTGGCCGAAATGGATAGCGTCTGCCACAAGCGCGGCCAGGTACCTGCGGGCTGTATGGCCGTTCCTCCAGGCGAGCAGGTATCTCCGTCCCCCACCAGCGCGCAAGCCCGTCGCGAGTCCGCCGGCACTGTTTCTTCTGCCCCTCGCAACATGATTTCATCTCTCGACGGCGGGCCATTCATAGCTCGCGATGCTCGCCAAGACTCCAGCGGTTTCCGGGGCCTGGCGCTCCTGGTTGGGCCCTGGAGCATATGCCAAGACTTTCTCTGACAGCTGATCCAGCTGCCGATTGGGCGAGCTTCGTGGTCCGGTGCTACTACCAGGAAAATGCCCCTCCATACGCCCCTCCCTCGTCGTTTTTCGTCTCCTCCGCCTGGGGATCTGTTCTCTTTTAACAGTCTGATTATTCCCTCTTCTTTGTCTCCTTCTCCTTCTCCTTCTCTTCTCCCTCTTCTCTCTTTTCTTGCTGCTGTAACTTTTGCCAGGACAGCTTGAATCCGACGACCTATATATCTGGTATCTATATCTGCTTTGACGGCGACAAGCTGGGCAGGACATTCCACAGACATCACATAGTCAGGCCATAGCGTTCAAAGGGTGACACGATGACCGACTTTAGAGCGCCTGGCTTCCTTCTGGGGCTGGTGCTCCTTGTTTGCTTGGTTCAGCCGGCAGCAGCTTTCGGCGCCGGCAACATTGCATCCATCTCCAAGGTCGAGGGCCAGAACTGTACATGATCCCCCCTGGAGTGCTTCAAGCCTTTCCTTTCGCATGACTAATCGCAACATCTACAGGGCGACACGGTGACATCGAAGATGCATTGCTGACTCTAGCAATGGCCCATGCCATCAAGGGTGGCCAGAAATTCAACAAGCGAACCGTCTCCCGAGTTTACTTTGGCAACTGGCTGCGTGACTACTCCCAGGCCATCGATGTTGCAACTGTCAAGATGGTGTCTGCCGAGGCTATCCGACTGCTTCTTTGCGTTCTTGGCTTCATGTCCTTCGGCTATGGCTCTGGAGAGTTCGAGGTCACGGCCGAACGTCTCGGGTGCTATCGTCCAGAAGACCACATTGACAACCCCAAGGGCTACGCAGAGGGTGAAGATGCCCGCGACTACGACCCCCGCCTAAGAGGTCCTATTGATGAGGAGACCGAGCTTGCTATCGACCCGGAAACTGGCATGAAAAACTATATTGCCAACGAGCGAGTCGGCATCATGACGTCTGCCAGACATGTGCGACTTCTGTTCGGTCGCTGTATCGAGCTGGCTCGCGAATACAAGCACTCGGGAAGCAAGCCAGATCTCTATGAAGCGCTCCGATTGATGGGAACAGGACTTCACTGTCTAGAAGGTAAGCATAAAACATGCCTTAGAAGACAATCTTATCTTGCTTGGCACCGTAATGCATGGTCGAATACGTGGCCTGCGGGCTACCCGTGTCAATTTACCTTTTCTTTCCTTCCAAGAAGAACAAGAATCGATAACTAATGTTTAATTGAACAGATTTCTTTGCCCACAGCAACTACACTGAACTTGCGCTTATTGAGATGGGCGAGCGTGGAGTCTTTCCCCATGTTGGCCGCAATACTCAGATTCAACTAGAGGGCGCCCGCCATTCTGTCTATCCTATTGTAACTGGTACATTTGGAGGCGTTGATTTCCTCCACTCCGTCACTGGAGAAGGTGGGCACAGATCCAAACCGGCCACCGTAATTCGACATCATAACTAACGCTTCCCCAGTATCCGATAAGTTGACTCAGAATGAGATTGACGAGCTTGAGGGAGCACTTAATGAAGGGAAGATGGGAGACACAAGCCTCCTTCAAAATCTCCTCAGCAAACTGCCCCCCGGCATCCTTCCTGGAGGCAATCATGGAGACAAGCTCGACGAGATCCAGTCTAATGCAGCAGCCGCCCAAGAGCAGAATGAGCCAGTCTCTCCAAAGGATACCGAAGAATTCACCATGTATGTCAAAAATATTTACAGGTCGATCATGCCTGCCATCGAGTTCCACGATAGCATCATGAAGAGCATTAGCTCTGCGGTTGAGAGAATCCCCATTCTCCCCAAGATTATCGAACAATTGGAGGAGCAGCTATCCGTTTTCGTCTTCTCCATCATCGCACCCTTTATCGTGCCCCTGATTCACCAGATCAAGAACGAGCTACAAACAGGATCCTACGAAATCATCGAAAGCAGCCAGAAAGAGCAACACATCGTCTTTAACGACGATTACTCTTCTAACCCCACCCATTCAATGCTCTCTAAGGATCATTTCTCTAACGTAAGCCTCTAATTTTGGCATCTAGCTAGAGAAAAGACTCTTCGTTTGCTAACACGGATACAGATCCTCAACGAAATCGCCGGCCGAACTGCCGCCAGAATGCTCCACTGGGTTGTGCCACAGCTTATGGAGGCAATTGATGACGAGTCGGTGGATGTCAACCGCATGCTAGATCGTATTGTCAACGGTGTCATGCACCACCCCGCCCAGCGTGAAATGGGTTACGATGGTGTCCGCGAGGCGCGACAGCTCATCTTTGCGTCCGTACAAGAGTGGTGGGGCGATATGGGCGATGAACAGCGAGAAGACTACCGCCGCAAGCTCTCTCCCCAAGGTGTCTTCAATGGCGAAAATCACAAGGAGGGTGTCCACGATACTGGTCACGGTTGCGGTAAGCTGAAGATGCGCAAGGAGTTTGAGCCCCAGGGTGGCATTGAAGACAAGATTGCCGGTGCCGCTGCAACAGCTATTTTCTCAGGCGCCACTGGTGCCCTTTCCGGGTTTGTTTCTCAGAACACCGGCATCGACTTGGGATCATCTCAGCATCAATCGTCGGGCGGGGACGATGGTATCGGTGGTCTCATCAGCGGCCTGGCTGGTAATCTCCTAGGGGGCGCCTTTGAACAAGGCTCAACCAACAGAGAAACCAGTCGGGAATATGGAGAGGACGGCTCCTACACGCAGCGTCAGACAGAGTATGGCCAGCAAGGAGATCGATATGGCCAGGCCCAGTACACTGAGACCTATCGCCCCGACGGCGGACGTGAATCCGAGTACCAACGCTACGAGCAGCAGGATTCTTCTTACGGAAACCGAGGTTATGGAAGCTCTGGCTATGAAGAGAGAAGAGAGACCCAAGAAAGCTCCTATGAGACATACGAGCGTCGCACCGAACGCCACGAATACACTCAATCTACGGAGGAAAGCTACGGTGGTGGCTATAGCGAGCGCAGGAGCGACAGCAGAGGTTCTAACAGATCTCATGGCCACCGCCAACACCAGAGTCACAGCCACAGCCATCACAGGAGCCGTGATGAATCAGACTCCTATGAGAGGCGTGAGGATGACTATCAATCTGGTTATGGCCGCCGGGAAGACAGCTACGAGCGCCAGGAAGAGCGCTATGGTGACGACTACCGCGAGAGCAGACATCATCGCCGCGACGATGATGACGAAGAGAATGATGATGAGTACAGGGTCCGCGATCACGGCGGCAACAGCGGCGGCTACAGATTCTAGGTGGCGTTGGTTTTCGCTCCTCTGTGCTAGAGACTGGGAGGAAAGAAGGGGTAGCTTAAGGTGTATTGGCGGATGAAAAGGTAGAATATGCTAGTGGACAGCATAGACAGTAAAATATACCCATTCTGAAGGAAATTCTGCAGCCGAACAATGCAATCCGATGAATATATGAGAGCTAGGAATCAATTTATCTGGGGTGCTAGGTAGGAGTTGAGGTCTGGCAGCTACCCTGGAAAGAGGCTGAGCGGCTGAGCTAGAATCAAATGGCGTGTATACGAGACGCTGGTGAAGATCAAATCAATCTCGCCGAGATGGAATCCTATAAATAGAACAGAGCTCGCTCCCAACCTGATTCTCACTTCCCTTAGTGTGAATCCTTAAAATGAGGACCGAGTTGATAACAGTAGTATAGCGCACAACAGCAGCAATAGAGCACAACACATCATTAGATCTGCAGAAAGTGGGCTGATTATGATAGTGGGATTATGGGGTCACTTTAAACGAGTGCAGTCGCTCGAAAGAAAAACCCTTTCTACATATGATGTCCAGCGACTAACTCCGTAGATAAGGCCAGCCATGGCAATCCAAGCGAAGATCATGGAGAGTTTGCAGCGAATAACACGAAGGATTTGCCCCTCTCTGTCTTCTGCTTGCCGGGGGGGTCCTCGCTCCACATATGCTCTTTGGTAGGGCGATACGATACGTCGATTTGCAGAAATCCCGGTGGCTTGCATTAGATTAGAAGAGGGTCTGGGAAGCTGCGAGCAAAAGCTGAAAAGAAAAATTCAGCCCAGAGAGAGATTATGTAGGTAGGTAGTGAGCTCAGCTGCCGTTGGATGACTCGGTGAAATCTACTAAACGCCAACGGGGGCCCTTTCTCCTTGCATGTAAGGATCTACAGATGTACCGGTACTGAATCTTCCCATTTGTTAGTGTCGTCGGAAGAATCCACAGCCGATTCGATGGTTCTCCCGCCCATAGGAGAATCTTCATTTTGGGGGCCAATAGGCAGGTTTGTCGAGGACACCACCCTCAGGCGGGCATGGTTTGGTGGAGGCCAAAAGCTGTGCCTTCTTTTGGCGCGGGACTTGGTTTCTGCTTATTAGTTCTACTTTGTGGCGGGATGAAAGCTGTGGTAGGTAGATAAATGGGCTTTGATGGAGTGCGGGGGAATGTATAATGTTTGTCAGGTGGCAGCCCGGTGATACAGCAAGAGTGACGACATCAGCAATAGTTTTTACGAGTTGGCCGGCTAGCCTTTTCTACGTGTGCTATGGGTGTGAAATGGCCTTTAATCTGGCCTTTTGATCTTCTTTCTCTCGTCTTGTTGTCAAGAGGAAACCTATGGGCTTTGCTGTGAGCGTATTTGAGTTTGAAGCCACGACCACGGCGGCTGAGCACATCCCAAAAAGCGCGCCGAAAGAAAAAGGATTGCGGCCCATGGGCAACAGCCTTGTGCTACATGAGATGCTAGTTGGTCGGGAGGGAAAGACAAGCTTTTCTGTCGCTATCCGATTCGCCGATGTCTGACACGTCGGGACCGAGAGCGAGTCGCGGCGCTTCTTTTCGTTTATGCAGGGCGGCAAAGATGGCTGCGAGCTGTGAAGCTTAGCGGGCAGAGCGAGCAAGTAATACCCATGTAGGTAAGTAATTGTACCACCACTAGTGAGTGTGAGTGTGAGTGTGTGTGTACAAGTAAGTAGGTATTTAGGAGGACGGCGTAATACTACTACTACTACTAGTAGTTGTAGGGCAGCTGAATAGATAGGTAGTGTTGGGGAACCGAAGAAGCCGGGGGAGATAAAGATGGAGCAGGGGCGCCTGTTTTGCGACAGAAACAGGTCTGGGCCATGAGACCGAGGACTCGGGCTGATTGATGGAATCTGGACAAGCAGAGCAAATCAAAGGACGGCAAAGTGAAACCACCGGTCAGGTTATATCCGCAGCATTTCCTTGTGATGTGCAGTTTGAAACCGCCAGACGAGATGCCGTAAACAGAGCCTTCAAGGTGCGCGCGTGCAACAGGCTCTGCTGCCTGGGCCCAGCTGTGGCCACGCCAAATGCTGCCCCTCCCTCTGTTTCCCCGGCCCATCTCGTCCGCCGCAGCCTCGATCGTTCCGGAGGGTCGACAGAAGACAAGGGGGGCCGCTTGTGCTGATACCTAGAGGAGCCCTTGATGCGCCATCCTGGGATTAGCGCCAGGGCCCAATGGAAGAAGCTTTGGGGCTGTTGCGATCAATTGGCCCAGCGTTTCGAGTCGGCTCTCTAGCAGGTTGTTTCCTGTTGATGGGTGAGGTGAGAGCGGATACTTGTACGCCGTATCGGGATTCGGGAGAGCCGACCAAGCCGCGAGGCTTGTGTTGATGCAAGTCTAGTGCCGGTCGGTAGTGTCGTAGCACAGAATGTGAAGAAAGGTAATGTGCAGAGTGTGAAGTGGACTGATGGCATGATAACTGCATGTGCCCTGGTGGTGATGAAGCAGAAGGGTCTGGCTTGGTGCTACCACGGGCTTGGTGGTAGCTGGCATTGTCGATGGTTGATGGAGCGTTGAATGCTGCCAAGCTTTATGCACGCGGCAGATTAAACTAGCAGTGCCGTTGGCGCTCTGAATTAGCCGTGGCAGATGCTGGGGGAGATGTTATAGGCTGTCGAGGTGTGTCGCCAAGATGGACGTTCCTCGGCAGCCTCTGACCGGCCACTTGTGCATGCATAGGTACGCGGTGCTCTCTAGTAGCAGTGCTTGACAGAATCTTGCTGTTATACCTACTAGGTATACATGTGCAGTATTAGGTACTTGTATGGCCTGTGATGCTCCATTGGCTGCAGTAGTAGATCCAGCTTCTTTCAGCCCTGGGTGCATATCCTGTAGGTACTATGAATAGGCACATGCATGCAAATAGCCTTTGTATGCTGCCAAACTAAGCAAGATTTGCAATTCAAGCTTAGCTCCCGCTGTCTTACTTTCAATATGAGATTTAACAATGGCTTGGATGTCGTTTAGATTGTGAAAAGTGCATACTGCCTGCCACCCGGTGGCCGATGGCCATATCAAGCTATGATATGGATATTACCATATCCAGCTGCTGACTCCTCCAAGGTATGTAGGTACCTTATCTATCTGTATTGAGCGTGTATATCGTTACTCCATCGACGTACTCGTACTTGTATGTCACCATACATGAACTTGGCTCAAGGTGCATATGCCGTAGTGCAAGCTCAGCCTTGCTCAGGCGGCACAAGACACTCGTGTCATCACTTCCGACTCGCCCACTCTCCCTCCCTGTCTCTCGGAAGCGGCAGACGGAATTGATGTCCTTCTCATTCACCCTTACCCTTCTACAGATACGCTTTGTCAAGGGTAGCCTTGGATCGCTTAACGGGCATCTCTTCTGAAGCACGCGTGCCGCAGCGACCGCCAACGGGGCATGTCGTGATAGATGAGGTTAATGGTATGCATGTGCGACTAAACTGGGGACCGCTCCTGAGCTGGATAAGATATTCATGGATTGCAGGACCACCAGCTCAAGCACTCCATATTACCCGTCCGTCCCATGGTTGTACCTGTACGGCGCCGCGCAGTCTCTGGCTACACTACAGATGCACGTACAGTACCTACATTAATAAGAGGCCACTCGCTGCCACTGCTCCACGCCTGTCGCTGGCTTCCGGTTTACCGTCCAGCCGCCCCGCCTTGGCCTCCACCAGGACATGTGTCTCAGTCCCCGTCAGTGCCCGTGCTCGCCTTTCGCCGGCCACTACCCGAAGGCGCAGACAGCGCAAACGGCGCGGGCATGGCTTCAATCTGCGCTGCTGCTGCGATGCGACGTACGGCGCACGGTACAGCATGTACGTGTTCTCGGTGGCTGGTGGTGGCTTGTCGCTGCTCACCAAACGCCAAAGCCGGATTCCGGGGTTGCTGGCGCCCACCGTACTCCGGCCGGCAGTCCATGCTAAGCCACCTGCAGCGCGCTGTAAGGGCGTCCACCGGCCTAGCCTGGTGCTACAAAGCGTGCCACTGCGGCCACCACCAAGTACAGGTACCGCTACCTGCGCCGCTTATCCCTGGCCTACTTTTTAGCACCAGACTGCGGTGCCGTACTTCCAGCAGCACAGCACCTTTTTTTTTTTCCTCTCTCGCTCTTCCTGATCTCGACTCGCCCTGTGGCCCCCCCTACGCCGCTGTTGTTTTATGGTGCTCGCTCCCGCCTCGCTCGCCGGGCCAAACCATCAACCTCCAACGTCTCCCTCGTGCCCGCGTATCCACGTCGCCCCGTCCGCTCTCGCCGTCGCACCGCCGGTGCCTTCTATATCATGACTACCGCCTCCCGCCCAGCTATGCCTATGTGTTAAAGAATGTGTGAGTGCTGCTCGCCTCCCGTCCCGAGCCGCTGCTGAACACCGTCCTGCAGCGGCCAAGCCTACCCCTACGTGACCCCAGTCTTGGCGGCCGGCAACTGACGTCTCACAGCGCTCTCCGAGATTCGAAATGTCGTGTATGTTGCTCCAAGAAGGCAGGAAACGGCCTGTTGATGCGCGCTCTTGTTTGCTCCCGCCGGTGCCGCCATCCTCTGCGAGTCTACGTCAATGTCGCTGCTTGCTTGCCGTCGCCGCCATGCCATTGGCGCCTCATCGCCGTCGAGGGCCACCACCACCACCACCTGTGGCCGCAGAGCGCTACTTTGATGTTGCTCGCACGATGACGACTTCGATCGCTGGCATCTCTACCTCTGTTTCTGCTGTCGCATCTGCGTCTGCGTCTGCGACACCTACTGACGGCTTGACAGGCTTCTCTTCAGTAATCCGGTCTGGGGTGGTGCTACCACCGTGCCCACCACCATTATCAGAAACATCACAGCGCTCTCCGTGCGTCCATTCCCCCCTCTGTCCGTCTTTGTAACCGCCTCTATCAAGTGCCGCTGACATTGCTTGTCACAGAGTCAGATAGCATACGAGGAGCGCATCGATAGCAACATCACCACGTTGACGACGACGAATGCCGACACCCTGAATGGGGTCATACAAGGCCTGTTATACGTTCCCGATATAGCCCGCATGCCGTCTTGCGACGCCCAGCAGTACGACTTCATCCCGAGAAATGTTACTCGCCGCTTCAACCTCCCTCCCACCAACTACAATCTCATTGCTCTCGCTCCCTGGTTCAGTATAGACTGTACTGCAGCCTATCTCGCCTCCGCCCGCGCCGACCCCATCCGCGCCTTCATTTTTTACAAGCCAAACAACTCGTCAAACAAACCCCAGGACGTCGACTCTCCCGTCTGGAATCTCGACGATGATGGCGCGTGGAGGAAGCAAAACCAGTATCCTGTCTTTGCCGTCTCGGGTCTTGAGGGTCAGAAAATGATGACTCAACTCAGTTACTACTCGGGGACTGTTGATCAGATACCCCATGGCCAGGAGATTGCGCAACTCTATGGACCTAACCCTAAAGACTATGTTCGAATATGGACCGAGCTGTCCATGAAAAATCCCACCAATATTCCCGCCTTGTGGATATTTTTTCTCATTGTCATTAGTGCTTTGTTGGCCATCATCGGTGGAATTTCACTCACGATGCATCTGATACAGAGGCGACGCCGCCACTCGCTGAGACGTCGCGTTGAATCTGGCGAGGTTGATCTGGAAGCCATGGGTATAAAGCGGTTGACCGTGCCATACACACACGTCAAGTCGTTCCCGCTTTTCACCTATAACCAAGACCCGGATTCGCTCAACAGCCCGCCAACTCCTTCGTCTCCCGGCCCGCGCGGAAAATCGAGGAGAAGTCGTAGACACGACCGAGCCGCTGCTAGTGATATTATATCCCCCAGTGAGCAGAGCGTTCGCAGTACACGAAGCGTGCGGAGCAAGAGGTCCAGCATAACAGGATCCGATACTACCGCCACCAACTTCCAGCCCAATTGCCATATTTGTCTCGATCGCTTTGAACACCGCGTTACTATCATCAAAGAACTCACTTGCGGCCATATATTCCACCCCGACTGTATAGAAGAGTTTCTTCTCGAGAACAGCTCATTGTGCCCAATGTGTAAATACTGCCTACTGCCTCGCGGATACTGCCCTCCTATTACGAACGGGATGGTTCGTCGCGAACGTGCCCTGCGGAAACTGAGAGGGAGGGTTGATTTGGACGATTCGTCTCTGGAATCAGGCGAGAACAAGATTAAGGGTTGGACAAAGAAGATATTTCACTCACGGAACAACGCAGCTTCGCCTGACGTCCCACTGACACCGGTGAAAGGCAATAAGCCTGATAGAGATCCTTCTGGGAAGAAAATATCCACGTCTACAGAGCAGGCTGTTGCGGAAACCGAAGCTTCTAGAGAAATACCACTGACGCCATCTGGAACAACAATTATGGAAATATCCGAATCTGAAGAGGATGCAGTCGGAGAGACAACAGCTGCTGTAACGCAAAATCCGGCGCCACCAACCCGGACAAAGACCCGCAAGCCTCAGCCTCGTGCTCTGAGAATATTACCCACTGCTCCAGAGGGCGTTGAGCTGGTAGTGACACAGCGTGCGGGAGGACATAGCCCTTCGTCGTTTGCACGAGAGCGCATGCGGGAGATTGCAAGCCAGAATGCGCCATTTGAAGACCCTGACTTGAGGCGCCCTAAATGTAAGTTATATTCTTTGCTCAGTTTCTCCTTTGAGGAATCTTGCTAACAATGGATGTTCCAGGGCGACGTGTTATCTCGAGTGTCTTTCCTGGATTCACATAGCGTACACTTCTCTGCTTCTCTAACTTTATGAGCAACGTTCTCACCGCTTCCTCAACAACTAGCATGGCGTCGGCGTTTTCTTCCCTATTGGATTTTCTCTCTATTCTTTCTCTTTTCTTTTTTCTTTTTTCTTTTTTCTTTTTTTTTTTTTTTTTACTCTTTTCTTTTCTTTTCTATTGCATCACCGTGGATATCTCTCTCAGAATATAGCGGAGTCAGGGCTGGTGGAGTTGGAATATGGGAAACGGACACGTCGTTTTATCCCCCTCGCGTTTGACATAAGATTACCGCTTCTCTCAACGTTTCGCCGGCCATACAACGGCTTGACAGAGGAACTGTTTACAACAACGCTATGGCGAAGCTTATACCAAATTATGATGCAATGTACCCTTCATCTAGATTCTTCAGTATGAAGAAAAACATGATATAGAGGCTCAAAGTACTTCTGGTACCTTATAATACTGGAGGCTTATGGGAGGGACGACTGGGGCGTTTGGAGAGGGCGTTTTTTTTTTAACAAAGGATTGTTTGGATGGTTCGTTCGGTGTGGTCCGATGTTTTGACCACTGGGATCTGGAAAAAAAGTTGATTTTTTGTTTGGACGGGGGATCTGAAGGGTTATATATGAGATTTACACATCCATATGAGGCTGAGGTGGCTGTTGTCTTTTTTTTTTTTCTTCCCTCCCATTCACTTTTGCATATTACTTGATAGTCTTGTAATAGAGTGTAAATGTGACGTTGATTACTCTACTACTTGTGTGTGCATGTGGGAGTTGTGTGCTTGTGATGTATCGCGTTTGTAGCCCAGCTGGTTTACTTGTTCAGGTGTTGAGTAGAACAGGCGCGAGATGTATATATCGTAGACCTTTTGCAACTCTGATTTGAGAGATGGTAGAAAAAGGCAAACAAACAAACAAAAAAAAAAAAAAACAAAAAAAAAAAAAAAGAGTATAAGAAATATCCCATAATATTTAATTCCCGCGTCCGTAATCCTAAATAGATATGACTCTAATTATACATGAATTAAACCTTGCTGCCCTAAAGACGCCTCTCCTATGACACAAACACAGGAGGTAATGATTCCCGCCCCCCCCCCCCCCCTTAGCAGATAAGTTTTTCCACATTCCATGATGATTATCCAGATTAGATTGTGGATTCGTATGCTGCCCCCTTCTTATTGTGTGTGTTATGAAAGAAGTGGGATGATGTTCTTTTCCCCTTTTTGAGAATTCCCATTCTTCTAGGGGGGGGGGCCGTGGAAGAAACGGTGGTAAGAGACAAAACGCCATAGATATAACTCTCTCTCACACACACTCTCTCTGTGTGTGTGCCCATTTAGGCGTCCTTGTCCGCAGACTCATCCTCCTTGACTTCACCCTCTTTGCTTTCGCTCTCGTCTTTCTGTTCTTCAGAGTCGGGCGCCTTTTCGGATGACAAAGACATTTGTGTATCCCCATCACCGCTCGGGTCCTCCTTGACTTTCTTCGCCACGAAGTCTTCCTCCAAATCGTCTTCTGCCTCGCGCTTAGAGCTTACGCTCTCGGCGCTGGGGCTCTTTGCCCGTTCAGACAAAGCAGTTTCGTCGGCTGTGCTTTTCTCTCCCGCCGCAGAAGATGCGTCTTTCTCATCCACGTGTTTCCGGCCCACCGCAGCCTCGAGATCGATGCCCTCCATCTCGACGCCGTCCTCTCCCATGAGGCTTGTCGTTTCAGACTGAGGGCCCGTGTCCCCAACTCCGATTTCGTCCGGGCCCCTCGCGTGGGGGGCCTCTTCCTCATCGTCGTCATCCATGGGCTGGTCTTCTGACGCCTCGGATTGTTCACTTTCGCCCATCGCATCATGGGGTTTGGTGAGCTGAGTGACGGGGACGATACCGGCTCTCTGCTCCTGCCTGAGCAGCTCGCCCTGCGTGACGCCTCTGGAATGCCCGATAGATGGCACACCATTGATGCTTACGGAAACAGTCTCAATGCTGCCCACTCCATTAGGCCCTTCGATGGTCTCGGTGCTTTCACTGTGAATCTGCGCACCGACTGGTGCCTCAATAGCGCTATCTGGAGGCGTGCCCCTCGTTAACCACGGAATCGGAGTCAACAGTGCCCCTCCTAGGGCTTCATCAGACCCAACCGCTGCGGAAGTAGGGTTGCTCCAAGAGACAGCCATGGCCGGATCGTTGGGCTCATCTCCGTTGAGCTGCATCGCTGACATGTCGGGAATCGGTGGCGGCAGCGGATACGTATTCGTTCCCGACGTCACGGCCGATACTCTGTCTAGGGCATGCAGATACGACGCCAAAGCCTTGTAGTGCGCGCGCGGGTGCAGAATGAGCTCTGCGATTCTCTGGATTGTGTGTGGCGGATATGACTCGAAGCTCCCGATGTGGCTCTTGATCTCGTTGACCATGTCTGCCAGCTGTTTGGGCAGCACGTCGGCCTGCTCCTGGGATCGTGATGGGGATTGTGGCGAGGACGCTGCTGGTGGTGGTGGCGGCTGAGACGCAGCGACGGGTTCTGTTTCGACTGCGGATGGCGGTTGGTCGCCTGCAGGCGCATTCTCCTTGTTGGCATCTTCAAACGACCGCTCGGCAGGCGGTGATGATAGCGGGGAGAGCACTCTTGTGTCTAGCAGCCGGGGGCGCGGCAGAGGAGGAGGAAGCCTGGGTATGAGAAACTCGTCGCGTGCGATCTGCCGAATTGCAGGTCCTCGAATTAGCGATTTCTCTTCAATTGCACGATGTCGCATATCCCCACAGGCCGCCGGATCAGAAACGCACCTTATCTAGCCGCGAAATGATCTCGTCGCGCAAGGCCGGCCATGCTTCTCTGTAAGAAAAAAAAAAAGCAAGATTAGCAAAAGCACAATCACAGCTACCATCAGGCTGACTCTGTTGGATGGATGAGGTGCGATGAGGCGCCACGTACGACTCGACGAGCTCTCCGGCGGCAGTCTTGCTGAGCAAGTCATTATCGCTGTCCACGTCCATGGGCAAACAAAGAAAATTTGCAGGTGGGCACGCGATGCCTGTTTGTCTTGGGTGTGTCGTGGTTGGTGATGATGATGCTTTTCGAAGAGGCGCCGCGGCTACAAGGGATCCAGGCAGTTTCTAGGCCCTAGAGGAGGTACCATGTACCGAGCCTCTCTGTCAGGTACCTTAAGAGTAGTACTATACTAAACTAAGGTATTGGTGCTGGTGGGGTAGGTAGCAGCTGCATGATCCTTGCTAGCCGGTGGCTTGATCGCGATACAGCAGAGGTTCATCCACATGCAAGAATACCTATAGGAGGCATGGAAAGACTGAGGAGCATGAAAGAGGCAGATGGGCATGTTGGGCATGTTGGCCATTTGGTTCTTATTCTGTAATGTCCATTGAACATGGCAGTCTATTGTTAGGATACGCCTGGGCAGCGTGTTGATGCCAAAGCAGATGCGCCGAGAAACAGGGCCATTCATCAAGCGGGAGCCGCTGCTATACAAGACGACATCATAGTCACAGCTGGGAGTCTTGTTCAGGCTCTCGTGAGTTGGGCCTATGCTTGATTCAACCACCGCATTGATCAAGCAGGGTTCAAATCCTTTGAACATGTCCATTTGAGATATCGGTGCTATTCTCTGCTAGACCCTTCTTGGAAGCCAATATTGCCCACCACAGCTTCAGCTTCAGCCTTTTCCTCGTCATATATTATTATCTCTTCATCTTGAGTCATCAATTCTCCAACCGGTATTGTCACATTCTCCTCTGCTCTAGCACCACAAACAGGCGTGTTCCTCGTCTCCTCCGGCTCGTCAATGGACTGCGGCGAAATGTCCACCGAGTTCGCCCCATCCTTTGGCGTCGGATCACTGTATTTCTGGATGAGAGCGTTTGTCCTGTACCCAAGAACCTCTATCTTCTTCAAGTTCTTCTCCACAACTTCTTTCCTAGACTGTGCATCGTCCCAGACCAAGATTGGATCTCTGATAGAGCACATGATGTTTTTGGACAAGGCCTCCAGTTGTTTAATATTAGTCAATGCCTTGTTGAAAACTTCCACCGTATCCGCCATAATGATCCGTGCCTCATTCGCGTCCGCCCTGGCAGCGTCAATAATGGCATTCCTATCCTCAATCAACGATTCTACCACGTCCTTGTCCCTGTCCACAGCGGCCATCAAATCGATAGCTTCATCCTGATACGTCCAAATCTCAACAAGTGCAAACACGCGATTGATGTGGTCCCACACGTGCTTCCGATATTCATTCCAACTCGGTTCCGCCGCATCAACAAGATCAGAGTCCTCCACCGATCCAAGGAACAGCTGCCGAGTAGATTCCCTCTGAAACGGCGTGTATAAAAAGATATTGCGAGGATAGAGATTGTACCTCACGCCGCTTTGGTACATCAACTTGACGAAGCCGTAGAGCTGATGTTTAAACCCCTGTATTCTGCTATACGAAAGCTGAGACCGACGAGCTTCACACTCCAAGCTCACCAATTCGCAGCGGGTGAATCGAACCGTGTAGGATCGCAATTTCGTATTAGAGGATACAATCTGGGGTACGTGGTCCTTGAGCTCAGGGATGCGGTCGAGGATCCGGAGGACTTTGACGCGAGTGCTGAAGGACTGGCTGCTTTCCAGAGTGGAGATAACTTCTAGACGCCAGCGGGGAGGAGAAGGAGAGCGATGTCGGTCTCTGACGATTCTTTCTCTGGCACGAGATTTGAAGCTCTTGCGGGGCCTGCTCCTCGGGTTTCTTAGTTCTTGTACGCGACGCGGTACGAGTGGCGGTAGCTGAGAAGTGTCATCAGGCTCGGTAGATTTGGCTTCTTGGGGAGTTGTTGCCTCGCGTGTTGCCGTCGTTTCTTCTTCCATGGCTTACTATGGAAGTAAGAAATGAGAAGAATGGTCACGAAGACCGACTCTGAAATTGCTGTGTTGGAATTTAGTGGTCAAGGCTGTATGCGCATATTGCGTCTCTGCACTTCATGTTATTTTTTTATCCAGAGATCAGGAAAGCAGCACGCAGACCAGAGCAATAGCTGCCTAGACCTAGAACACGTATCAACTAATAAAGCGGGTGCTGAAACATTATTGCATGTTAACAGGCCATATGCTAGACATTAAACAAGGGGTAATGGTATGGGTAGCATGCTGAGGAGGGCTAGTAACCATGCTATGTACTACTCATCCATCCCTTAAAGTTAATAAGATTCATTAAAGACAAATCAAACACTCACCATCATCGTTAGTCTAGCCATCTACTCATCCCAGCACTCGCACTCTAAAATCATTTAAAAAAAAAAAAGCCGCCTAACACAGCTCGCAAAGTAACGGCTGTATCCCATCAAATATCATCATAGCCGTAGTCACACTCATCTCATCAAGCCGTCACTCCTTCATCAAAGATCAAATCTAGCCTCCCTGTACAGCCACTTGGCCGGGTCAAACACAACCTCAAAGTTCGTCGCATCAAACACCCCAATCGCACAGCTCAAGTCATGAAAGCCCTCCAGCCCCGTCACCGGCAAATCCTGCTCAGCGTCCGTCTCCTCGTGGAGATCCCACCCACCAATTCGCTTGCCGTTCTTCGTGAAGAAGATGTCAACGCGAGGCCTGTGCGTGCCCGTCGGGGTAAACGTCATGCCAATGCCGTACGTATCGCCTGCACGGTACTCCGTCGTAAAGTCCTTGCCGCCCCATCGGTCGTTGATGTACTTGTGACCATCGTCTCCGTGAACAGCCAGACTGCCGCGGTGCCATCCTGGCAGGCGGAAGGATGGATAGGGGAGGGCAGTGAAGCCCAGAGCCAGATTGATGGTGGGGCTGTTGCGGCGAATAGTCACCTCGTAGTAGATAGACTTTGGCTGGTTGGTTGCCGTAGGGTCGTGCTCGTTGACCACGTAGAGAGGCGGGTAGCCGATGATGCAGCGGTCGGGGCTATTCTTGTTTGTGTGGCCCTCCCAGTGGCCCAGCGCAAGGAAGTTCAGGGAACCATTAAAGCCCGCCGGCTCCAGGAGTCGGAAGTTGTTGGATTGCAGCGCATTCTTGCCCGGCTGGTCGAGCACGATGGGCCTGACCATGGGATACTGTCGGCACCATTCCTCGCCCGCCTCTGCCTCCGCCTCAGTCGCATTGTTGGCAGGCGACGCATCGTAGCCACTGAATATCATAGGAGGCGGTGGGAAGAGAGAAGTGTCTGGCACGGCGGCCTGCCAGTCGTGGCTCTTGGAAGACTGAGCACCATAGGGGTCCGATGGGGGAGCAATCCAATCGCCCTTGTTGGCAGACGGCGGCGGTCCAGGCGGCGGCGCAAAGTCGCCCTGCTGATGAGAAGGAGGCGGTCCAGGGGGAGGAGCATAATCGTCCTGCTGCTGTCGTCCTGGAGGAGGGCCAGGAGGAGGTGCAAAATCTTCTTCTTGCCGTCGACCAGGAGGCGGTCCAGCAGGGGGGGCGAAGTCGTCGTGTGGTCTATTCTGGTGGTGTTGCTGTTGACTCTGATATCCTGGCGGCGGCGCTGAATACTGACTCGTCACATTTGTCCTCGCACCGTCATAATTCTGCACCGGCCGCGCAGGAGGGTCGGTGTTCCTCTCATTCTGGCTGCCAAAACACATGGTTGATGCTCTGTTTGGATATCAGGCGATCGAATTCACAGCTCCGTGCTGCTTCCTTTGCAGTCGTCTCACGAACTATATTAGGAAGAGGAAGGGGATTGTATTGTAAAATGCCTGAGACGGTCTGCTAACGAATTGACGGAAAGCAACAAAGAGAGCAGAATGAGAAGAGTGAGAAGAGTGAGAAGAGTGAGAAGAGTGAGAAAGAAGGTGAAGGAGGACGGAAGGCTATAGAAGCACGGCTAAAACAAAGGGTGAGCTACTGGGAAACAGCACTTAATAGGCGGCCGCCTGGCTTGCGATGTCTCTACCATGTGGCTGTGCTGCGTTGCTACTACTGCACGCCTTACCCCTAGCCCTTTTTTTTTTCTGGAGCAACTCCGGGGAGGCTCTAACCTTAATTCAAGGTAATAGCTGGCCATCAATTGCGGAATCTTTCCTATTAGAGGTCTTGCACAGCACAGCCTTAGTGCCGAAGCTCATCCTTTTACTGCGTATTACGTTGCGTAAGATACGCACATATTTTACTTCACGACAATCTTTCTTGTCTAGTCATGCGAAGCAATTCATATTCCATATTATCCAGCGTGTTCAGTACGGACAGCTGCATGAAACTAATACTAGTAGAAGTGCCTGTTTACCAAGCTCACATTCTTCATTACCTAGGTCACCCTCGTAACCATCTCACCAATGGTGTTCCGTTCATTATACATTCCAACATTAAAGCATATAGTACTTGTTCAGAGAGAGCCTCCTAGGCATGTAAAAGGACTGACTAGCCCGCGTTCGTAAACTGGACTAGCTACCCCATGCGCTGGCATCTGCGCCGGATGGGTAAAAGTAAGCCACAACGCCAATGATACAGTAGACTGCACACAGCAGAGCGCCTTCGAGGTAGTTACTACGGCCATCCAAAACAAGGAAGTTGACCATGAACGTTGACACAAAGAGACAAACCGTCTCAAACAGGGTGAAATACAACGTCATGGGCTTGTCCATGATCCAGCCGAGAATAACAACCAAGGGAGTGACAAAAATGGCAATCTGGATGGAACTGCCAATAGCAACACCAATAGCCAGATCCATCTTGTTCTTCATTGCGACGGTGACAGACGTGACGTGCTCGGCTGCGTTACCAACAATGGGCAAGACAATAAGACCGATAAAAACTTCGCCAACACTTGATGTGGCAACGACATCTTCGATAGAACCAATGAGGAACTCGGCACATGCTGCGACAAGACCAGTCGTGACAAGCAGAAGGATAACTGCAGCCGCCTGGGTAAGGTGCTCCTCCTCTTCCTCTTCTTTGATCCCGCTCATTGAGCGACTCACAGCAGTCAAGGGCACCTGAGCCGGCAGCATAGCGCCGGGGGGTCGAATCTGGTGATTCAGCCTATCGGGAAGGGAGTTGGTGCGACGAACGCCGTAACGAACACGAGGAACCGGACCAGCGGGGACAGCAGACAGAACATCCAACTCGGGCTTCTGCACGAAGACGGTGGGCGCCAAGTTCTTCACAGACACGGAGCGTAAAGCAGGGAATGGCCGCTTGGATCCAGCGCCGGTTTCGTTGCCACTGTTTGTGGCTTCAGCGTCGTTGGGGATAGCAAAGTCGACACGACGAGGCTCCCCATTTCCATGTGAACTCTGGTCAGGCTGCTCGGTTATTGTCTGCTGGGCATCACCATCTGCATCATGCTGGCGGTGACGACGCTGCTTCTTGTGCTTTTTGCGCAAGTGTCGAATGCTAGGTCTTCTATGCTTGCGATGGGACCGCTCGTCATCTTCGACAGCCTCCTCATTGGTCTCAGTTGAAGAAAGCCTAGGGAATTGCGGGCGGGAAGATGTTTCAGAAGACTCTTCCTGAGGGCTAGTGGCATTGGTTCCAAAAGACGAAGTCCTGGTGGGAAGGTCGCTAGTCTCCACGGAGGCAACAGATGACTTTCTTCTGCGTCCATGGCGGAGAACCTTCCTCATGGCACGGCGAACAGTGTCCCGGGAGTGACTGGAATCATCAGAATCTGAGCTAGAATCTGAGCTAGACTCGGAGCTTGAGGCGTCCAGCCATGCTGCGGCAGGACCTGGGATTGACTCGGCGTCGACAATATTCTGGGGGGTCGACTCATAAAGATATGCGTGGGATTTAAGCTGGAAAAGAAGGTAGATGATGTATACCAGTAGAAGAATCTGCCAGATTTAGTTAGGGGCTGATGTGTGCATTTTTGATAATTGACATCTTCAACTTACAACACTGGTACCGCGGCTAATCTTGAGTGACTGGCGGTCAGCTAAGCTTGCATCGTTGAATGATGCGTGGAAAGCCGTCTAGAAAGGAGTCAGCAGGCCAGTATAGTATAGGCGAAAACGGGAGCGAGGCGGAACACGTACAGGCAGGACCAGACTGATGACACTCAGACTGAGAAGACAGGCACTCATCTGAGTGACGGTGCTGTTGTAGACTTGCTCTCGGAAGCGCAAACCACCGAGGAAGAAGCCCATTCCCAGAATGAGGAGCAGATTGGCGAGGATGGAGCCCAGCAGGGATGCTTGGACGATGCGGATCTCATTCTTGACCAGGGCAATGATGAAGATGATCAATTCCACGGCATTGCCAAACGTCACATTAAGCAAAGCGCCAAGAGCGTCGCCCATCTTACTGGCCACCGACTCGGTCGCAAAGCTGAGGAGACCAGCGAGAGGAATCACGGCAATACAGTTCATGGCGAAGACGACGCCGCTATTAACGCCATTGATGTTGGCGAGAATGATGCCCAGGGGCACGAATACGAGCAGGACATTGAACCAGCTGTGGGTAAGGACAAGCCAGAAGGATCTACGAAACTCTTGGACAAAGGTGCGCTTCTTCTGGCCGTCGTTTTCATTCTCGTTTCCTTCGTCAAAATTGGCGGTGGTTTTGGGGGCAGAGGTGCTTTCGTAGGCCTCCTTAGTTCCTACGAAAGACCCCGGCCTCTCATCCTGCGAGGGTGGCGCTGACGAGCGCTTCTTTGGGGCGAGCGACGACTTGAGGAAGCCTTTTTCGGGTATCTTGTTGACGATGGGGGGAGCATCGTTGCTGAGGGGAGAGACTGCGCCGGCATTGTGGCTGCTGGGTGTCTGGTTGTAGTTTGGAGATGCTGCAGTAGAGGCAGCTGCTGGAGCGTGCTCGGTCAAGGGAGACAGGTCACGGAGCTCAGTATCCGGCTGGTGGGAGAGTCCATCCGCTACGGGCTGTGCATCAGAGCGTTTGGAGGCTATATCGGGGTCGGATGAGGCCTCCTTCATCGAACAGGTGTTGGCGAGCAGCGAGGACGAGGGTGGCAAAACTTGGGCAAGGCGCGATGCACTCGAGCAAGCAAAGCAAGGGACCGATTGTATATGCCAGGAACAAGCTGCGAAAAAGGTTGGGAAAATCCCTTGGAAAGAGAGAATAGAGGGGAGAGGGAGAGAAAGTAGGGAATAGAAACTATGAGCAGCGGGAATCGGGATCCCTTTTAAGTTTATCGAGAGAGAGGCGGCTGTGACTGTGGCCGGTAGCGTAAGACAAACGGGGAATGTGGATGACGCTGCTGTCGGGTGCAAGCAGGGGTGGGGACGGCGCCACGAGAGATCCCTTAGTAGTCCGGCACCTTATCTGCTTGCTTTGTGCCTGGGCACGCGCGCACATCCACGGCTCAGTGCTGGAGTGCACTGGCGACGCCACAATCTCACTATCGAATCAATCAGTAGAATGCAGCTGCAACCAAAATTGACTTTAATCCAATTATTCCTACAACCATTACCAGTGTGTTGTACACCTAACAATACCTAGGTACCTAGGTAGGGAGGCAATGGAGCACCTGCTAGTAAGTACTAAGGTACTACCTATTGTAAGTACTACTACTCTTAGCATCTCGTAGCACCAACTCCTATTGATTCCAGGGTTCATCGCTACTCCGTGCCTTTAAGCTTAGTGGAGAGAGGCAAGCAAGGTTGGGCTGGCAGAGTCCCACGGCAGCACCCAATCACCAGCCGCCGGTTCCCCCTAGAGCTACATCATAGCAGCGTAGTCAGGTCCGCCGCCATGCGCTAACGACCGCCCAGCAGGCATTTGCGTGGGCGCAACAATGCATCGCGCCTTGGCGCTGTAATCAACGTGCAATTCCTTGACCGGTGGCCACCTCAGCAGCCAATATGGACGAAACATCCGGCTTTGCCCACCGCCATTCTATTCATCATTGGTGATCACCTACTAGGTAACAGGTAGTAGGTATCATCATAGATTGGTTCATTGCGTTACGGCTACAAAGTGCACAGTCACACATAAAGAAAGATGAGATGAGATGTGAGAGAAGTACACATCTAAAAAAGACCGAGAAAAAAAAGGAAAGCATCGCCCATCCCCCTTGGACAGAAGCCGGTTCCCGAGACACACATCGGCCCAGCAGCAAGGGGATAAGACAAACAAGGCCTGCAAGCCACGGGCTTAAGCTCGCTGGCTCGCCTCTTCAGCCGCTCACAGTCACTCAGAGCAGAATAAGCCCGCCAGTGAATTTCCCGAAGCGATGGGAACCTTTCCAACGGCACTTGCATTCCACAATCGGGTATACAAAAGTAATCTTGCTCGGCTGTTGGTGCAACTTCTGCCCATGTCAGCCCATCCCCACACTCAAAGAAACGTCCCAGCTTATCAAGAGAAACAAGACCCCACGCGCATCTCTAGGGGGTCGTCGTCGTCTACCGCTTCCTCCTTCTCTCCTGGACGAGCAAGAAGACTCCAATGCTCTCAATACGTGTATGCATAGATTTCCATCCGCCTATTAGTACGCAAAATAGTTCTTCTTAATCAAACAAAGAAAACCTTCACCATCCATCAATGGCAAGGGAGAAAAATAAAGGAAAAGAAATAGTAGTAGGAAAAATTAGCAAACGTCCTCCCAGCGCGCAAATCGCCCAACTCAAACAAACAAACAAACAAACAAACAAACGCTCGAATCACTCATCCCAAAGCGGGAAATTTCATGCGAGCCACGTTCCCAAAGCGAAGAAGCTCTTTCTAGCAATACCCTTGAGCTAAGCCTCCTCTGCCCCACTATCCACCATAGCTTCGCCACAATACACGCCAGTGTCACACCAAAAAAACGAGAAGCATCAGCCACACTCCCCCAATGCCACGTGTATGACGTTTTCGTGCTCGTGTGCCAACGCGTTATTCCGCCCTTCTCGGCGAATCTTGTCCGGACATTTGTTTCTTTGAACTTCGGATGTAGCGTTTCTTATGGCGAAATTCCCGTAGAATCGTGTATCCCAGTCTAGGAAGGACACTTGGGGGGGTTTTTTTTTTTACCGAGTGCAAGGCAAAACTAATGACGTAGCTTGGTGCTTGGTGTCGGTCTGACAAACGCCGTGAAACGAAGCAGTGAGCTGATGACTTTCGCCAAGGGAATGCAACTTGTCGGCCTTCATTCTCAATACACAGAAGTTGTGAAACAAAGACTCGGCATCAGTTAGCCGTCAAATGCAATTGTCTATGGATGATACCAGACATGCATTAGAACTGGCACAGTTTCACCGGAAAATGAGTTCACGGCATCTCTATCCGATACAAGCAAGACGTTAGTCGTGAAAAAGTAGAGATTGAGATACTATCATCTCGAGACCTGCTAGGAATAAGCGAAAAATTGAATATCTAACAAATGGTAATCACACACAATACGGAGGTTATAAAAAATGTCATCTCGCACGCGAAAATACTCTCTTCATATATATTCTTCTTGCTGCTCCTTTCAAACGGAAGAGAAAAAAAAAATTAAACAAATCGCAAAACTCTCTTTCTTCACCTCCACCCCATCCGTATATGCGCATCTTTGTCACCTCATAGACTCCGCTCAATTTGCCCTGCCAAAATGCCCAACACAAGAAAAAAAGAACAAGAAAAGGAAACAAATACAAGTACACACCAATTCAGGTATATAGAACAATAATCCCAACATACTGGACCAAACTTTCTACTAAGCTTGAAAAAAAAAAGATAGAAAACAATAAATAAGTAGGTAAATAGTACCTTGGGCGTTCTGATATACCACATCACGAATATCCCACAACCAAATCTAGTCGAGGTGTTTTGTTTGTGTGTAATTTTGTTCATAACAGCCTCCACATGAGCGCAATATACGATTTGCAAAATCATGCTAAACGAAAATACAGTACAAAGGAAAGGCGAGAAAATGAAAAATGAAAAGGTAAGAGAAAATTGCCAAACAAGGCATGCCAACTTCCCCAGCAGTAGGCCCCTGTAAGGATGGAGAGCTGCTACGTTGGCTGGTTTTCGTCAACGGGGAATATTAAATAGGCCGAATGATATCTGCTTTGCGCGCTTTGATGATTACAACTTGATGTTGACAAAAAATTTGGCGATGCCCTCCTGCTCAGAAAAGAAATATATAAAACAATAACAAGGCCACTAAACGCACCCGGTCGATCCAAGGAGCCGAGGCCCTCGGAAAGACGTAGCAGTAATTTTTTTTTTTTTAAATCTGGGCTGGCGTGAAATCATTCATGAATTCTCTGCTTTATGCCCTTCTCAGGCGAACCGTTATCGGTCGTCTCCTCCCCTGGCTTTGCCTCTTCTCCGAAAAAAGTCCATAACACGCTTGGCAGCTCCACTGCTTCCCTCATGGCCTCGGTAATCTCCCTGGTCGTAGGCATCCACAAAGCGTTTGTGAGGTTTCTGTAACACTCCCCTGCTGGAATTGATTCCTCGTCCATCAAAGCCTTCAGACTGAGTGTATCCGTACTGATAAGGGCCCTGCCTCACTCCAGGAGGCGGACGCAGGTCCACTGAGGTGTCGGATGCATTATTAAGGTGGGTGCTTTGTTGCAAGTACTGTGGGATTGCATTAGGTCGCCTAGCAGCATCCGCCGGGGCCAAGTTGTTGTTTTGAGTCGGGTGAGATACGGCCGTATCTAATGGCTGGCCGTCATATGCGTTGTCGAAGAAAGGTGTGCTGCCTCCGTGGGATGTGACGCTCCGGCCAAGGTCAGCAGTGCGAGGGTTTTGGATGGGTAGGTCTTGCTGAGATTGATACTCAGAAGGAGGAGCACTGCCATAGTCCTTGGGGGGGTTGAACGATTTGAGAGAAAAGGATGCGGGGAGAAGCGAAAATCGTCGGCGCTCTTTCTTGTCGACGATCGAGTCTTGAGAGCCGTTTATACTGCCGCTCCTCTTCTTGCCAAGCCCAAGAGTAAAAGATCGGCGTGATGCCTTTGAGTCTATCGACCGCCGTGACTGGGGTTCCTCTGCACCTGTTGCTGCTACCATTCCAGAATTAGCCATGCTAATAGGAGGATACTTCTTGGATTTTTCGATTGGCTGTTCGGCCTTCTTTCCCTTGCGTCCAAACATGGACCCGCTGCGACCCAAAAGCTTCGAGCCAATCTCTCCTATCGTATTGGACCTCTTGTGTCCCTTTCCATCACTGCTCTTAGGCTCATGAAAGCCCGACATCCGCGCAAATTTGGGGGGCACATTGGTGTTAGTTCTTTCCATAGCATCCTCCTCAGCATTGGAAGGTTGTTGGATGCGGCCTTGAACATTGGTATCCGCGATGGCAGGGGGAGCGGGCTGGCCATAATTGCCTCCAGACTGCAAGCCAAGGGAAGTAGCAGACTCTCTCGAATTGCCAGTACGGGGTCGGTTGGTATTCGCGGCAGGGATGCTGATGGAGTACGTGTTGTCCGTGGCCGCACGAACATCTCGAGACGGCCGTGTTGGTTGGGGCATTCCGGTCGTTTGCGTCGCTGTAGCCGGCCCTCTCTTTGACTGCGGTCGTGAGTGTGAGACATGTCTGTCATCCACCGACAAATCTTCCGTCTCCTGATGATGTCGAGAAGTTGGTCGAGACTGGTGCCTGGCAGCCTCTGGCTCGAGGCCGCCACGCTGTGTCTGAGTGACTGGCGCGACGTACTCGACCTGGACAGTGCGGCGTTTGGCGTCTTTGGGAGTGCGCTGGGTAGTTTCGGGAGGAGAATCGATCTTGCCGTGCGCCTTGACTAGGCCACCGACAGCAGTGGGCTGTGGGGTCTTTTGCTTTGGCGCTTCGCGGACAGAAGCGCTTCTCGTAACCATGGGGGCCTCGGCATAGTCAGAGCCTGTGGCGCTGACGCTCTGGACCTCGGATGGAGAAGTGGTCGAGCTGGTAATGAACTCGACAACGTGAGCGTATTCGCTCAACCAGCTATGGCGCGCCACCTCAAACAAATCGGCTCGCTTTCTCGGGTTAGGTACCAGAATTCGTCGTAATAGATCTCGGGCGTGTGGTGTCACGTATTCGGGGAATGTCAGTGGTGTCGTAACGATGTACTTGTAAAGAAGGTTGATGTTATCGCCTTCAGGGTTAGCAGGATCATCGTCGAAAGGAAGATAGCCAGCGAGCATGGCATACTGTTTATCAATTCCCAACCGCATTAGCTATTTGACTCGAGACAACAAAAAAAAAAGAAAGAGAAGAAGAGAGTGGACGAAGAAAGCAGTCTGTACTCACCAAGATGACACCACAGCTCCACACGTCAACTTTCCTTCCGGTGTACAGCGAATCGCTCACGACGAGCTCTGGTGCGGCATAGCAGGGACTTCCACAGCTGGTCTGCATCAAATCACCCTTGCGCATGCCGTTAGGCTTAATCTTGTCGAGACCTAGCCGCTTGACAAAGTCGCGGTCCGATAGATTCAGCTCTTCCTCCTCAGTCAGCTCGTCGTGAGAGTCGAACGTATTGGCAAAGCCAAAATCAGTGATGATGATGTTTCGATTGCGGTCCAGAAGCAAGTTTTCCAGCTTCAGATCACGGTGCACGATACCCTTCTTGTGGAGGTAACCCACTCCAGAGACCAGCTGAGAGAAGAGTCGGCGTGCTGAGTTGTCTTTCAAATAACGGTGGTTCAAAATGTAGTCAAAGAGCTCTCCTCCAGATGCATACTCGAGAATAATGCCAATGTATCTATCGGTTTCAACCATGTCTATCAATCGCACAATATTTGGGTGGTGAATGCCGCGGAGAATAGTAACTTCGCGCTTAATCTTGGCCAGCCGAGATGGGTTGTGGCCAACGGTATCTCTTTTGATGAGTTTAATGGCAACCTGTACATGGCTTCTGTTAGCATTGCCAGTTTTCCGATACTACCTTGCCCCCCCCCCCCCCCTTTTCTCTCCAACCTCTCCTCGTTCTCACAGCCTTATTGGTACTTGGGGGGGAATGGGAATTAATAGAAATGTAATCAAGACTCACTTGCACGCTGCTATCCTGCTTCCAGCCAAGCTTCACCTTTCCAAACTCTCCTTCACCAATGGTGTTTCCTAGGATGAAATCGCCAAACTTGGTAGTCGCCTTGTTGTTGCGACTGTGGTCATGGCGGCTTCGAGCGCCGCGTCGTTCCTCGGAGCCCGCATTCATGGACACAACAGGAGGAGGCGCGGCGGGATCGACGTCGTGGGATGGGTTCTGGTAGGCTCCTCGCCCGGTCGCTTCTTCGCCGTTGGAAATGACCCGGTACAGGTTTTCGCTCGCCTCGCGTGATGGCTTAGAGTTTGTTGCTGTCTGATGAGTACGGATGGGGATGGGGATGGAGGAATGAGCTTCGGCGGCATGGCCACTTCGAACGCTGGGCACCGCCTGGGCTGCGGCCGAATCCTGCGGCGTGTGGTAGCCCTGAGCCCTCTTGCTCCGAGCATGGTCGGCGTTGCCATTTGTGTCGCCACGAGGGGCGATCCGTGAGCCGTCGGTCTGCACACGGCGCGGTGAATTGTTCATCTTTTCGCTGCGCCCCTGGCTGGCGTCCGGATTGTTGGATGAGGTTCGTGGAGGGGCGGTAGGCGCCGACGACAGGCGGTCAGTCCTGGAGTGTTGGTCGGCCGCACGAGTCGCGCTGGTGGGAATGCGAGAGCTCACAGGAGCGCTGGGGTCTGATGGGACAGAGGCGCCGGGGCCGCTAGACTTGTGAGAGGGAGGACGCCTTGACGATGGTGGTGTTGAGGCGCTCTGCTGGGCATTGTGGATTTCCCGATTGGGGGAAGATTGCGGCTGCGTGAACTGGCGGTTGGAGGGTGAAGGCAGAGAAGACGACAACGCGGTTGGCTGGTGAGGAGGGGCCGTCTGGAGAGCAGCCGACGACATGCTTCCGCGTTGCTACGGGATGATTGCCGGCCCACTAAGGTCAATCGACGGACTTGGGCGGACTCGGCGAGCGCAGCTCTAGAAGAAAATAGCCTGCTTCGAGTTTCCCCAAGCGCCTTGAGCGAGAGGCCAACGTGATTACCCGGCTCTGATATCGAACTCGATGGTATATCGACTCGGCAGTCGAAAAACAGGTGCAGCGGCACGTAGACTTGCTTGCAGGAGCGCGCGGCGGATGGTTAAGGCTCCGAAGCAGCAGAGCACGAGTAGCGTGTCTTGGTGGTGTATTAGAGAGGAGGATGAGAGAGGAAAACGGGTCACAACAGTCAGACGGGCTGCTAATCAAACGAGGTGTGGTGTGTATGTGTATGTGTGTGTGTGTGTGTGTGCCGTGTGCTGGCGAAGCCAAGGGCGACCAAAGACAAGATTCAGGTCCTTCTTTGAACAGCGCCAACAAGCCAATTCAGCACAGCACTAGCATATCATGGTCGACCACAGTGAACACGGGCTTGTTTTTTTTTTCTGTCCTTGGTTGTTTCACAGACGAAGCGTCGTCGTCCAGCAGATGGCAGAAAACTGCGTCCCCTGAATGGACAGGCCGGCTGGACGCGCGCAGGGCCCCAGGGGGTTGCCAGAGACCGGCCGCTGGGAGGAGCTGACAGGGTTGTGCAGAGTAGCGGCAGCAGTAGGGCGGGATGAGCTCGGATTGGGTGCCTCTTTCGTCCTCCAATATGCCAGCCGAGTGCTGGTTCGTCTCAGCGCGAACCCGGCAGGCCGACGAGGTTGAAGCAGACGCAGATGCAGACAGTTGCAGACGGGAAGACGAGGCGCCGCAGGGCTGCGAGGAAAGTTTTCCACGGGTTTTGGTGCTCGTTAGCGGAAGCCTCAGCAGCTGCGTTGCTGACCTGAGCTGACCTGAGCACTTGACGTCTTTGCCACTGCTGCGCGAGGTACAGATTGCTAGGCGCAAGGGCGAGGCGGGTACACAGCGAGCAATTGGGCTACGCGAAACTAAGAAAAAAGCCCACGCAGAGCAGAGTTGCGTGTATGTAATCCTCTGTGCCACAGGTAAGACCGGCAGCGCTACGATCCGTATAATACGCATACACATACACATGCGCATACTAGCACACTACAGCACAGTCGAGGCAAAACAGCACGGGCGAGATTGGAGGCCAGAGTCGAGTGCAGCTGTCAACCCGCGAGCACGGCCAAGGGCTCAAGGGCCAGCCTTCGCGAAAACGAAATTGATGGCTGCCGCATGAGATGAAAAGCGCAGCGCGGCAGCCTCAGTGGAGCCCTCGTAGCGGAGCTTCCAGCGCTATGCCGCCTGTAGTGGCTCCGTGTGGCCCTGGCCCTGGACCCGAACCTGGGCCTGGTACCTGAGCACATGCACGGGGCATGCATGCGTGCGCTGTACGCTGCAAATGCTACCGTCGAGGTTGGTCGACATCATCACTGCGAGTACCTGCTGCCGCGCGCGCCTGTCCGCGAATCTCGAGGTATCTGCCGCCGCGCAGTTGTCGCAGCCGAAACGCGCTAGATCCAGGGGTCCGCGTCGTTCCTGCATGCAAGCCGCAGAGCCTGTACGAGCCGGATATTTATTTATATTGCAAGCAGCGCAGCATGCATGACTGACGGACGGCGTGGGAGCGTCACGGCGCAAAAACCCCTCCAAATTAGCTCTCACCCACGCCGCGGCAGAACCCTGTCACCGCAAACACTGGCTGAGTGTACTTGCTGCACATGTTGATGTCATTGAATGTCATCCATTGATGCCTGTGCTTGGCCTTGACAGGTGCGAGCAGCATCAATCAAGACAGCAGTGAATGGATAGACGCCGAGGCAATCAACGGAAAAGGCGGTCACTAGAGCATCAAGACATTGGCCGAGCCCAATCCCATCGCTCATGCGAGAATGGAAGTCAACATGCACCAAAATACTGCCGCCGGTCTGTCCCCTCCCGGTGCTCCATTCATCTCCATTTTCTACATGCACCATGGACGAGGCTGGATGGCACTGTAGCTCTTGTTCGGTGACGCCGCAAACAAGCCCGCTTGGACTTGGCCTGGGGCGCAAGGGAGAGGCCCGTAGCGCAGCCGTGGGATCCATACAAACTTTTCTGCGCATTATAATTAGACAAACAAAAAGGGAACTCGTTCGCTTGGGCAGATTTGCAATTCAATCGCTAATGTCGAGGGAGAGAGGAGAGGAGCCCTTGGGAACCGGTAGTAATGCAATTATGGCAGACCAAGCGCGCAAGAAACAAAAAAAATTAAAAAATGTGAATTGCAGCGGCGAAATAAAAAGTGCCACCGCCTTTGATATTGCGACACTAAGAAGCTTTAGCTGCTGGAGCTTCAAATTTCAAATTTCGATCGCGCATCCGCCGTCGCTCGCGGCCGTCGTGCGGGCTTCCTTCGCCGCTACCCCAGCACCGAGAGAGTGCAGAAATGCGGGCGGCTAGCCAGACCACTAGCTAGTAATCTCGATCCCGGCTGTGAGATTGCGATGCTGCGCGCTTTTCGGGCCATACAGCGCAGGCAGCCCTGCTGAAATAAGTAATGCCAGACTACCCGGCAGGAATATTACCACCTACTTCGTATCTCCATAATGGAACTGGCGGGTGCTAGCATTAATAACAATGGGACACGGAAATCATATGATGGATGCTTCCACCGAAGTGACCTCATCAATGCTAGCATCTAAGCAGTATTTTAAACCGAGTCCTCACTTGGCGGTTTGCCCCATAGGTAGGTAGCTCTTCTCCACGCTCCATACCAGGTAACTACTGCTGCTAGTAGTAGTAGTAGTTGCAACTAATAGACTAAATAGGTCTGTCTGCGAGTAATTCAACCACTGCTAGTAAACCCACGTGTATCCTCTCTACTGAAGATGCACGTATTTGATGCCATGCACGAAGGGTCAGAAGCTACAAACATGTCGGTCGGTAAGCCTAATGTACAAGTGATCCTAACATCCTCGTACATGGTATGACTCTCACCAGAGCGCATAACATCCGATTAGGCATGTCACCGTCGTTTACGTACCTTCTTGTATACTGTGATACTCTAGTGCACATGATCTGTGCCTGGATTGTCAGACAAAAAAAGGTTATTTTGCACCCTTTCCGTTTTGTTTATTCAAACCTGCCCAGCAGTGAAACCTCCTTTTCATTATCCACCCAGCCCTTTCCCAGCGCAACACACCACATCACAAAGAGGACCTCCTCAATGTGTTTTAGTTTTGTTTAGCATGCAAACAACGAGGACCATATTACTGCCAAGCTACGTATTCGATTTTCCCTAGGTTTCTTTCTCGATTCCTTTCCCCTGGCTCTTCTGGTTCTCTCACTCGCAGACGGGTCGGGTCACAACATACGAGATAATGCCCCCGCTTTTAAGCCCTTTTGTGAATGAACCCGAGACAGGCTCACCAAAAGTGAAACCCGTGTGGCACATCCCCAATTTCCCCATCTGCATATCGTAAACATTGTTTCGATCCCATTAATGTCGATGAAACAAATTCTCCGTGCGCTCTCTCCCTCGCATCCTCCATTGAACAAGGTACGAAGCACTGGGTGTTACTTGCGCTACTATTATTGGTACGTGCTGCTACTGGGGGAAAAAGATATTGTGTTTACTATGGAGTAGGACATGTTTGAAGGCCCATCCTAGCATCATTGCGCAGATCCACCGCATTGTTTGTGGCTAAGAGAAGCACTTGCTGATCGCATTGATGCCGGAAATGAGCGACTTGGCTTGGACGGGTTAAAATAACTTCGTCTTATAGCTCTCAATCGCCCAAGTCACCCACATGTCACACTGCAGGAAGGATCAGGGGGTAATCAATCGCTATGCATTTATACTTTCTACTAATTCTGCAGCCAGGATAATGGCCAACCCATGATATTAAATCGTCGATTAGCATCTGTGCACACGAATGAGATCGCCTGATTAGATACTAGATACCTGTCCAAACCTACTTAGCGCGCCAAGTCGACAGACTCAGCATCCGAGAGGTGGTGTCTTGCATGAAAAGCTTCGGCTTCCTTCAGGCGCTCTCACCCAATCGGAGCACATCGACATCATCTTAGCCTATTGCCCAATGTAGACGAGAAGCCTCCCTCGCTGTGTCTCAGATTCCTGTTCTGGTGCTGCATGCACCTAGGGTAGACACTAAGTATTAGAGTTGACGAGTCAAAGTTGATGTTTTCGACTCCTTTGGATAAAGTCGGCTGACAGCAGACACTGATGTGTGAATCGCTTGACTACTGCAGTCATTGTGGGTCGCATATTGGAGCCCTTTCTTGATAGACTCTTCTTTCAATACTTGCCTACAACTTGATCGATATATCGTATATATCAAGCAGAACCGCAACACCCGTAACAGTCGCTGTGTAGGCCATGAGAATCCCCATGGCCTGGACTGGCGTGGCGTCCAGGGTAGGAATGGTCATATTGACAAGGCCAGTCAGCAGATTAGCAATGAGAAACACTGCCAGGCCGTTGCGATTATACGCTTTCAAAACATAACTCGTGGCCGCTTCGTAGGCCTCTTTCTCGGAGCGAGCATCCGCTGCGTTGTAAAACGCAGGGAAGAAGATGGTGTCGATGACGCAGAAAGCTAGAATCTGCCACGAGTTGAAGGCTGCGACCCAGAGCACATAGGGTAGGTTGGCTAACCGGCGCGAGACCGTCAAGCCAAACCCAAAGTTGTAGCTAGTGGTAACGGTGTATAGCACGGTCCAGATTCCGGCCCAAACAGCCATCGTCATGAGCAAAGTATTTCTTTGCATACCCGCTGTTGAATTACTGCTTGATGTGATGCTCCTAGGAATGACAAATTTGCCAAGGTCCTGTCCAGCCAGGAAGATGGCAAGATAGCCTATGAAGCTAAAGACACCCTCTCGGTTCATAGAGAGGAGATCTACCCTGGGGGCGGTGAGAATGAATGCTTTGAGATCCGTACTTTCAAGGAAAACCTGGTATGTGCCCACGACGAGCAGAGCCAATGCTGCATGCGACGGAATGACATCGAAAAGGGTCTGGAAGATTGCCACAAAAGGAGGAAGGAGGCCCAAAGTGAAGAAAAAATTCCAATGAACTCCATACTCTGACACGTGTTCAGCATATTCGAGTCCTTTGACGCTCAAAAGGCGAACGAAACCCAGGACCAGCAGAGGGATGGAATGGCGGAATGACTGCAGCAAACGGACAGCAAGTGAAGTTCGACGGCCCGTGGCCCTTTCTTTGAGGACCGGACGAGCCGCCACGATACCGGCGGAGAAGACAAAAGAACCAACGCCCATGTCCATCAGGGACGTGCCCCAAGTCTCGACTTTGGCGAAGCGCCGCGGAAAGAGGCGGAAATCCACCGCCAGGATGGCAACGCAAGTAGTGATCATCATGTACCCGCGATATGTCGTGAGAAAAGGCTTGATACTCAAGACCGGACGGGGTTCTGAGGTGGTCTTTGACTGGGCATTGGGAGGAAGCTTCGGCTTTCTCTTTGGCCCTCCGGTCGTAGAGGGTAGAAACCATATCAAAAGAGCCGGCGCAAGCAAGAGCAGATTCAGCAACATGGGCGAGCCCGAATAAAGCGTAGTAGCCAACAAGAAAGTGCCGACAGTGAGTGAGAAGTCGACGACAAAGCCGAGGGCTGAGTAGGGTTTGAAGAAGGATTGCCGTGCCTGAAGAACAGACCACAACAGCATGGCCGCCTATGCTAGCGGATTAGCATCTGGCTAGAGACATGACACCACAGGATAAAAGCTAGACTCACGGGCGCTACAGCTGTGACAAAGCTGATTTCAGAGACTGAGCCTCCCGTCAAATTGGACACGAAGTCCTCTTTGCGCTGCTTGTAGCTCGCCATATTGATATTACGAGTGAGTTGTTCAGGGGGTGAAATTCAACAGCCTATCGCATGATAGCTGAATGACAATGAAGCTTAAAGAAAAATAAGAAAGAAAAAAAAAGATAATAGTATGCTGAGGGTGTTTTCCAACAGCGTCCAAGCGTTGACACTCTTCCTTTGATGCTTTGCTGCGTTGTCAGCCTGATGCTGAAAGGCCTCGGTCGTATAAGCCAATCATTTTGCGCTTCGTGGACAATTCTCGCTCAGTAGGGCCATCACGTGCGCGGGTCCAGGATCAAGCAGTGCGTCCTCAGCACTTTCAGGCGGTGGAGTGAACGCCCTCCCTTCAACCCCAAGAAAAGAAGAGAAGAGTGAGAGAAAAAAAAAAGGGAGAGGTCGGTTTGAAAGCGCTTTCATGCTGCGTAATCAAGTTGGCACTTGTCTCTCTTGCAGAAATCTCTTTTCTTTGTGCTACTTGTTGCCGGGAGCAAACTTAGACCACCGACAATGCGCGCGCCTTTGTCACAAGCCGCCGCATCGCCATCACCAACCACGGGTTGGCCTTTGTGATACACGCCCCCTAAAAAAAGAAAAGAAAAGAAAAAAAAGGAAAGAAAATCCTGGACAGTTATTAGAGAGGGGAGAATTTTAATGGCAATGGTGAAGGAGTGAACGCAGCGCAATCAAACACCTGTGGCGTTGTGGCAGCGTCAAAGGGTCGTGATGTCGCAACAAACATTGAACATGCATGTACATTCTTGATACTAACCTTAATTTTGAACCAGTATGCATGATATAACTCTGAAGCAATTCCTATATCAAAGTCCGTCAGAGGCAAACCCTGCTCTCAGTTGTATCTGACAACTGTACATCTTTTACTCGCGTGCGATCCAACGCAGAGACAGATAGACATATCAATCTTTCGCCATGTCGTCTTCACGGAGCCGCCGAGCCCCTCGCCCCGTCATCGCACCTATCAAGACCGACACTGCAAGCTTTCCAGATGGATGCCACAGGTTCTCAAACCGGCTTTCGATTCCTTACAGCGGGATGACCCGCTCAAGACTCAACTCACTCGGCTGCGCACAGGATGTGATACACTCCAGTGCCAGCCCCATGAGACGGAATCTCAGCGTCCCGGAGGTGATGTCTGACACTTCTGAAGTGATGACTCCGTTTGGGACAGTTTGGATCTCGAGGCAGGTATGCCCAACCCCGGTGTCTGACGTCTCGCCGCGCACAAAGGGTTGGCCTGCTGTTGTTGAGGCGCATGCCATAAGACCTCGGCAAATGTCCATGGGGCATGGTG
Organism: Trichoderma asperelloides; assembly: GCA_021066465.1. Taxonomy (NCBI): domain Eukaryota; kingdom Fungi; phylum Ascomycota; class Sordariomycetes; order Hypocreales; family Hypocreaceae; genus Trichoderma; species Trichoderma asperelloides. The sequence goes on along the minus strand of JAJKFY010000337.1, from coordinate 108,233 downwards.
ATATGTTTCGACAAAGCACAGCCGGAGCCCTTCGCATGTCGTATGTAAATCTATCGGCAAACCGCAGGCGGTCCATGCCTGCCTATGGAGCTGCCCACCGACAGCTGCATATGCAGCTTCAGCAGATTCGACAATATCGTCACTCGCTCTGGGAACAAGGTCACAGGATATTTGGTCGCTCAGAAGAAGCGGATTTCCTGGTCAAGCCACTACAGCTCCGACGGCCACGTAGAGAGATCAGATCGTGGTCAGAAGGGCCGTCTTCCGCGTCGCCATTGTCCAAGCGCGTCTGGGTTCGTGCCATCATTCGCTCAAAATCTCATGTCCCCATTGGCCTGAAGCGCGAATTCGATCTGGATGACTTGAGAGCTACGATACCAGATCCTATACCTTCTCCTCAGTCGAGCAACTTCAATCGCGAGGTACTGCTATCCAGGCTGGAGCTGTCTGACGAAGACGTGGACTCGCAATCTCCGGTGGATTCAGAGATGGCCGATGATGGTGATAGCGATGTTGTTGTAAAGACTGAAAAACCGGACATGCCTCCATTTCTCAAGCACCCGAAATTCTTGCCTAAAGCTACCTCTGTACCCATGAGTAAGTTTCCTCCTTTCAATATCAGCTTCATTAGTATGGCCAAAACTAACAAGCAAATCCAGGTGTTCAATATGCGCGAGCACAGCTGCCAGCGTTAGCTGCCATTATGATGTCGAATCGAGTCAGACGAGGCGATACAATAGAACTCGCAATGCCTCATCCAAGCGCGTGGCCCTCGACCGTAGCTTACGTCTACACTGGAGAGAGAGAGCTCCTCAAAGATAATGTTAGAGAGAATATTTTGTATCTTGGCGGCAAAATTTAAAGGATGATTATGATGAACGACATGATATGACGCGATGAATTTGGATGAATTTGGATGAATTTGAATGATTTACAATGAAAAGCTACTTGGTACAGAGTTTAGTAACGCCTAGCCAAAAGATTAAGCACGTTTGTCTTTTGTTTTTGTATCTTATGGTACGCATGAATTAAAAGAACTGTTCATCTTCATGGCTGGTTTTTTTTACCAATTTTTTTTTTCTTTTTTCCCCATTTTTGACAGCCATCGAGTCCTATGGCATTACAATTTCGATTCTTCAACTTCTCTCATATATTTGGCAGTATTAGAATACAGATACATACCTAGCTGGCTACATGCCTCTTTGCTTTTCATCAGAGTATTGTTCAGCTACTGATCATTCTTTCAAAGGGGCGTATAGCAATAATTGATTATCTCATTTATACACCCTCGCTCATATTAGCCGTCGTTATTACAGCGTTCTCCATCCGGGCAATTGAAAGCATCGGCATTTATGATAATTGATTACATACATGTACACGTGCTCCAAAGAATTAGTAGGTCACAAGCAGACATGAAAAAAGTATAAAATTTCTTTACAATCACACGTCTCTATATTATATTATTACTCATATTATTAGTAGATCAGAAGTGTAGTAGCTAGAATTAATCCAATTTCAGTAATCCATTGGACCGCTTTCCTTTCAACCTGCGCCATCAACACACCACAAATACGAGAGAGTAATATGACGGAGTAAGCCGGCCAAGAATGAGATAGCGAAATGTCGTATTGTGGAAGATCTGACGGAAATAAGCATTAAAATGTATACTGATTCCAATATTGACATCTGATCCTAGCATCTTGAAAGCATGGTTGTGTAACGAAGACGACTGCTGGGTAGGATGCAAAAGCTACTAGGACAGAGGACTGAGACTGGAGGAGCCAGGTAACTACACAGTGATTTAGCTAAAGCGGTAGGTAGAAAGCAGAATAGAAATTTATGATTCAGTGAAATATTTTTTTCACTTGACAGTTTGATTGCCATCCCTCTGAAGGATATATTATATATCGCCCCTGTACAGAAAACTTCACAGAATGCCCCCCCTTGTGTCATGGTTATGCTGGAATATCTACCATTCCAGCTCGATGCGAAGCTAGTTAAAATGAGGTCATGTTTCATGTATCAGCAAGCGCTTAATTAATGGGAATCTTGTTGCGGATGTTGATTGTTGAAATCACAAACTGCGGGCTCTGCAGAAGATGTGATGCGAAAAAAAGAGGTACGTATGATGATGCACAGATGGATATCAGCTGGTATGAAACCTTTTATATAATTTTCGTTTTACTTATCGTATGAGTTTATCTATCATGGCGGGAGTATCCCATCCGTCACTATTATGTTTCCAACCATCGAGGCTATTCTCAAGGCAACCTATGTACACTCCCTTCTTTTCCATCAGCCTACTCCAGCAAAGAGTGTACTATATATCTCGCTGAATATTTGTAGAACACGACATCGTTACGTGACTCACTCTCACTTTTTACTCAAGCTGAATTTGCCGTGCCGTTTCTCACTTGCCTCTGTAAAGATACTCTGAATAAATTACGACTTTGCATTTGGAGCCCATCTGGCAACGGACTACAAGCCAGGTCTTTTGGTCAAGTCATAGTAATTAAAGTTTATACGCATGTTAATACATATAGAACTCTCTCTATTGCGTTCGTTCTTCAAGGAAACACTTAGGATTAGTTTCCCATGCGAGTTTTACAAGGGAAGAGGACAGACTACGATTAGACAAGCTTGAACGAAAAATTTATAAAAAAGGCATATCGCCAGTACCAAACTCGGCAATTACATTCTTTCACGTCATTATTTAAACTCTTTAAATGGGGCCTATTCATGGAAGAGTACCCTCGGGGGCCCTGCGCTCTCATCTTTAATCAGGCGCATGAGAAAATGAATCACTTATGAGTTCAACTTTCTCCCATATTTATATATAAGAAGGATAGTACAACTATACAATCCAAACCAGGCTAGAAGAAGGCGTCTTTCATGAAGCTCAATCTCAATACTCTCAAATCTTGGTCCTTTTCACCCCTATCAATGGCAATTTGCTTCATCCCAAGCCTCTCTAATAACACACATTTCACGAGATTCTCTTGTGAAGAAATTTAAAGAGTGACACTCGAATATACATATAGATCACTCATTCTAACCAACTACCTACACTAGAAAATAGAAGAGGAGCTCAAAAATGAATTGTGCAGCAAGACAGGCCGCAACGCAGCAACAACCATCAAGACCAAAAAAACATCCCCCTATTACTAGGTCCTAAGATCTATTCCTGTCCCAAATACTTGCTCAATACAGAGCAAATCACGTAACGCCAAACCACCTACATTCCGAATACTCACATGGAATATTATAAATCAAGCGCAAGTTGGTGACTCATTCCTCCCTCCTTCTACTACAATCTCACCTCCAACTCCCGTCTCAACACGAAAATCCTCCGCCTAGGACTCTCTCTCGTAAAATGTACCTATTTACGTACTCTCTCACCTTGACATATCAACTTTACAAGTAAGAGCAAAGTAAGAAAAAAAAAAAAAAAAAAAAAAGAACGCCATCATCATCATCATCACCACCCACCACTAAATTCTTAGCGTTCCAATCCACCTTCACGCCCTTCTTCTTTCTCCTTCAGCTCAGCTAAACAAGCATCCCCTACTGTATTCAAATACACCCATAGGGCTGGGCTTCCTCACTCAGCCCGCTAAACTAACGATACGAGACCACCCATCATTTCTCAGCTGAACGCCGCAAAAAAAGGGAACCCAAGGGACAAGAAGGAAAAAAAAAGTGGCAAAATTGATTTGCCCAGCCACTCCTTAGCTCTTACATAACCACTTGCGGCTAAGTCTTGCGGCCGTCGAATAGTAGCGTCCCCCTCCCTCCCATAAACGTCCCTCTTCGGGATGCGGAATGTGGGAGTACGAGTAATACGTAACACATGTACTATAGTAGGCTGTTTTTCTCGAAATTGACAGATCGCACCCATCGATAACCGGATCTCCCGTTGTCATTTTCAAAAATATCAATTTTTGCCAGTTACGTACACCAGGATCCTTGGGTGGGTGACGCAGAATCGGAGGCTTTGGCGGGCGTTTAGCCTAGGCACATATGGATAGCAGAAGCAATACCAAATCCTACATACAGAGGCACCGACGAGAGCCTGCCGTTGCAGATACCCATCAGAGACTGCTGTTGGTCATCCGCTGTCGATACGACGCTTGCCTAGCTCAATCCAAGCAGGAGAACACAGCCATCGACTGACCCGAGAGGAACTTTTTTGTTTCTCTTTGTCACCAGCTTTCGTTGCCTCGGTATGTCCAACAGAACTGAAGCTATCGAGCCAAGAAAAAAAAAAAAAAATCTTTAGTGCAGAAACTTAGTCGTTTGACATGTGTTCTGTTGGTTCGCATAGGCAGAGCGGCAGCAGAAGCAGCCCCCAAGGTTCACGTACACCGTACGAAGTGGTATCCAACTTATCAAACCGCAAGGGGGCATGAAGATAGAACCAACATCGTACCATGACAGTAGCATTGCAACCGTCTAATTTCGCAAAAATCCCTCCAAGAATCAAGCACCATGACACGTACGTTTTCTATTGCAATCCTCGACTGGCACATTGCATCGGCGCATGCCTCAACGTTGGCTCCATACGTGCGTACATCATGCACGCTTGATGCCAAATTCCAACATTTCGGCATCACGACTGCAAGGTTTTCCCTTTCGCCTGCTGTTTCGTGCCTCACGCCCCCTCCATCTCCATCTCGTTCCATCTGCTACCATCTCCAATTCTCCCCCCTCCCCCTCCCTCATCTTGGTATCATGGCCCCCACAGCTAGAGGTTAGCTCGGTCGAAAATATGCACAAAATTCTTCGTCCACCTCTTTCTCCGCTGCACACTCCCTCTTTTGAGCCATAGCAGCAGGCTGCTATACTGATATAGTAGTAGCACTGCAGCTTCCCCTCCCTCTCGGCTCATCCGCCTTCCCTCATCCATCATGATGCCACGATCCATCATTTCCGCTCGAGTGCCAGCAAGGCAAGCGAACGACGCCTCACCTGAAAGACGATAAGCCCCGTCCCCGTATTCTCTCGCCTTGTGCTTCCACTGACTAGCTAGCCGGGGGGAGGACGACGTAGAGAGGAGTAGAGTGGAGATTTCTTCATCTACAATTCCCACTCAGCTAATGCGATGTGTGTTGCCTCAATCGCTCGCTCGCTTGCTCTGCCACCACCTACCCATCTGCAGGCTGAGGCCCTGGCATCGATGAGGAAAAAAGCGAATACACCACACACGCATATAAAAATATGTTATATCTGACAGAATCAGGATCCAGAGATAGATGCACACAACCACAAGCAAGAAGCTGTCACCAAAGAGATATAACTGGCCCACCAGTTGAGAGAATAGATGCCGGCTAATTTCCTTTCTGTAAAATTATGCAAGGTTGAGTTGAAATCACCGAAGAGAGATATAGAAGTATGATTGACGTATGTAACATCTTGATAAAAGAAAACGACGGCTACAGGGAGGGGGAAGAAGATGGTGTGGGATACGACCGAAGCGAAAACAGTCTGGCAGTTGAAAGAGGGGGCCACGAGCCATGCGGCGCCAATTTGATGCCAAGTCAAAGCTTACAAGGGCACTCTATCTGGCGTACATGTACGCGGGACAGCGATCATTGCCGCGCCTTCTCTGCCACCTGCAGGTTCTGGGCTTGGTACCTGTGAATCTTTTGTTTTGTATCATGCACATGCCTGCTCCGTATCAGACGAAACTTCAAAGTTCGTCCGTCCATCCGTCCATTCGTCCGTCAGTTTAGCTTAGTAGAGCCAAGCAGGTGGTAAATACTAGTAACATTAGTGGTAGGCCTAATGTGTAGGCAAGTTGGGCAGAAGAAGAGTCAGTCAATCAGTCAATCAGTCAATCAGTCAGTCAGTCAATCAGTCAAACAGCCAGTCAGTTAGTGCAAACGGTGCTGTTTGTCCGCCCTGCTTCTTCATTCCCCCGCGTTTAGTATCCAAGACTGCAATCATCCGTCCCGCAGTGGCCCGACTTACGGAGATAAACCGCCGCAGCAATATAATGGACCTCCCTCTCCGTTCGAGTGGATGCAGAATGGATCATGCTCATTCTATCTAGCTTTGCGTGCAACACATCCGGGGGAGGCTACCGCAAAAAAGAGGACCGCGAAAAACAATCGGAGAGGGGCGATGTCGCTTTCTGGAGTCGCTCGGAGGGACCCCTATATCGGGGAGTGTGCCGCCGAGGCGCTGATGGCCGTCGACGGTGCAACGTGCGTATACGGTCCTGCCATGATGCGATTTCAGATGTCAACATCGTCCATTGTTGGCTATGGCGGACAAAGGTATCTTTTTTTTTGTTTGTGCTCTCCAGTCTTTCCGACAGAGCAAGAAACCCGCTCAGCAAAAACTCGTCTCTACGAGTCATTGCCCGTCCAAACAGGCTTTATTAGCCTTCCGGACGGACCGGCTCGTCGGAGACCGTTTCTTCCACCGTCCGAAAGCTTCTGTTTTGACAGTTTTGAACTGTATGGTGGCTGGAATTTTAAACTTCGAGCCAGTGCTCTGTCTATTTTGACGTGTAAGAGAAGAGCAAACAGTACATCGTAGTAACGCCGCGAAAAAGCAGCCAAGAGCAGCCTGTGGTTGGCTGTCATGCAGGGTACATGCAAGGCGGGCATTTGCTAGGCGTGTGAGTCGCACAGGCGAAGGAATTGCGCTCTCAGGGCGCCTCGATGGCACACGTTGAAAATTTCGCTTTAGATGGAACCGGGGCGGCTAAGCTTCTAGCAAGCCTTTGGTTTGCAGATTTTGACCTGTCGGCTACAGATTGCATCGTATGCAACATACACCCAGCTAGCCACCACGGAGATACTTTTGCGCCCTCAGCATGCGTAAGTATGAGAGACAGCACATGTGTACACGTAGTCCACGCCCATTCATCGATGGCTTCTTCTCCTCTCCCCACCATGGCCTCCAAGCGATGAAGCGACAGGCAGAAGAGCTTGAGCCGTTAATCTCGGCCCTTCGTGGGGTGCAAGCAAAAGAAAGAGAATTGGGCTAGCAGGCTCCGAGACATCTCCACAGACTGCTGCGTTGTTCCGCTAGGAACCAGCCGTACGCGCTCCAAATCTGACCATCGCATCATGCTCTGCAGATGGAGAGGGAGTATGAAAATAATGATAAACAGGGACAGCAACGTGCGCTCGTATATGTGCATGCATGCATTCAAGCATCAAGGGGGAAAAAACTTGGCAAGCTGGGACTGATCAGCAGGGTGACAATGCTTCTCATGCTAAGACCGGCCGCTTATGTATCTCAATGAGTGTTAGTATTGCCGTTTGGCGACCATTTTGCATTATTTTGCCATAGCAGCACCACATGGCAAATCATCAAAAATTTCCATGGCCTTCTTTCCGGCCATGTTTTTTGTAAATGATGGTGTGAGTGTGTGACCAAAATAGCAAGCGCCCAAGTGTATATACAAGCACTTTTCATAGACGCCACCTCGTTAGACATGCTCGTTGGACCCTTAATTTGTGACTCCGAAAGGATTTCGACGTGGGGCCTGGCTATCGCCTCTTCGTGTACGCCAGTAGTACTATCGAAAAACATTGTTCGACAACGATGGAGAAGCCATGCCTCTACGAGCAAGCAAGTCCGTGCTCGAAATGGGTGAAAGAGCGCCGCTAAGGTCAGCCACACGCCTCTTCTCCGCATTAGACGGGGCCTTGTCTCCATGCGGTTCTTGCTGGTTTGTCGCTGGCCTCTTCTTGCCTCCCGCTTACAGCCACAAGCCGCCCGCTGCGTCTGCAGAAGCAGCTCAAAAAAACGAAGAGACAACAACAGTGTCAAGAATCCAATCCTCCAGCGGGGTCAATATGTCGTTTGGTAGTTGAGTCGTGTTGTCTTATCGTGGCGGCCGTTGCGGCAACGGCGGCGGCTGCCGTGATGCACGGCCGAACTCCATCGCGATAGGTTTCGGACCACTCATGTGTCTCCAGACATTGCAGTGGATTACCTAAAGGGCTGGGCCCTGCATGCAACCAATCTTTGAGCACCCTTGCCATCCGGTCCTAGTAGTATCCCAGACTCAACACCGAACGTAGTAGCGATGGCAGGCTCTACACAAACATCACTCGCACATGCAGTTGGCACCACAAAATACGACATCAAGACAGAGGACGTCAAGGGACTCGGCAGCTCAGCCAAGCTGAATGCTACTGAGCGCCGTGATGAGCCACGGGCCTGATCCCCCTAAAGCAACCCAATTGCTCCGAGACGCCGCTTTCTCTCGCGCTATTTGCAGACAGCCAAGCCTTCTCTGGCAAACGCAATACCCCGTGCCTGTTTGCCTTGCGGATATCCGAGAGCAGCAGCTATTATGTATCTAGCTGGCCTTCCAGCCTCATCGGACGTCGAAGTCGCAGATGACGCTCGTCTCAGCCTCAATTGGATCTGACAAGGCGAAGGAAAACCAAGGAAATCTCTATCCTCAACCGAGTAGGTAGTATTACTACTTGGCACCACGTCCTCCATGGATGACCCCTGATAGCCAAGGCGTTCGTCGCTAATGTAAGACATCCTAGGACCAGAATCCCCTCACCACAAGGCGCTTCAGCTCCAAGCAACGACGGCGTAGCCCCAGCGGCCGCCAGCAGCGGCGCACAAGCCAGTATGGGGTTGCGGAGCCGCTGGAGGCGCTTGCTCGCCGTATCTCACCGTTCGTCTCCATCTTCTGCCCTATACGTTCGCTTGATTAGCCATTAGTCCCTGTGGTCATATAACTACAGGTGCTAGCGGTAGGTAGAGGTAGGGGTTCCTTCCTATGCGTGGCAGTATCGGCCGGTACTCGTCATATCATGATCATCAGCGACGCGCGCGAGCTCGGCCCCAGCGGGCACATCAATGGGTCTTGCATTCGGCACGAAATAGCTCGACATAGGGCCTCAGATCAGCCCCATTCGGGAACCCTTAGTCGGCAGACGGATCAACATGGACCTTGACGCCGGATCACACACAGCCTCCTTGCCTCCCCCCCCTCCGTTCGAACAGCCTCACACCAAGTTGTCTTTGAGTCGACTCTCACGGCAGCAGAGAGGAAGCCATCAGCCCAAAAAGCTCGAATCCCTTCGAATCCAGTGACCAAAGCTTCATGTGGCTAGCCGGCACATCGCCGCCAAGAGGGAGGGGTGCTTGTCGTATTGATTCCTCTTTGGGCTTGTTTGGCTGTTCTGCTTCACCCGGCACTCGGACAAGGCTGGCAGGTGACACTTGGCCTGCACTTATTGTGTGCATGATGTGATGAATCGCCTAGAGAGGAAATGGAATACCTTGACACCATCGCCCAGACTTGTAATTTGAGACTCAGGCCCTAAACGGCAGTTTTTTGTTTTTGGTAAAGAGCAGCCATCTGAGGCGACCTGGACGGTGGAAGGATGATTGCAGCAACGATCGTGTATGTACCTCCGTCGGTGCCGTAGCTGCGCTCGCATCCTTTGACGTCTCGTATAGCGATGTCCAGTGTCAGTGCCAGTGTGATACAGTACGTAGTATGACAGCATTTTCTGACAAGAAGCCATCACCATCGCTCATTGGGCCGTGTCGAATCCAGCTCTATGGGGCCACACGCAAAACAGGCCACGGCCATGCAAGCCACGCTGCTGCTCTGCTCTTCTCCACCACGTTAGCTTGGACCTGCGTCTGCACGATGCACGTCCGACAGAAAGCGGCATGGCGTCGCTGGCCGCGAGAAATAAAAAAGAGGGCGATGGTCGCATCGCATCGCATCGCATCGCATCGCGCCGCATGGCAGGGCATGGGAGGGCACGGCTTGATAGGCAGGCTCCACGTCCAGCGCATACGTACATACATGCTCGAGGTTGTCGCTGCCCCCTCTCCCCTATTACACACATCAGAAAGCCCGTGGACAAGGCCAATGGCGGGCGAGCATCGGGGAATTGCGCACCCAGGCGGCGGTCCAGAACCATGCAATGCAAGGTACGGGCCATTGCAATTCGCTGCAGTCCATCCGTGCCAGCTGCCTGGGCTAACTGGCAGCGACGAAAAGGCCGTTGTGGCATGTGGTGGCTCCAGTGCTGCCGCGAGGAAGACAAGGGCAAGTGCAGTGAAGACGCCCACAGCGCCGCGCGCAGTGACTTGCAGCTACTTGTGGTACTTGCGCAACTGATCAGCACGCCTCGTTCCGCACCCCACCTTCCCGCCTCAGCCTTTTTCGCGCACGCCCCTCCTCAATCCAACTTGGATCTCATTTCTGCTTCCCAGTTGTCCATTTCAACCTCACGCAGGCAAACGGGCAAAGCGTCGCCGCAGACGCACCGCTTGCGCAAGCCGCCTGGAGGCTTCGCAACGCCCGATTGATTGCTCAACCGACCCCCTCCCTCCCTCCCTCTCCTCCAAGGCAGCCCCCGTCTTTCGCCGAAAACATGGCCCGGAAACATTGTGCTCGGTATCGTGATCGTGATCGGAAAAGGCTCAATCAGCGAAAGCCCTCAAACCACCCCGGCTATTATCTCGTCTTCTTTTAGGAGGGAGGGGCGTCGATCAGAAACTGCCATTTTAGCCCAGCAGGCACATCAATTGAGTCCCACCCGCCGTCGAGCCTTTCTGCTTTTGGTGCCAAACGGACGTCGACTAGCAGCTCTCTTATCGACGCTATAGCCTCGCGTAGTTCATCACTTACACCACTTCCCCTCCGGCTCTATTCCTGCATCAGTGTCTATTCCAGCTAGATTGCCTATAAGACAAGGGACTACTCCTACTATCACGAGCTCAAGAGGATTCGAGGCACTACGCCACGCCATTCCATTCCATTGGCTTCTTCGTCTTGCATCATCTCATCCCATCTCTCTTCTCCCCCCCCCCCTCCCTCCTTCGCCTCCATATCGAGTCTTGCCCTTCTCGCCAAAGCGGATTCATCCTCAACTGCCTGACGTGCGTGTGTCCCTCCCCAGCGTGTATACCATGCATATCATCGAGATCTCCGCATCATGCAAGAATTACATTACCTTACATGGCGCTGCATCTCCCCCTCCATCTTTTCTCCCCTCCCCTCCCCCTCCCCCTTGTCCGTAGCTAATAATAATAACTGCCTATTTGGCCAGCACCCTATCAAATCTGCCGCCCTGTATCACCATCACCACCCATTGGCTCATCATCTTTTTTACCCTGTCGCATAATGTCGTGCAACTCAGCACAGCAAGCCACATTCGCATACGTAGTAGCATCTCATTTGACATTGCCCGTCTGCGCTGCAAACTGCACATGGTAGTTTGGACGCGAAGTGCCCTGATTTGGTTTCTCTCACTTTTCATATCTTCGAATCAAAGCGTGGAAAGTGGCAGGCTGTCTCTCCCCCCTTTTCGATTTTCATATTACACATCATATTGATTGCTCTTTCATCACATATATATATTTTTTTCCCTCGTGAGGCTGCCCTTGCAGCGGCTCGTTCTCATTGCTCAATTGCTCGTATTAAGTGCTTCATCCAACTCACCTTGCTTCATACTATATTGCGTGGCCTGCAGCTCTGGAGGGAAAACAAAAGTAGTAAGGGGGAGGGGAAAAAAAGACGTGTATCCTGTATTTGGATGCCAAATCACGAGCATGACTTATCAGATTCTCAGCACATTTACCAAAGGAGAGCTGTGCGAGCTGTGATGTCTCACTCTAGATGGTGGCGACCAATGGTAGTACACCGTCTACCCGGGCACAGCCTTTCGCCTTTTATCACCGGACCAATTAACGTCCAGCCATCTAGGCAGAAATCCGAACTGAATCAATTGCCATGCTGGGTGAGTCAATGTGTTTTCATGAGACATTACCACGTTTTGGACAAAAAAATTACCAATTCTATTACCTAGGTAATCCATAGAGATTTCCCAACGAAGAACTCATGCTAATATCATTCTGAGTGATGTGCTAATCCGGGTGACTTTCATCTTTTAGATTTTGTAAATCCCGTCCTGTCCTCGGCCCATTCCGTTCCATTGAAAAGTAGAAAAATAACAAGGAGAAAACAAAAAGGGCAGTCCAAAGCAATCAACGCCTGATGGGTCAAATATGAACGCCACCTATTGTCAAAGCCATAACAGTCCCGGGAATGCACTGTTGAGCAGGGACTCGTTTGCCCAAATCAACGCCTATACATTGCCCTAGAAATCAACCAAAAAGTCCAAGCATTCCATCCATTCCATTCCATTCCATTCCGTCCCATATGTCCATGCACAGCAGAGCCCATTATTCTGCTGGAATATACCACCATAGTGCAATTTGTTGTTTCCACCCCGCCCTAAACGGCCCAATGAAAAAAGTAGTAGGGCATGCCGTTTTCGATCATGCCTAAAAAATTCCTGACATGGTACTAAACCCAAGATCCCATGAAAAAAATGTCATTTCTCGTAGCTCACGTAAAACCAAATCCCAACTAGACAAGAATCTAGGAGATTGTCTTCTTTTTGTGTATGTAGAGATCCCCCACCAAAAAAGAAGGGCAAAAAAAGGGGGGGGTTATTGATCATGACTCATTACTCAGAAGCGTTACTGAAGTGCATCGACTGCGGCTGTTCATGGCTATTCTGTATGCCAGCGGCTTCATGTTTTTCGGAGTATGAAGTGCCCGAGTCGTACGCAGCGTATCCGCGCTTTTCCCATGCTGAATCTTGCTCGGCCCGCGTCTGCGTCTGTCCTCCCTTTTGACGGACGTTAAAGCGGATGAGCGACTTAGCACCACGAGGAGTCGTCAATACCTTAGATGGTGATGGCGCTGGCGCGAGCCGCTGCGCATCATTTGCATCGCCGTCAGCTCGGCTGCCCCATGACGTCTGCAGCGAGTTTTATTAGCACCATTTCCTGACTAATTGGCCAAAGGGACGTCGAAATAATGGGGAAGGAGATTAAAAGCAACAACAGAAAAAAAAAAGAAAGAAAGAAAGAAAGAAAACTCACCATGTTGAGAGTAATGAGGGCATAGAGCTTGATCAGACCATGGAAATATCCAAAGACGATGGAGACGGGAACAAAGATGATATCGCTCGGGTTTCGCAACAAAAGTCCCATGAGCTTGACGAACTTGGTGAAGCCAAACATGAAGATGAACTGGGCCCAGAAGGCGTAGTGTCGGTACTGGACATGCCACTCAGCCGTCGCCCACCAGCACGAGGCAAGCAGAAGCGGGTCGACGACGAAGGCGAGAGAGGTAAAGGTCGCGAAGTGGAGGGCGTATGTGCACCAAGGCTGTTGTCTGTAGTTCCAAGTCATTTTCGTTAGTACGCTCGCGCTATTTTAGACACCTCGACTAGGTCATGAACCCCGATTTTAAGGTGCAACTTACCTCCACACGTGCCGCTCCTTGACCAGGCTGGTCCAGTTGCTTCGCCAATTGCTACGCGCCCAGCGGGAGCACTGATACAGGAATTTGGGGCCATTCTCCAGAGTGGTTTCAATCTCGCATTCGCGCTCATACTGGATCCAGGTCTTCCACTGGTGGCTCACCAACCATCGCGTGACAAAGTTATCGTCGTCAGCATTCAAGATCCACTTTCTCCACTTTTCGGTCTTGAAGCCGTCGAGGAAATCATGGCTCTTGAGGATTTCCGATCGGTACGCTCCAGTGCGTCCAGACATGCAGGAGGTGCCGCCGTCCATGTTGTGAGTAGCCGAGATCTCAAAGTTGCGGCGCTCAATGTATGCGGCTCCGAGCCAATTCCAGATGCGAACAGACCACGGGGCCGTCCACTCGCGCTTCACTCGCTGGCATGTGCCGACGCCGCCGATCTTGGGATCTTCAAAGGGGGCGAGAATCCAGGGCATCAAGGTGGATGGCCAGGCCACATCATCGTCAGCCATGATGGTGATGGGAGTTTCCACGGTAGGCAGAGCCTCGCAGACCTGAAGTCGCTTGTTGGCAATGGGTGTATTCATGACACGGACCCGTGGGTAATTGAGGGACTTGGCCAGCTTCTCAAGAGCCTTGCGCTTGTCGTGTGTTGTGACCAGAATCAGCTCGGCAGGCTTGCAGGCCAGAATGCTCTGAAGCGACGGTCGAAGCTCCTCAAACGCATTATGAATAGTAGGGATAATGACCGTGACGTCTTCGTTGGTGAATGATGGCTTGCTAGGGATCGGCTTCGACTTGTAGGTCCAATGGCTGACGCAGTGAACAAGCAGCCGGACATATCGATGGAGCCTAGCATGAAATGTCAGTCTGATAATCAAGAGCCGCAGACCCAATCCAAGAGACGAGACAAGGCAACTTACCAGAGAATCCAAAAGACGTATGTCCAGAATGTTGCGGATTGCCAAAAACCAGGCTCGACGACAGGTAACCTGAAGGGGACCAGGGGCATCATCATCTTGGCCGGCAGCTCACTAAGAAATTTGTCCATGGTGTGGGGCAACCAGGGTTGCTGGGATAAGATTGCTCTTCACGAAGTAGACCGGGGATATTTATGATTTCATGAGGCGTCCGTTTCCCGATTGCAGGTCGTAGAGGTGAGAGATTGGCCGGTCAAAAGCAGAGGATGAAGCCTATCTGGAGTATCCAGCACTAGGCAGAAAATTTCTCTGTGGCTTTCTCTGCAGCTCTTGACAGTGCAGAGGATGGAGAGGAATGGGATTGAAGAGAGTATCCTCTTGCAGCGGGCTCGTTAGAAGCTCCAATTGAAGCCGAGACCCCGGATTCTTCTTCCGCGTGCCTCCACCGCGCGTGTGAGGCGAATTTCTGTAGCCACGAACAAGCGAGCGAGTGTTCTAACCCAAATAGGGCCTTTCAAGACAAGGCAAAACAGAAAAGAAGCCAATTGGCGAGATCTAGACCCCCAATACGCTGCAAAAGAACAAGGAAAGAATCAAAGACGGCGTATATGTACAACTTCCCTTTTGTAAGGCAAGTACGAGAGGCGGGAAAAGGCCGACAAGAGGAGGGCACAAAGAGCAGCAAAAACAACACGAAGACAAACGAACGGGACAAGAGGCTGGACGAGGGATCTAGGAGTCAGACTTGAGCATTGCGGAGTCCAAGCAGCCTGGAGAGAAGATATTAATTAGAAGAGAGGAGGGGGAAGAGGTCGTGAGAGAGAAGGGAGCAGCATGACAGCCACGTTGAACGATGGGGAACGTCTTGACGACAGTTATATAGCAAAAGACGATAGTACGATGCGATGCTAACCCGGCCATGGCCGGCCCGGCGCCATCAAGCAAGCTTCCGATATAACCCAGGCCAATGCCATGCATGAGCATGGAGACGATGGAGACAAGAGGGTCTGGCTAAGGTGCCTGTGAAGCCAGATAGTAGATGCATGCTAACAAGATGAGGAGGATGAAATTAGCAACCTCTCTGTGATCAGAGCCACGTACCAATGGTAGGTACAAGTACGCGCCAAGTACCGCAACGCAAACGAGGCCAGCGCTGCTAGCTCTAGGTAGCACCTGGGTAGCCCCCGTAGCCCATTTCCCCTACATGGCATTTGCCAGTAGCATCGCCCGCGCCAAAAGGTGGGTGGCCAGGGGTGTTTTGGTAGACGCTGTAGTGGTGTTTAGCGGGGGGGCTTCGGGGAGGGGTGGGGGTAGGGGGCGGCACGCAGTGGAGGAGAGACGCTGGAAGAGGGGCGGGGAGTGGCTGTATTCCTGCAATTCACGGCCATGTTGCTGCTTGTACCGCCTTGTTTTGGGGCTAGCTGGCGACTTTGTAGCACAGCTGCCCGGTGCTCGTTGAAAAATACTACGAGTAACTTCTTTACAACTTTGCAACTCCACAGCCACCACCGACCCCGGCGGGCCTTTTTTTCTCTCTCTTGCTCTCTCGACTTGTTATTCTCGCTGCCTGTGCGAAGTGCAAGGAGCTGCGATGGGAATGAGACCATTCCATTCTCATCGTCGCCCGCACGACACGCTAGAGAAGCATCCAGGCGGCGCGTTTTTGGCAGTAGTCGGCCTGCGATAGGATATCCAGCCTACTGCTAGTAAGGCGGCCTATATTCTATAATACTACTTCGTATGAGGTCGCCTAGCGTTTAGCGAGGCCATAATACATACACCAGTGGTGGCGTGAGCTCTTTGTTTGGCCACTGGAGGCTCGCTACTTGCTGGAGTCAGTCCTCCCTTGGCGCCGGTCAGCTGTGACTTTTGTGACTGACTCTTCTGAAGGCTGGAGATTGGTGCTTTTTTTTTCGCCTTCAGCATCCGCCCAGCTGGCCACTCGCAGACGCCGTGCTGTTGCCCAGCGGGCTCAAGAACCATCGATGGAATGGGGCCGAGGAGGGGTCTTTTCTCCAAGCGAGCGTTTGCGAGCAGTCAAATCGCCGTGGGGCGATGGCGCCAGCAAGGCTAGTCCTATGTAAATGCGGGAGGCGAGGACCAGGGCGAGCAAGCAAACAGCGATTTGGAGATTAAACAGCAATATCGGATAAAGACAAGGCGACGAGGCCAGACAGGGTTCGGCGCATCAACCCTCGTACAAGTATGGAGCCTCTTGTTGCGAGGTCGTCCAGCCTCCGTGGGTCCCGCTGCGCTGTGCGTTGCGCTGCGCTGCGCTGCGTTGCATTGCTCTGCTCTCATTTGTGCTCTGCACTCTGCACTCTGCCTGCGCTGCGACTTTGTTATCATTGAGCCTGTGCTAGTAGGGCTCTGGGCAAGCTTAGACCTTGAGCTTAACTGGTTGCCATATGCGTATGCGAGTCTGCAAGTGCAGGTAGTGGATGGCATTAGTAAGTGATGAGCTAGAAAATGTGTGAAGGAGAGCGTGGGAGTGGTGGGTGGACGAGGCATCGCATTCGCAGCCGCAGACAGCACGAAGTTGGTGTTGAGATCCACGATTTCAATGCAAGCTGCGAGTTGTTCGCGGATAGGCAGCTGGTTAAGCGCAAGAAACAGCCTTTGTCTACCATAGTGTATCCCTTTATGCTACGAGCTGCCTCGTCACGCACACTATCTTTCAAGTACCATGGACACAAAATATCGTTTTTGGCCCCTCCAGCATCTTAATTCTTACAAGTATGTCTCAGACGGTGGGTAGGACGCCGGCCTCTCCATGAAGAGCGTACTACTCTGGATGTAGTAAGAGGACGACGATGCTCTTTGGGGGCTGTCCAGACCCTTGTTATTGATGTGCCTGCGTTGTCCATGCGATATTCGCTTTGGGATGCCTTGCATAGCATTTTGACGTCGCATACACCGTCTAGAAGGCAGGTTGAGAATCAGAGAAGCAAAAGGAAGACCGCAGAATCCAGCCATTTTGCAACCGCAGTGACCAAGCGCGTCTAGCTGGCACCTGAAATGCAGGTACTCCTTACTGTGGACAGTATCGTGCCTTGATCCGCCGAATATGGGCCATGTCGCCTGCAATGGCTAAGCCGGTATCCATGTCACCACGACAGAAATGAGCCAAATCGATGCTGGCGAGGCCGGAACAAAGGTATGGAGCAGCTGAGCTGGTCGATTCAACCAGATCAACACATAACAGTCAATATGTCAGCCCTCGACCGGGCACGCATAGTCGCTGAATATGTGCGTACCCCCCATGGATAATGCACGAACACGTAGGTAGGCAGCTGTTCCATTGTTGGATGATGGGAATGGACGGCCCATATCCTATAGGCTGGACGTCAGAGATGAGCTATCTGAAGCATGTGGCTATTTTGGCCACAGCTGACGGGTAGTCCGCGCCACAGGGGCGACGGCGGCAGATCATCGCCGCCAACGGGGCGGCTTGGCTTCAAAGACTAATTTGACATTACACAGCAGTCGTATATGTATGAAAGTTGAGATGAAGCATGCGATGCAACGATGCCAACATATTAGATGCATATTTCCGTGGTTGATAAGGCAAAAACAGACAGAAAAGAAGAAAAGAGAAAAGAAAAAAAGAAGCAATGAGATAGGCTGGGAAAACTGTCGGCTGTGTATATAATACGATATATCATTTGTGTTTCAAGGAGCCAATTGTCTACAAAACAGCTCAGGAACATTCCAAGGATTTTGAGCATGGAACGCCCCCACGGCATTTATGTACGGTACCGAGTTTGCTAGAAAGCAGAAACGGATGTGGCTCAATATCTGGATGTGGTTCCCGGCAAAAACGAAAGAAAGTGAAAGAAAAAAATTCGGCGGGACAAATTCGGTATCCAAACACCGTCTTCCACGATGCAGCGGGCCAGAAACAGCTGCTAAGAGAAAGGGGGGGCTTGAACCGAGACCAGGTCGTGGACCCTTTGCGCAGTACTCCTGGGAGCTGCTTCTAGCGGCGCAAGAGACAGTCGACGATGGAGAAGCGCTTTCTGGATACGCGAACATCTTGGTATGGAAATGACAGGTTACCTACCTTTGCTACGTGCTAGTAATCGAGGACAAGGCCCCCCTTGACTAGATGCTGGCAGGTATGGCAATTGAAGCAGCTCAGGGAGAAAGAGCACCGAGGCCTTCCAGAATTCGCAATATCTTGCAGCGGAAAAGGGCTTCTTGTCGGGGCATCTCGGCCCATGTCCAGCAGCGCAGGGCCACAATCGACCAGGTGCTGGTTCAAGGCTGAATGAAGCTTTTTGAGGACGGTTCCGGGAAGCTACGTGTCCGAGCCGTGCCGTGCCGTGTACGACAAGTACCTCCCCGGTAGTTCGTGCGACTGATATAAAAAGAGCTCGTCGAGCGCTCTGTGCCGACAATACCTGGCTGGTACCTATGAAATACCGAAGCGAGACAGGTGAGGAAGTATTCGCCCTGCTCCAGCAAGCGCGGCGGAATCTCAGGGTCCCTCTCGTCTATCGTGTCTGTACCATTGTTCCGATGCTGTCTCGCTTTTCCCCTGCCTTTTGTCGCGTGGCGTGGCCTGTCCCTGGGCCAAAGAGGCCCCGTATGGTCTGGCTTGTTTGAATGGGTATTTTTATTAATACACCATACGAGAATACCTATTTACTACAAATAAGGAGATGCGCGCATAAGCACCTGTGCAGCCAGTGGTGCTCTATGCCCTCTGCTCATAAATGCCATCTGACCGGAGAACGCCGAAGACAGGATCACTCTTTATAGCTACCTGCATCCATCAGGCAACGAAATATCCTCTTTGACTCGGAGAAAAGATGGAAGATCAGACCGCTAGCGGAGGAGGAGTGTAAAGTACGCGTGCAGACACTACGATTGCGCTGCAAGGTAAAAACTACTCACATGTTGACAGCGACTCCATCATGCCCCTGCGCTGTCTTTTACCCTGCTCCGTTTAGATTGAGACCATTTCTCACGTCTCACCTTGCAATACAGGTATGCCGGTACCGCAAAGTACAGGCACTATCATGATACTTTGCCATTGCAGCAGACTACTACGAATTAAATACGAGCACAACCGTTCATCACATACTTGTACGAGTGCTATCACGCACGGAATATAGAGGACCTGCCGCTTATTCTCCGCGGCTTTTTCGAAGACCAGGGTCCTCGGGTTGCAAGATCAGCACTACCTGCTGTATGTGTGCCGTGGCTGCGTCTTTGACTCTTCCATTGCCCGTTCTCTGCTTCTGCGAGCAGGCCCCCTTGGTCGGACTTCTGCAGTGCTTGCTGGCGGCAGGGGGGAGGAAAACCAGAGAGGAGGAGGAAAAATAAGAACTGCTGGGTTCTCTATTCGAACGCAGGTAAATCTCCAACTGATCACCAGGGGGAGTAACGAAGATGGTCACTGCCGATTATGTGCTATACCCGGGGCGGCTACTTGTACGTGTAACTCACCGCGGATGGGGCCTATCTGATACCATTTTGGTCTACGAGATTTGAAGCTTGAGGCTTGTCCATGAAAGCATAGGCCTGGCTCCGTATCCCGTGTGCGTGTGCGTTTGATGGCCTAGCCCTGGATCTCTCCAAGGACCCCGGAAGCTCGAAATCCACTGTTGCACACGCCAGCCACTAACAGCCTTCCGCTGTCCTACCGTCCCCTGAAGCCAAGCCCACTTTGATCTGTCAAAGTCGGCCAATACCCTCGCACAATCTCTCAAATGTCACCTTCTGCTCGTGCTGCTACGCTGTGCTTGTACGTCGGACAAGATGCTCGTCGTCCTGCCTCTCTTAGGCCAGGCACGCAGCATCTTGCATTCCGCCCGGTCCTTCACAGTCTTACCGCCACATTACCTATACTTGTATACCGCCATGCCAGACATACTTTGTACTTCACCGGCAGCACAGGGCCTGGCCCGCGATCTGCTAGGTGCTGACATGTTGAGCCAGGCTCACCTCATTGTAAACTATGATTATACCGAGCTGCTGCAGAACCGGGGGAGAGGGGTATTTCGGGAGTACCTATTTGAGGACTCAATGCTTGTTGATGAAAGAGGCAAAGAGATCCGGGCCGGTTCAATCAGTTTATAAGCCCAGACAACTGGCAGCAGTACTACCTAGTAGGTATTGCCTTCAGTCTTGGCCGCTGTCGTTATCGGTGCTGCTGCTGGGTGGTGGTGCTGGGATGCTCTTAACTCGCTATAGGTACTATTCTGTCAGTATAAGTGAAGGCTGTTATTATCTACTGCCGAATGCCTCTCGACGAGCCGATCAGCGGGCACTGGCTGCAGATCTAGCTTTTGAAAAGCGCTCGTCTCTATCTCCTCCATTTGGTACTACTGAGCTTCATTATAGACTCGTGTCGTCGTCTAATCAAGATGGTATATAGCCTCTGACTCGTTGCGAGTACGAGAAGAACTGCCCTATTCAAGTCCCACGGCGATGCCTCAGCCCCAAGGCTCCATGGCGGAATGCGATGCTCCGCACCGCGATGATCGGCCTCCATATCTGATGGCTGGCGGCCCAGATAGGTGCTATGTACGGGGTAGACTAGGCGTGGCAAGCAACGGGGCAGTAGTACAAGTAATCTTGCTGCTAAGGACGTCTCCTTATTACGTGTAGCCAACTCAAGCGTCGCGGAAGCACAGGATGCTCTTCCGTGACGCACGTCGACCTTTTCGGCAGGCCTGCGTTTCTTTGATGGATACATTGCACTGCCGCATGTCTACTGGATCGAGTCCAGAGTTGAAGAAAGCGACTGTTGATGATACGAATTTAGCCATTGCGGGATAAGTGGGCGCTCGACCTACAAGGGGTCTGTCTATCTTCAAAACAACATCCCACGTTCTTCTTCACGCACGCCCAACTGACGGCAGTTCTCTCGCTGCGATAGAGGGATTTATACGCAAGTGCGAGGTATCTACTTTGTACTTTCTTACTTGTACAAGTAAAAGCTCAATGCCCAATGGGGGTATGGGAGCGCGCAAAGTGGTAAAATACATGTCATGCAATGTGCAGCCAACCGCATAACGGCTAATGAGACTTCGGGGGTCTTCCATGCCTAGTCACCACCTTGTTGTACAAGCATGGCATAATTTTGACCCTTTCACACTGCAGTCGGCAAAAGTCGTTGTGCATGCAAAGGCATCGTTTAAGCAACTGCGGGCTCGACGATAGCAACCCCCAGTCCGTCAATTGGACTCTTACTGGACCGTTTGGGTGTCCCACTGCGGAGGTCGCCGCTGGCTTACAGCACCAGTGGCATTGCCTGTCGCATACCAAGGCAGCATTCTTATGTGCTTGGATATGCAGAGTAATACTATTACCTAGCGGTACTCGACTTGTACGAGCGCGGGATGGTGGAAATGCCAACTCCTCAGCCAAAAGCGAGTGTCCACATTGAACGGTCTGGCTAGGAGCTAGGATCAACGTCTCATCGAGTCTCCATCCAGTTTTGCCCATTCTGAGGAGCGATGGAATGGCTCTGCGCCGACTTGGCTGCTCGCAACTCTGCGCATCAATCTCGACATATCTGCAGCCAAACGAGAAGCCGTTTCCGCGGACAAGCTCTGCGCACAGGCACGTCACTAATATTCCGGGCTGAGGATGTGCCGCGAGTGAGGGGCGCTCACGGATCCGACCGCGCTATGCCAGCGATCTTCTTGGCCGTCGATTCAAGAGCGGCCCCATTTGCGTGATTGTTTCTACAGTATCGCTTGCCACCAGGTTTACGGAGTGGCTACCGTTATGGAAGGCGCCTGAAATTTCTTCAAGGTCATAGCCGCCTAGCGATCCGAACCGACGCGCGCTGCTCGGGCGGCTCTGGGCCTAGCCGTAAGAAGTCCAAGATGCGAGTCAGAGAAAAAGTCTTCTCTACGGACGGAGCATTGCCTGATTCCTAACGACAGTATTAGTCGCGCGTCTGCGTGGCGTGACCGGAGCAATCGGGCCAGCACGGCGCTTCTGTACGGAGCCCTATGAGGCCCGGACACGAGCTATTCCCTCGTTATTTCATTTCTCAGCAATTAAATAGCTGGGCTTTACTTGAACGAGGCTTGCTTGCATCTGGGTTCTTTAGATTCCGCACTACGGATGTGCAGAAGTCATGGCCCACCGCCAAATTTCCCTACGCGAAGCCAGAACCAACAAATGGTATGAGCACAGGGCTTTGGCAGTACTAGTAGTTGAAAGCGAGAACGTCTTGGTCAAATATTAGCTGATGTGCACCCTATCGGCATGCTTCTGGCAGAGCAACAGAGGAGTCTATTTCTACAAGCCGAAGAAGTAGAAAAAAATATTTGCTCCTTTGCCTTGTGTGAGTGTCAGCCCATACGCTGATGACCAGATATTATTATCCCTGGGGGCGCAAATGAGTTGAGAGTTCGGGGAAGTTTAAATTGCCCTTTACGACAATGTACGTTTTGGTGATGAGGCCTGCTGTCACAAGGTTTCTCACCGTTCGAGAAATGCCTTTGTAATATCCGTTGGTCGGTGATCCTAGCTGTATAGCAGGAGTACTAGAATTGTTGGCTAATGTAGCATGACTTGAACGTTGTATGAAGTTTTCTTTGTAAGTTTAGTTTTGTTAAGCCATGTTGGCTCAGATACACTCGGAAGCTTTTTTTTTATCCAGCCCATTTGAGGTATGTCGATGGCATGTCCATGATATTTTTCATCTTCGTATTGAAAATAGGGAAGATTGGCCTTTCCAAGGCCAACACCACGACGCCGTACGAAGACGGCTTACTTACGCGTCTCTGCACGCGTAAAAAAAAAAGAGGGCTTTTTTTTTTTTTTTTTTTTTTGTATTTTTGGGAGAGCAAATATAGTGCTTGCATAACTGATGTGCACATTCTCTTATTGCCTACTCGGATAATTCACCTGACAAATCAACCAAATGGGACGAGATGCCGCTACGCTGCACTCGGCTGCGAATGCTATGGAAATGGAAATTCCAGCGTCTTAATCGTTTTTGAGAAGAGTAAGCCGAAACTAGATGCAGATGCATAATTCTCGCGGTTCGCCTTTGAAGTGGAAATTGACGAGCCCTTCGTAGGCGGTCAGTAAAGCACACATATGTGTGACAAATCGCAGCGTATTTATCGCCTCCTTTGGCTAGAACGCATCAAGTTTCAATGACTTGGCTTTTCGTCTTTAGAGACAATAATGGCTTATGGCTGAGAGAGTGGTCACGTATATTTGATCGATAGCCGTAATAATAGCCTGCCCAAAAAACCCATTGCCGTATTCGTCGCTGCTTCTACATAGATAGAGAGATAGTAGAATTTGTAACGTGGGTAGCTATATTTGAAGCTGCTTGCCATCTTGTGTCTGCAGTATTCTAAACATGTAAAAAAAAATTACCAAGCTTCAATACATGCTGCTAAGAATGCACAATGCTGAAAATACTTATGGCTTGCGTTTGCTTGTGCTGGTATCTTGTTCTCATCATGGAAGGCTAATAAGGCATAAAATAGATTATTTAAGCCTATAATATATTATACTACTAGCGCTCTAGCTTAATTTAAGTGTTCAAAGGGCGATGAAAAGTCCGGTTTCAAATTGTTACACAACATGTAACCATCAAAGAATAGTATTAAGGTAGATTCCCATTATACATATTGCTGATAGCGAAGATCTGGACTATCCGAGATATAGGATATTGAGATCCGTGGACTATGTTTTTTTTTTAGGCGTGTGGCAATTTCGGTACCGTAAGATGATACGTGAGAGGCAATAGGAATAGATGGCGTAGATTGGAGATTTGGGTTTCGTGTGCTTTTGAATCACTTGTAAATACGTTTCTAACGTACCTCTGTTTATAGCAAACAAGAGAAACATAGCTACTGAATATGTGGTGTCATGGTGATGTTTGAAGGAAGATGATGAAGGATCCGGGTAAGTGAGCACCTAACTGCGAATAGGAAGACTGGCGACTGCGACATGATTAAAACCCAGCAGAGTATTTGTTTATATATTGTTAAACTTTTAAAAAGCCAATCCTGGCACTTTACAATGAAATGAGAATGCAATAAGTATCTTCATTTCGATTCTATTACTCTCATGGTAAAATACTGCGCGATGTAGAATATACCCTCTGTTTGATGTACCTCGCATTCGATGAGCGACGTACTTTTAACACTCTACCCATATACCTTGATCTGAGTCATTGTGATGCAGTAAATTGCATCTGTGGCAAATTTCTTATAAATTAAAATAACAGATTCTTCCCAAATATCGCCGAAGAGGCGTCTTCTACATTAATTATACAACCAGTTTTCCCCAGGAGCTGTAATCTAAATCTTCTTCTCCCACCTCATGTCCATCAGGTACATCTATACAAAATGTTTTCAACTGGGAACAAAATATGACATATGACAAGCTGGAAGAAAGAGGAAAAGTACCCTCAAGTACCGCACGTCTAAAAATACAAACACGGAACATTACCCCTGGTTTCTTACTCTTTTCGGGAGAGGCGTGGAGGAAACACTACCAATGGGAGAACATAGGCGAGTAATGAAGCCACATATACATGTATGTACATCATTCCATGCAGACCAGGGCATAGTGAACCAAGCTGCAGAGAAAGTTGAGACCGATAAGTAAAGTGAAAATGATCAATCATGTTTCTCTCCCCCGCGAGACATCACTAACGGCGCAGAGGGAGGAGGAATGTGTATGTATGTACATGATTGTGATGCGAGGCTAGAGAGGAAAGGATAAAAAAAAGAAGACGAAAAACAAGGCACGAACACACAGGGTCTGACTGCCTCTTACTGGCCCTTCCAAGATATTTGACGTCGACGTGCATCCTGACAGATTCCCTGATGCGGAAAAAGGGTTGCAATTTGCAGATGGAGAAGTGGAGATGGAGAATCAGATCGGAAGGCGCCTATGGGAGGATGCGGAGAAAGACGTTCCGAAAGGAGAAAGGCATGGTCGATCTGCATCTTACTTGCACGCTGAATGTCGTCATTGATGGTGGTGAGAAGGTTTTCTGGAGAGATCGGTGATGGTTGATGATGATGAAGTTGGTGGTGGTGTTTTTTTTTTACCCACTTACCATGAAGACCACCCCCTTCTTGCGCGGCAGCCGTTGGAGAATATAGCCTGTTGAAGGATGAATTGAGTTTTTGTTGTTATTGCCTGTTCTATCATCGATATCGCTCTGTTGTTGTCTTTGCGATCGACATGACGCGACTTGCTATGAGCGATAAACGAGAGATGATGGGGGGAAAGAGAGCTGTCATATATGAGAGAGATAGCCTTGTGTGCGGCGACGGCCGGACTGATGTCATTGTGCTTTTCTGACGTTCCAGATATGGTAGGCCAATCTATGCCGATATACTTAGTTTATACGTCTTGGCTGGTGAAATCTAGCATAGTGTCACAGCCAAGAGATGCGCCCATGTACTTTGCTCGAGATGTGCTTGAGTACGTGTAGCATGGATCTTGTCTTGTTGTAGATGAGATATTGCTGCTAGTCCGTTTCAAAACATTGTCTTCTGTCTAGCTTTGTTTATTTCTATAGCTATATATGTATATATCTTTTCACTTGCACTAAGAGAAAATTCCTTGGGATGATATTAACTGCAATTAAAAGAGAGTGACAATTAAATATGTATTTGCTACGATACTTTGATCTGAGAGCACTTATCAAGCAATCCCAAGAATATAGAAACTTGGAGAAACCAAGTTTTTTGTATAGAAACAACTATACTTGGTGATATACATTTATTCTTTTCGTTTGTACAAAACTTCTCGCCATTATCTAATATGTATTACACAAATGCCCTCTGATATATAAACTAGAATCAGCTCATGTCCTACCACTCGTGACGAATGTTGTTGGCAACTATATTATCCTGAACTGCTGCAAACTGTATTACTGCCGATATCTCAATGTCAAACAAGTGTCATAGTCTTAGAGCGCAGCAATTAAAGCGTTGCCAGTGCTTGTATTATATGTAAAGTCGAAAGGTGGTATAATGTCCCAAATTCATCCTCCGTCATGTACTTCGCACAACTGTAGCAATACGCGGAGGAAAACTGCAGAATTTTGGAAATTCCTAGCTTTTATTCACTGAAAGATATCTTGTGCTACATGTACTGAATTTTACCAAAAAAGGAAACAGGCGCCAAAGAGGAGGAGGAGAGTCGAACCAACGGCGTCTTTTAACAGAAGATGTGACAAATATGTCAATAGATGATGTTGTATTTTGTTATGGAACATTGGTTTAAGGGTGACTACTAATTTTTTTTTTTTTTTTTTTTTAAGAAAATGCGTCGGCGTCGGGCTTCCTAGACAGAGATGAAAGCTTTCCCTCTTTTCCCTCTTCGCCAAACGCTGTCTCAACTACAGCTCTACGAAACTCTTTGTATAGGTAAGAAGTTGATGACGGCGGCAAGGTATTTCGAATCGCTGCTCCGCCAGGAAAGGCCCAAATAACAGCACTATGATGATTATATTGGTAACTCCTCTCATTCAGCCACATTATTTGCACCTATTTTTGTGCTTTCCCTTTTCTTGCGGTGGTCGTCAAGGACGCGGTGGGTAACGGAGTTCCAGCGTATGAGCGGTCTATGCGTCGGATATTCTATTTACTACTATTTTAGTTTGCTAAAATATGTGTTAAAAGATATCCAAGTAGATATTCATCTGAGAATTCTGGTGTCACTTGGACTTTTGTTTAGATATGAAAAGGGAGTTCCAGGTTTCGAGCACACTCACCAAGTCGAATAGATGAGCTGATTAAGATCTCTATACACGGGTCAAAAAGTAATGAGGCCGAAAAAGCGTTAAAATATTGACAGGTACTGTGATAACAGGATGCGTGTGATAAATGAAGATTTGGTTTGAGGGGACGTATATGTATAAATAGGGGATGTATCGAATCTTTCACAATGGCATGAAAGCGAAGAAGCTGCCATGATGAGACGGACAGGTCTTATAGATATATTGCGTGCTTTGAACAGCTGTCTGCCTTTCTTTCACTTGGTTAACAAGTTGCGCTGTTGCAGTGGAATGAATGCTGAAAAACAGAGTGCGGAACAGCTATATGGCTGCGAGTTGTAACTAGGACCATTTGTACTTTGTGAAGTCTTATCTTTGTACCTATCTGCGGTTATGACTATGATATATATATATATATATATATCGACACGAGTTGCTCCTACGCGATACGGCACTTAACATACCTTATGATAGGAGAACAAACATGCTTGTCTAAAAAGATATATAGTTGTGGCAGAGTCTGACAGGATCGCTACAAGACATTGTTGACCGATGCTATTGAGATTGTTTTAAATAAATTACCTAGTTGAGTACTATTAGGATTCATGGTGTTCATCCATGCCGACTGCAATATCTGGTCGTCATGCTACCTGATCAAAGCTATTAATCTATCACGAGTCTACTATATCAGGCGAAGGCTTGTCTCGTTTGACTGAGATTACAAACTCTTAAAATCTACAGATTTGACTCAAATCATCGAAAAGGTTGCTTCTTATCCACAAAGGGGAAAGTATAGGGTCCCATCCTATTAAGATTTTGCAACCTTGGCTAACATGTGGAATCTACGTCCTATGCCCCTTGGTGGCTTCAAATGCTAAATAGCTGTCAAGAAATTATATGGATCATTTCCGCGAAAACGTCATTATTACAAGCGCAGCGTCATATGTGTTCTGCCCATGAATTTGAATGCTTACATCATTTGTTATCATGAACATTAATCTGGCTTTGCTAATTAGATTTGCGGTGTAAGAGCTACAGACGTTCTACTTCAATGCCATGATATCGATCTATGCATTTATTCATTTATTCTCATGAAGAACTTCATTTTTGTTGAACCCGGGAAATATGAACAGTGACGCAGTTATACGGAGAGAATTCAGTAGCTTCATATATGCCGCAGTCCACATAATTATTCGCGTAGGTATCAACAAAAAAGAGTAATTGCGAAAGAGCAAAGTCGATCTGTGCACATTGACAAATTAATTCTTATTACGAGTCAACGGCATCTCACCGGGACACTCATTCAGCGATTGCATGTGGTATATAAGCTCGGTTCGGGCTATAAAATTTTACAAGCTGCTTATTATGCAGAAATGAAAGATTTTACATTAGCTTAGGGTTCATTAATCGTTGGTTTGCAACATGACGTCGTGTAGATAGAACATGCTCCATCCTTTGGCCTTTCAAATGTATAAGCTGTGGATGTTTGGCTTTTTCATCGGAGTACTATGGAGACATGTTTAGGATGGATACTCCCGCATCTTCCACGTCAATGATAGGCAAATAGCTTTACAAGGGTGTTTATCGTATGACTGTGTGAAAACAATCCATTTCCTCATCAGAGCTTTATGATGTGGTTATTACCATAAGGCTGACACGGATGTGGAACCTGCTCGCCTAGTATCCTGAGTGGTTATTGGCGCAGGCCCAGCGTAGGCAATGAAGGTGGCAACAAGGCGAGAAAAAAAATGAAATACTAAATCTTCCGAGCCCACAAAAGATCTTCCTACATCACTATTGGACATCTAGTGAATTTTATTAGTCTGCTTGTAGGAAGCAGCTCCGTTGCCACCGAGGCACGACCGCTGAACTCCTCTTTTGCACTTTACAACAGCATGACTTATGATGTCGCCCAAATCTCAAAGTTTGACCCCCACAGTGGGCTCTTCATCGAGCGCCTAGCAGTTAGTGTCCGCGAACAGGTGGTGGGATGAGGGGTTTGAATGAATCGCATTATCGAAAAACCAGATCGCAGAGGGGTAGATAGCCAAGTGGTGGTTTAGTATAATCGCAAGGACCAACGTTTATTGAAGATGGCATGATGGGCCCGAGGCCAGCTGACTGCGCCGCGTGGTGGTTGAAAGACTCACGTGGCAGAGCAAGTTAAATGAAAGATGCTTGGCAGAGCCGATTTGATGACACGGCCATGAGCAAGCTGTGGCTGAGCGAGCTCTCGGCTGAAGCATAAGATGGACAAAGCCTTGTGGGGAGGATCGAGGACGGCCGTTGAGGATTCTTTGGATTCCTCAGCTGAGTGCTCTTGTGGCTCAGCCTAACAGCTAAAATGCCGCGTTGAGCCTAATAGCAATGCAGTTGTTTGTGAGCTGCGCAATGCCTCACTCAGCACTTGGGGCTCGTCTAAGTGGCTCAGACTGTTGTGGCTACGGATGTGGTCGGCAATAAGGGCTGAGGATACGTAATATTCGTTCGCGCTCTCTACAGCATCAAGCACGCGCATCATAATGGCTCAATGCCATCAACATCACAGTCATTCATTCATCGCCGGAGGTGAGGCGGGGCCGAGTCGGGCGAGCCGGGCGAGGCACGAACCAGACCGCAGATGATTGGCGGTGGTCAGCGCGAGGGAGCGATTGGCTGCCCAGACGGCCGGGACAGTCGCGCCGTGACGAGAAGAAGAGGCTCGATGATCTCTCCGCGAGGGACGGTAGAAGGGCCAAGTTTGAGCCGCGCCCCGGCTGATAGCATAGCAACACTGAGCTATACACGTAGAGCTATACACGTAGAGCTATACACGTAGAGCTATACACGCAGAATAGTGAGTGAGACATGGCAGTGTATATACATACTCGACATACTGTAGCGATAGGATAAAGAGGGGTTTACTATCAACGTGAGCTACGGGCATTGCCACATGCGGCATGAGCTGCTTGCGCCATGACATGATGCTGCTCGTTAGGATGCCCCGGATGGCTGGGATATCGCTGGATGTCAAAAACGCTGAACTGAAAGCACCGCGAAGCGCCATCGACGAGCGGCTGAAAATCTGCAATAGCGCCACTCTGGGGGCCGTCACTCCCGCAACCCACGCACATTCGAGTGCGCGAGCCGCGGCGTGAATGGCCGACAGCGTCACAAGCCACAGCCTAACAGGCGACGCCATGCGCGAGCCCCGGGCAAATGGCGTTGCGTAGCGCGGATTTGGGGGACTTTGTTTAGAGGGGAAGCTAGCAAGTGACACCGAGGAGGATGCGAGCGTAAAGCACGTTGGCTTGGTGTTGTATTATTAGGCAGCCGCATCGAGAGACATAAAGTCGATGGATGAGGAGAACTGAGACATACGGTGGACGAAATAGACGGTGCGAGCGGGGTTCGGGCTGAGGTTGCGTGAGGTTTACGGATTGAGCGGGGGAAAAGGGCAGCGAGAGAGGGAGGTGGAAAACGGCAGTTGGAATCATACACGCTTGGTGCTTTTGGTATGACTGCTTGCTTGCTTGCTTGCTTGTATGGAGCATTGCATACGAGATGCCAGATAGAATAGACACTCAGCCGTTTAACAACGCGAGAGATATTTTTGGACGCAGCGCACTGACTAGCAAAGACTCAATACTACCGAGGACCGTAGCATACAGTAGCATACCGTGTAGGTAGGAACGCAAATCAAGATTTCGTGTGTGCTTGCTTACACGAGGCGCGTATAACATGCCCCGTTGCGGAGGTTTTGTTTTGTCATCCTATACACGTACATGGCCGCAAATCGTGTGTTTTTGGCCCTCCACCGCCATATTCTCGTAGCATACTTACTTACACGTAGCAGCAGCAGCATAGACCGACATGATGCAGCACTGTAGATAGTACTACCAACGCTGGGGGCTGAATAGGAGACAAACCTCTTCCTGCTGCTGCCATTCGCTGTCCCTTTTTTTTTTTCTTTCCTTCCTATTCTTATCGCAGCCAGCCCCATCGTGGTGGCGGTAGGCGAAATCCTTTTCCCCTCCCCCTCGGCATGGGATAAGATGGAAAGGCGGTGGCAGAAGGTGACATTTGCCTCTCGGTCCCATGTAATGTCACTTTCACCCAGCTGCTGCTGCTATCTTACGGTACATACATGCATATGTACATACATACAGACAGACAGACAGACAGACAGACATGCATACCTAGATACTACATGCAGACATGGCAGCAGGCAACGCAGCGATCCAATCCAGGCACAGCTTCAGGATCAAGATGCAGATCATTTACCGCCATATTGAACAGGGCCCTGGCTGCTGCCTCGAGTTTGAGCTCTAGCTGGCTGGGCTGGGTTCCGGATTTGGACGCTGCCTCTCCCTCTCGTCTCATCCAGGGCAACCGGGCAGAATTCCTTGTTGCTTTCAACCGAGACAGACTTGGATATAATACTACCTATACTGACTGTATCTAACTGCCACCAATGATGGCCAATGCTTGCACAAACTGCTTGCACTCTAACACTGTGCAAAACATCCCTCTACGGGTTGCATTGCCTGCAGCCTGTCTTGCAGCAGAGTGCGCTTACGGGGCCCATCTCGTGATCCAAAGACGCTCACTCACTCACCGCACTGGCAGTAGCAGCGCAGAAACCGTCCTGCATACATTGGACGAGAGGAAACACCTGCGGGCCATTGGGAGCTGGAGGCGGTCGGCCGGTGCCTCTCTCGTCTCCCTTGCTCGCCCCCAGCTCGTGCTGCAGAAGCTGCAGGGCGCTTTGCTCCAGCGAGTTCGCCAAGACGCCAATGACAGTCCGTAGACTGGCGATCGGTTATGTCGTGCCCTGGGAGGTGCATCCAGCTAGCAGGAGTAGCGCACGCACGAGGGCGAATACTCGGTAACAGGAGCAGCAGCGGCAAGAGAGCCAGTTGGAGGCAGAGTGGCAGCACGCGTTGAGCGGGCACACGGGAGAGAGAGCATGGGAGTTGAGTTGAGAGAGTTGCGATGCTGCGATGCAATGCTGCGTTGGTTAGAAATAGTTGGCATGTACATACACAAAGACTCAACTGTGCAAACAGCCGAGCGCGCAGCAAAACAAGCAGGCAGGCAGCGCAATATACAGCGCAGAGAGGGAGAAAGCGGGGAGTGGTGGATATCAAACACCGGCGCAAATTGGAGCTTTGACATGTACTTTGGCATGTACTTTGATATGTATCGCCTCATCCGGCTGGCCATTGCAGTCTCTCTTGCATAGCAGTCCATCCATCGCGTCATGATTCTGATGCGCTGCGTGCATGCAGCTGCAGCAGAAAGACAGCGTTGCCAGGCACCACTCCAACCAGCATTGTGGAATAGGCGGTGATGGCGATGGGCCTCTCCATGAATCATTCATCCATTCATCTCATTTCATTTTCATTTCAGCGCTGATGCTGCTGCCTTTGTCTCTCTCTCTCTCTGCGCATACGCTCGCATGGGGCGCCAAATGTCCCTCTCATTAATACTAGCAGTACTAGCAGTACTAGGAGCAGCAGCAGCAGCAGCAAATGGGGAAGCGCGATTATTCCTTCATTTTATTGATTCTCGCCTGGCCAACTCGCAGAAGAAGAGGTACTTTGTAATAATTAATCAATACGGTGCATCCAATAAAGCAGGCTGGACATGCTAGCGGTACCCAGTACGGAGTCCGGGATCAGAAGGCCTGCATTCCGCGCCGCCGCCGTCCCGTCTTGGATGGTACCAAGTACATGGGACTAGTCCAGTTCGGCAGACCCGCACTCCCAAATAAACCGAGACACATGCGAGCAAGGGGGGGGAGATGCGAAAGATGCATCATGACCGCCTTTCCGGAGCTGCAGGTTTTGGATTTTCTTTTCTTTTTTTTTTTTTTGTGTATGCGCCCGTCTGAGTTGTCAATTACAATGAGGTACATACCTATACACCAAGCAAAAAGGAAATAAAAAAAAATAGAAAAAGGAAAAAAAGAAAAAAAAAAAAAAAAAAAGAGGGGTTAAAGCAGGAAAAAGCAAGGAAAGCAAGGAAAAGGAAGCATCAGAAGTTAGTATAAGCCGTAAAGTCACAAGTAAAGTGCACAAAACGCCCCCCCAAATCCCATTTAATCGTGGGGCACAAGAACGCCTCGGGTCGACGGTGAATGAATGGCAGAGAGGAAAGCAAGAGATGCGGGCCGAGACAATTTTGACACCGGATGCTTCTGGCATGACGAAAAGTCTAATATTGGCGCCCCAAAAAAAAAAAAAAAGAGAGACAGAGACAGAGAGCTGCGGTAATTTTGTGTCTTTGCTTTCGGACTTGAGCAGTTCTCCGTATCTAATACTACTGATAAATGACGCTGCGCTGGGCGCTTGGTTATATTAACAATGCCAATGCTTACAGCGTTCGTTACAGAAAGTACCCGTGGCCGGCGGTACAGCAGAGTACGGCGGTGCAGTGCAATTTCACGGCCGGCGGCGAGTAATATTACGGCGGCGGTACATCTCATCTCGTTCAATGGAAATAGCTTCTCTTGGCTGCCCCCGTTTTTTTATTCGGATCCCCCCTCCCCCTGCGCTCCCCACAAGGATATACAGCCAAAAACGATGGGCTATCATTCCATCGATGAGCATCACCGGCCAAGGTCAAGGGTTTGCGGAACGTCTGGAAACGCTGTCGAAGCCGCAACCCCGGCCGGGCCTCGCTGTCGAAGCCGCTTTGTGTCGCGTCCACGTGCCGCGGTACCGCGATATACTAGCAGCAGTAGTTTATCTAGGTACTACTCGTATCGGATTTCTATACCCGTACTGGCTGGAGGCTGGGAAGACGGCGAAGGATCTTTGGGGTAAATTAAGTGAATTGGTTTAATTAATCAATTTTGTATCTGCGTTATCTATCCATCCGTCGGGCCCAGCCAAAAAGAGTATCTACGCAACAGCATAGTAGGTTTTCAATCATTATGAAGAAAAAGAAGAATTAAAAAAAAAAAAAAAAAAAAAAACTCAAGCCACAAAGTCCGTTTTCGTGGCTTTTTGCGACCGACTCAGGCTGCGTCTGCAATTACTCCGTACGAGACATTTATCTGCGCGGCTCTCTTCACGGTATCCGGCCGAAGCCAGCTGCTAAAACTTGTTGCCACCGCCCAGCCAACACCGCCCTTGGGCCCCATGGCCGCAAGCACCGGCCGCAATCGCGAGACCCCCGGCCCACCAACGACGTTTTTCTTGATTAGGTGCGCCCAGGCGCTGTTCCAGGCCAACCGGCCCGCCTACAGCTCGCCGCATCCAGCGGGCTTTAGTGCCTTGCCTCGCACCGCCTGTAGTGCCAAATTGTGTACATAGAGGCCCTGGGTCCCTCCCCCCCGGGACCCGACCACCGCCCATCTTCGGCTTCACCTACCTGTGTATTAATCCTCGCCAGTCTCTCGACTACCATCATATACCTTGCCCCCTTTCCCTGCACAGCGGCCCCGTTTCCTCCTTTTTTTTCTCTGGCAAACCCTGTCCAGATACTATTAATTGTCCCCCCCGGTTCGTTCGCCCTCTGCCTTGGGTCCTTTGGGGTACGTCTCTTTTGCGCCCAATGCATGCGCCTGGTGGAGTCTCACAGTCGGTGGCCGTGTAACTCCTTCAAACCCCATCCCGCATCCATAACTGCACGCAGGAGGAACCACGGCAACGATGGCTTGCAGTCGGTGTAGGTAGATACAGACGAAACGAATCTTCGGCATCGACAGGGGCTTGCCAGAGAAAGTGGGCTTTGTTCGAATCCGAAACTTAAAACAAGAACCCAGAAGGAAGCATATTCGAAGCCATCAATCTTCGTCTCCCATTTTTATACTTCTGTTATAGCCTCTCTTATACGTATACGCATACGCAAGCAAACCTACCGGTCTTGCGTATTGTGTATAACCCTCAATCCTCCTCCTCTTCTTCTATTTTTCCCTTCTTCTTAATTCTCTTGAGTCTATAATCACATTCACACACACACAAACACACAACATGGTCTCGTTACAAACGCAGCCGTCCGGCCTGAGCGGCCACGGCAAGCTCACCAAGTCGCGCAGTCGCATCGTCGTCAAGCCCATCCTCAAGAGACTGCACCACGTCCACTCACACCACTCAGAGCGCAACTCGCTGGACCTGAACCGCGGCTGGGATGACCAGCCCGTGGCCACCACGCCCGACGTGGAATACGGCTCTTTCGACTTTGGATCGCGCGACCTGGACGACCTGAGCACCGACCGACGAAACACGTACGGCTCATACGCAGCTGCGCCAGCCGCCGGCGCAAAGCTCTCGCGCGACATCAGCTTCAGTTTGGCTGCCGGCGAGCTGGGCCCCAGCTCTCCCGGCCTGGGACGGGCAAACACCTTCTCGGGCTCGCATGCGCGCTCGACCAGCGGCGGAAACCCCAGCAAGCCCTCCAGCAACCGCGTCGGCTCCTTCGTCCACCCCTTCCAGCAGATGCCCAGGACGTCCACGCCGCCGCTGCACTCGTATGCCAACTCGGTGTCGTCGCTCGACAACGGCCTGACGGGCCAGCAGCGCGACTTGACCGGCGCCATTGCCGAGAGCGACGCCGACGAGGACCGCCACGAGCTGGACGCCGACGAGCCGCTGGCCTCTCCCACCTCTCTGTCGCTCGCCCAGACCGAGCCCTTCTCGCCCACCGCCACCAAGAAGCTCTCCTACTCATCCAGCCTGCGCTCCAACTCGCCAAACTCCAAGCCCGCGGGGCGCCCGTCGCTCTCCGGCAGCCAGCGCACCAGCTCAGATGGCCCGTCCTCCATGAAGATCAGCACCACGCGCTCCAACTCGGGCCCTTCTGTGCAACGTCTCACGCAAGGCGCTGTGAATCAGTCCGCAAACGACTCCTCCTCCTCCTCCGCCGCCGCCGTGCCTCTGCTCATCTCCACCACCCAGCAGAAGTCGGCCTCCAATCCCATCACCTCCACGTCGCCCATCTCCCCCTTCCGCACTTCTCTCGACATGAACGGCTTCCGCCTCCGCTCGCGCAGCGAGATGGACACCGTCAGCCGCCAGGAGCAGGTCCGCGAGGCCCGTCGCAAGTTCGAGGCCAAGGAGAGGGAGAAGGAAGAAAAGTATGCCCGGGAGCAGATCCGCAAGCGGGAGCGCGCCGACGCCAAGGAGGCTCAAAAGACTGAGCGCGCGCAGGCCTCGAAGCGAAAAACCAGCTTTGGACACACCAGCACGCTTTCCAGCGCCAGGAACTCGTCCAGCGTCCGCGAGAAGAACGAGTCTGAGCCCCTCAATGGTGGTGAACCAGCCGCGGATGAGCATTTCCAGGCCCCATCGCGGAGTAGGACGGCTAAACGCAGGACAAACAGCCTGTGGACGGCTTTTATTCTCTGGCTGAGAACCCGCCTTCTTAAGCTTGCCAGGCGATCATAGGCGACCACCAACACATTCCAGCCTCCATACCGACTCTACACATACATACTAAACACTTATGAATCCATCCACCTCTGGATTCGGTTAATTCCAGTAACAGCAATGTTACAAGAGAGCGAAATGCTACATACGATTACATGTATATATATATATATAACACTCTTCTTCGCCCCCCTTTTTACAACTCATCATTATCATCATCAACCAATCAATTTTAGCGACACATATCAACAGCGAGGTCGAGAAGCTGGACGTTTACCACCGGCTCAAATTTCATGATTTTTTTTTATTCTTCCTTCCCTTTTCACGGCTCTTGAGTTACAGTCGGGGAGCAACAGACCCCAGGCAAACGCAGCATCTGGCAATGCCGTTATTACCTTTTTACTTCTTTTTTTTTCACGTGAAACACAAATGCAAAGTTTTGTCTTCTGCGAGGCGTTACGGGAACAATGGAAACGGTACCAAGCATTGGGCGGAAATGTTTTGACTTCTTCTTTTTACTTTTTTCTCTCTTATCACTCAAAACAAAATGATTTTGAGTCTTGATGAATTTCATTTTTCTTTCTATTCTGACTCCTTTTTTGGACTCTTACGAATTGCATACAGGAGGATATACACATTTACCTAAGGGGAAACAAACCGCGCTTTGGAGAGTTACTCGAGGAGAAAAATCTTTGGAAGAAAACAAAAATCCACTCCTTTTTTTTTGAGAAAGACCCCAAGCAAAATTAAGAAACAAATAATAAGAACACATTTAAAAAAAAAAAAAGAGAGAGAGAGAGATTCCTTGGGTCAACAGTATATATTTTTCTGTTCCCAACGGAGGGGAGAGAAGCTATCTTGTTCGAGATTTTAACGGAACCACTCGAAAGCGTTTTTTTCACGCTCGAGAGAGAGATTTTTTTTTTGGAGAGGGAAAGTTTTTTATATCAAAACTTTTTTTTTTTTGGCGGAGGATGGGATGGGAAAGGATATTTTACCATAGAGGAGGGGTCCGTCCGCAAGGTCTTTTTGTTTGGTAGTTGATAGACTTGAATGCGGTGTGAAATACGAACAAGTTGCAAGATCATTTTATTAAGAATTTCCAATAAATTGCTGTGATGTTTTCTTGTGCATGTGTCGTGTTTATTTGTTTGTTTTGATGTTTGCTTACATGTGCTGGGGTGCCATATGCATGTATGCATGCATAAGTGCCACTACTACTACCTACCTACTACTTTTGTTTGTTCCCGTTGAGGGATTGGCTACTAATTTACCTACTACACGAGATCCGTCGTCTGTTGATGTTGGTGCCTCGGAGGTGGCATCATTCAATTGTTATATAAATACTACGCGCACCATGCATTAGATGGCTCAGGGCGATATGATTCGTTCAAAGGGGTCGCGAATCAGATGACTTGCCCAAAGAGGATCGATCACCAGGGGCGCAGCGATGATCTTGGAGCGGTCGACGGCCTATCTTTCTTTTTTTTTTAACATGTGAGGCGGGTGGGTTACACTGGGCCGGTGAGATTTGGAGAGGGGTGGGCTGGCGGTGAGGGGAGGAGGTGAGGCTCGGTGTGAGGGATGAGGGCTTGTCATGTGGTGTGCGTTGTAGATTGTTGAGTGAGAGCAAAGACTTGTTTGAGTTTGATGTGCTCTTCAATGGATAAATAGCGAGGTTTGTTGCTGCTTGTATCATTGTTTGCTCTGAGTAGATCGTGATGGTATACTACGCCCTTACGCTGTCAAAAGTACGGGTAATCCAGCAGAGTATCCAGATGATAAATGTGTACTCACTAAGACCTCCGTTTCAGATAGGTGAAATACACAGAATAAGAATTACATATATGGATTGATTACAATATAAAACATGTAACGTACTCCGGCTTGAAAGAGCTGTGAGATGAGCGGCTGGAACATGACATGTGATTTACTGCGATAAAACGTTTTACATGAACGCAAATTAACCGGCACTCTCGTATATTATTACAAAGACTTGGCATTTCATTATAACACACATGCTCAAGCAACATTTTCATCAACTATTCGCCATATTCGCCGATATTATCTTCCCTTTTTTTTTTTTTTTTTTACAGCTTCGACCTCGACCTCACATCAACCGGTGCCCACCAGGGATATCCCGGAGGCGCATTCTCATCTATCGTGTCCTTAAACTCAGGCTGCCTCTTCTGCAGAAAGCTCTGGATCCCCTCCCTGGCATCATCGCTCCGGACGAGCGAGTAGAACAGCTTGCTCTCCACAAGATGGGCCTCCTCTGGAGATGCCGGCGCGCGGTAGACCTGGTTCTTCATCACCGACGCCGACACCAGGCTGACATTGGCGGCAATCTCGTCCGCGATCCTCAGCGCCGTGGGGAGCACCTCGCCCGCCTCGACAACCTCGCTGAACAGCCCGTCAAACAGCTTGTGGCCGGCATGGTAGACGCCTCCCGTGGTAGCCAGGTGCAGGGCCTTTGAGGTCCCAATCAGCCGCGGCAGGAAGAAGCTGCTGCACGCCTCGAAGCAGAATCCCCGACGGCCAAACACGAAGCCGACCTTTGCGTCCTTGCTCGCGACGCGGATGTTGGCCGCCAGCGTCATGGTGATGCCCACGCCCACCGCAGACCCGTTGAGCGCCACCACGACCGGCTTGGTGCAGTTGTACATGGCGAGGCTGACCTGGCCGCCCTCGTCGCGGTGCACGTCTGCGTTTGCGCTCTGCTCCCCGCCGGCGTTGAAGTCCATGCCTGCGCAGAACATCTTGTTCTTGGGGTCCGACGAGGTCAGCACGATGGCGCGCACGCGCGGGTCCGCGGATAGGAGGTCGAAGGCGGCGATGAGGGACCGGGCCATTTCCTGGGTGAAGCCATTGTGGGCGGCTGGCCGGTGGAGCTTGATGATGATGACGGGCGTGACGGCGGTGGAAGAGGCTGGGTGGTGGGAGAATTGGAGCGTTGGGAGGGTAAAGGTGTTGTAGCTGGAGGGGAGATCGGGGGCCATCTTGAATGTCTTGTGGTGAGTGAGTTGCTGTGAGATTGATCTATATGCTGGATCTATGGTGTTGGAAGTTGGAAGGGAAGAGACGCTGTAATGCGGCCAGCTGTCTGGGGTTTGAACAGCGATTGTTGCGTAACTAAATGAGTGCGGGGATGAGGAATTGATGTTAATTGCAGCTCTTTTTTTTTTTTTTCAAGATTATGAAGAACCTGTGATGGAACAAGGTTTGAATGAGATGAGATTCTGATGATGCCCGTTCTGTAATACCTACTCCGGACGGGATAGACTACAGTATGTGATTACAATGTGTAAGACGCTGGAGCCGTGGACCTCGGTTCCCCACAATGGCTACTGCCGAGTCAATCTTATGAATGTGTGGGGTGCATATAAGCAGCTTTCTCTGCGCTCTAATAGGTGCTACCCTGTATTATTGGCATAGAATGAAATCAGGATGGCACTAATATCAGGTCTTGGTGAGCTTTAAGAGACTGATTTTGTAAACATTCACTGTTTCGCTCTTTGCATCAAGTCTAATTGCAATGTAATGTCTGTCCGCAATTCCATAGCGCGTATTGTATGGGACAACGCACAAATGGACTTCATAGAGTCTGCACCGCATCTTCCAACACTTGCCCTTAATCTTTATTCATCCCTCTATCAAGTAAATCGTTATCTAAACGGCCTCAAATTACATTATACGAGTCACACAGCAGATATCGCGCGTAAAGCGTCGCTTCTAATTCGCAGTTGATCTCTCCGTCACCTTCATCATGACTTTGCCAGCCGGCCCCGCCGTATACGCCCAATGTTGAATGGCATGGTCGCCCAGTTTCGTGTCCAAGTCGGTAAACGAATACTTTGGTTTATCCGAGGGATTGTGGTCCCTGAGCTCAAAGTCAAACGAGCGCGCCACCATGACAAGCATAATCTTCATCTCGTCCATGGCCAGTGGCTGGCCGAGGCAGGACCGCAAGCCCTTCTCAAAGGGACGGTACGCGTTGCGGGGAAAGCTCGGTTCTTCGGACATGAAACGATCCGGCTTAAACAGCTTCGGTTCATCGAAATACTTGGAATCGCAGTGCATTGCATGCTGGGAAATGGCGACGACCTGATCCTTCAAGGGATACGACCGTCCCTTATATTCCATGGTGGGCCTATCCGCTCTGTCAGACGCGGAAAATCAAGTTGTCATAACAAATGAGAAACGCTGCTTACATGGCAGATGGCCCTACACGAATACTGAGGCCAGCATTGAACATCCTCAGGGTCTCGTTGATGACCGCCGTAGTGTATGGTAGACTCCTGATGAGCCCGGGCTGCTCCTGAAGCATCTGAACTGTCTTGTCATGATCCTTGTCAAAGACACGGTCGTGTTCCTCTCGTAGCTTCTGGAGTGCTTCTGGGAACGCACTAAGAAGCATCAATATGTACTAGAATCAAGAGTTAGATCTCTCTTGTGCTGAAACGAAAGAAAAGGGGTAAGGGGGGATGGTACTGTTGATGTATCCGCGGTGGTACCGAACCCAGCGAGTAATAAGCCCTTTGCACTGTCCAAAGTCTGTTAGAAAACTCTTATACATCCAAGTGCCATATTGGGAGGGGTAGACGCCGTACTTGTCCAACATTAGCTGCATGAGGTCCTGCCCTAAAGAACGTCCGTTCTGAACCTCTGATAGCATCATCCTATCAAGCAAGCTAGTGGCACCACTCTTGGTTGGAACAACGTCCTGCTGTTGAAGGGCAGTGAACCGAGCTCTTATTTTCGGCTCGAGAGCTGTTTCTATAGATTTCCACTTACGCCTCACATCCTTGCCAAGCCGCCACTTCGTAAAAGGGTTATCAGTACGATTGACGGCAGTCTGGGCATCAAATGCGGCGCAGATGTCTTCATAGATTTGTACGCTGAGTGTCTCATCCAAAAGGACTTTTCCCATCACGTTGAATGGAAAGTGGCCAAGCTC
Source organism: Trichoderma asperelloides (assembly GCA_021066465.1). Classification (NCBI taxonomy): domain Eukaryota; kingdom Fungi; phylum Ascomycota; class Sordariomycetes; order Hypocreales; family Hypocreaceae; genus Trichoderma; species Trichoderma asperelloides. The sequence continues at coordinate 66,982 of JAJKFY010000337.1, read as the reverse complement.
GTGACGTATATCAGCAACCTCGCCAGATTTGGCTATACCCCAGAAGCGGCGGCGAATAGCCACAGCCTCCTCGACGATAGTGGGATAGTATCCCTTTACAATACTTGGAGTAAGTCCCGGTGCGAGCGTTCGATGCAGATGTTTCCAGAGGGCTCCGTTTGTCGCTTCGATAAAACCAGTACCCACGCCACGGTTGAAAAAATCGGTGACCACATCGTGCTGGTCAAAGGTATTCTCGGTTGTTGGGATAGCACAGGCTTCGGGAGCAGCGAGAATCATGAATTGCGGGCCAAGAGGCCAGAGGTCAAGATAGAAGATGTCGGGGAGATTGTAGTCGATTTTGAGCTGCGTGATGGTGGGCTGGATGTACGCTCCTTGGGGGAAACTCTTAACGTATTTGCCAAAGACTTTCAAGTGGCCCCAAAGCATCGAATGCGGTGGGCATGGCTAGATAGATTGGTTAGATTGAATTTTTCATTCTTCTCTTCTCCCAGTGGAGAGCTGCCGGCACAATTAACCACGCAAGCAAGTAGAAGCCATACCAGGTCACGATACTTTAGACGGTGGTGTACCAGTCGCACTGCAAAGTACGCCACTGCAGTGATCGAGCCCGCGGCCAGGAGCCACAGCTTGTCGATGGACATCACAGGATAGATGCAATGAGATCAATCTGGTCAGCCAGAATATCCAAATAAAATTGAGGATTCAACTAGTAGTAGCAAACAAACGCGGCGTTGAGCTGCACTTATACGCGGAGCTAGCTACCTGCTAGGAGCTGATACCATAAGATTTTGGGGGCAATGGCGCTTGATTCGCTACCATTAACCCCCCGGTTTGAATTCGATAGCTTAGATAGGCACACATAGCGTGCTTTATGGGGAGCCGTCTAAATTTGGAAAAAATCCTTCCAAACGATGAACCAAGAGCCAAGCAGCAGCAACAGATGCATCATGTGCAATATATTAGATTGTGATATATTAGATTGTGGGTGGAGCCACAGATGCATCCCAGCGAAGCCCGGAATGCGGAGCGAGACCCATTCACCGTGTGTATTTGACAAATGATGGTGCGCACTGTGCATGACTAACCATCATAAAGCTTGGAGCTAGTGTGCAAGGCAGGATCCGAGCATCTTCTCCACCTAAACACAACCATGAGCTCAACCACATCGCCGCCAAATCATGGGCTATGATTGGGAGAGCCATAAAGAAACATGTCATCGGCTGTACATCCGCCAGGGGTGGTCCCTCGAGCGCATCATGGCGTATCTGAGGACCGAGTTTGACTTCACACCGAGGTAAGACGAATCATGCACTGCATTGGTGAGGGATCCTTTGACGGCCGTTTTCCATGTGAAAGTAGATGCTTGCGATGCTCGCCACGCCGCATCATAGCATAGTAAATGTTCTACGCGATGAGGAGGAAATTAAAGCATCTACCTAATTGAATTCAATGCTTAAAATGAGAGACTGCGATGCAACGTGTAGCCAAAGACGATGGAACTGACATTTGATGACAGTCGACGTGCCTTCCAGAGCCAGTTCCGGCGCTGGGACTTCCCACTCAAAACAAAGAGCCGTTGCCAAGATGAGCGGCTCCTGGGCCGTATCAAAGAGTTGTGGGAGCAGAATTTTTCTCCCAACGAGATGATTAAAATGCTTGTTGACGAAGGCTTTGATGCTGGTCCGCACGAAGTAATGAAGCTGCGTCTTAAGAATAGATGGCTGTTTCGCGGGCCGAATAATGAAAAAGCAAAGATTGTCGGTACTACTGCTGCCGACTCAAACGATGAGCTTGAACTGCCGGAAAATTTGGAATCTTCTGCTCTGCTGGATGTGGACGATAGTAACATATCTCTGCCGCACGACGAGAAAGGGCAGGGGGAAAGGGGAGTGGAAAGAGAAAAAGAAAGAGAGCTGGACGTTGAAGACGCAAACGAGGCTGTATCAAACCACCCTCTTTCCACGCCCTCGCCTGGACACGGACACGATGATGATGCGAACGCTACCGAGCCTATGGAAAATCAAGCCGACAAGCATAAGAAGAAACGAAATCGATTCAAGACGGACGCCTCTGGAGCTATCGTACGGTTTCCTTCGGAAATGACAATTGATGATGCTCGAAGCAAGTTGGGTCTAGACAAGACTACATATCGTTTGCTTCGTACTGAATTTCGGAACATCTGTACGGCCATGGATGTCAGTAAAAAATCTGCCGGATCCGACAGATGGGAAGCTGCCAAGACTCGTCTTCTGCACGAAAGACCCGAGCTGTACCACAAGCTGTGGACGCCCGAAGATGAGTTGGAAATGAAACAGGCCGCGTTGGATGTTATCTGTACAGATATTGCGAAAAGGATGCGCTCCATGGATACCAGAATGAGCGTAGCGGAAGTCAAGAACGCATTAGGAATGAACCCACAACAAGCAAGAGATGCCCGAGTTGCCTTCAATGAGGTGCTTATCGAAGCCGGGCTTACCAGAAAACTTGATTCCACGCCCACATCTCAGCAGTGGGGTAATTTGAGAAGGCTATGGGGCAAGCGTTCAGATGTAATCAAGAAGATTCTCGACGACATAGACAGCGATCCTAGTAATCGTCTGAAAGTCAAAGCTCTTGATGTATTATCACGGGACACCTTGAAAAGACTACGCGACAATCGTGCCAACAGAAGCTCGAAAAAACAGCAACAGTCTGGACGAATTGAATCAAACATGAGCCAGATCTCTACTGATGGCATGGACACCAACCATGATGATACTGGCATACTACTCGATCCAGAGATCTCCGCTGATCAGATAGACCTTGGAGATGGCTTATCCACAAGCGCACTTGATGATGTGTCTGATGCTTCATATACTACTCCTCAAGCTATGTTGAGTCCCGAGAGTGGCGCTATACCGTCTTATCTACCTCTGTCTTTGCCATCTTCTGGCATGGTTGGGGTGTCTTTAGATGCTCCAAATACCGCTTTACGACCGCAACCTCGTCCCTTACCTTCTCAGCGAATCTTCAATCCCGCAGGAGCACCCAACGTGCATTTAGATTCAACGGTTGGACAATCATTATTACTTGCATCAAATACGGGCACAGGCTTCCTAAATGCGCCATATGTAGCTCAATCATATGACTCTTCAAACCCTTCGACGCAAATGTTTCATCATAACCCTCCAATATTGACTGCATACGCTGTCTATTTCCGAATCCATCCATCATCAACCTTTATCACTAGCGAGCCGCTATGGATAGCTACTATGAACTCCAAATCGGTCCAGGAGCTGCGACATGCTGCAACAGAGAAGCTGCCAGGAGCGGCCTGTCTTAGGATTGAAGGCATAGTGAAGGATAGCAACGGCAGCGACGTACCCTTGGTAATTAACAGTGACGAGCATCTCGGTGCTTTTTTATCATATAGCCTAGGAGAGACACCGACTTTCATTGTTCAACTGGTGTGGAAAACTGGCGATGTTGGCCGCTTCTAATTCGCCTACTAGACCCGGGAGCGCCATAGAAGCAGTTCTGTTTCTTTTCTTTTCTATACTTGTCATTAATTGTTTTTTTTTTTTTTTTTTTTTTTTTTACCCCTCGAGATCGAGACCAAAGAGTTTTCAGAGCATATAAATGGAGTACTCATTTCATTTTTATATGTTTTCTTCAAAGTGTGGTTTGGATACAGATGTGTGCCTTGGACGCACATTTTGGCCGGCATCAAGATTTTTGGCAGAGGATACGAGACCAGGAGTCAAGTCGCCGTCTTAGAATTTTAATGTGTTTCTGATTTTGATTGATTTAGCGTGCATTTTTAGAGCGAATAGGAATTATGAGGTCGGTTGAACAGAGCCTTTATAATATTACAAGATAATATAATATAGGATAATGTATAATATTATTACAAACAATGGTACGATCCCCAAGAGAATGTTATGGTGAGAAAAGCCAACATTTGAATCCGAGTGTAGATGAATGAATTGCCCAAGTAGGCAATCGGCGCCAAATACTCCGTACCGAATCTACTTACCCGCGGCTATGCAGCTACCTACCTACATACTACATACCGTATCTCAGACCCACCCCCACTATCGCAAAAGTCAAGCTTCGCATTTCGCAATCGCGAAATTTCAATGCAACGACAAGCCAGGCACGCCCTTGTCGTTTTGAGCGCCTGATTGCCTGCTGCGGCTGGCCAAGACCCATTTCCACACATCCAGAGCCTTCGAAAAGCGCGACCGATGCTCAAGTGCGGTTCGGCAGCGCATCCCTTGCGCCGGGGAGCAGCTCTGCAGAGCTTGGCCGCGGTGGCCCGGCCGAGAGCAGCTGCGGCACTGCGACACTACGCAACGGACATTGAGCCAGAGAGGCCGAAGCCTCCCAGGGAGGGAAACGAAAAGAAGCTGGGGAGGACGTTCCAGGGGCAGGTGATGGGCAGCATTGGCGCGCGACTGCGGAGAGAGAGGGAGCAGCGAGAGCAGTATGAAAAGTGGAGAGACATGACGGATCCTTCGAGGAACTGGATGATTACCTTTCGTGAGCTGCCTTGACGTCTTTGACTATTCGTGACATTATCGCTAACGTCCGTGGCGTGCCCTTTTAGTTTTCCTGTCGAGCATTGGCATTTCCTACTGGCTGGGGACATACCGGCCACGAGAGCCCGAGCCCGACTCGACGCTGCCGCTATCGAAGACGAAGCTGCCGACACACAACGTCAAGCTGGAGAACATGCAAGCAGCATGGGCAGACTTTGTCAAGATTGTCGGCAGAGATAATGTGAGCACCGATGAGATGCAAGTGAGCGCGCACATCACGTCCGAGTGGTCGACGCATCCCGCCGGTCCGGAGGACCGTCCATTCTGCGTGGTGTATCCCGGCTCGACGGAGGAAGTCTCGGAAATTATGAAGATTTGCCACCAAAGAAAGATTCCTGTCACTGCCTACAGCGGGGGAACTAGTCTCGAGGGACATTTTACGCCAACGATGAAGGGCATTTCTATCGACTTTGGCCGGATGAACAAGGTTCTCTCTTTGCATGAGGAGGATCTCGACGTCGTTGTCCAGCCTGCCGTTGGCTGGGAGGAGCTGAATAACGAACTTTCAGAGAAGGGCCTGTTCTTCCCTCCTGACCCCGGCCCAGGCGCCATGATTGGAGGCATGGTCGGAACCGGATGCAGCGGCACGAATGCTTACCGATATGGAACCATGCGGGAGTGGGTTCTTAGCTTGACCGTTGTCATGGCGGATGGCACAATCATCAAGACTAGGCAGCGTCCTCGCAAGAGCTCTGCCGGTTATGACTTGACGAAGCTATTCATCGGATCTGAAGGCACTCTTGGTCTCGTCACAGAGGCTACGCTCAAGCTGACAGTCCAGCCCGAATCTACGAGCGTTGCTGTCTGCTCATTCCCTACCATTCACCACGCAGCCACCTGTGTGAGCGAGGTCGTTGGGAAGGGCATCCCCGTTGCGGCAGTGGAGATCTTGGATGACAACCAAATGAAGTGCATCAACATATCCAAGACCACCTCACGCACGTGGCACGAAGCACCCACGCTCTTCTTCAAATTTACCGGCACACCTAACGGCGTCAAGGAGCAGATCGCTCAGGTCAAGGCTCTCGCCTCGAAGACCGGAAGCAAGACATTTGAGTTTGCTAGAAATGACATTGAGCAGGAAGAGCTGTGGAGCGCGAGAAAGGAGGCGCTTTGGAGCACCATGTCTGTCAAGAAGGAGGGTGACAGAGTGTGGACTGGGGACGTGGCAGTTCCGATGAGCAAGCTGCCGCAGGTGATTGAGGAGACGAAGGAGGATATTCAAAAGAGCGGCCTGTTTGCATCGATTGTTGGGCATGTTGGAGATGGAAACTTTCACAGTAAGGATTGCTTCTGGTTGAACGAGCGAGAACGGTGACTAACTACTAAATCAGCCATTCTTTTATACAACGAGGCTCAGCGAAAGAAAGCAGAGGCAGTTGTTTCACGGATGGTCAAGAGAGCGATTGCGCTTGAGGGCACCGTTTCGGTAAGTCAAAAGGCCTTAACTCAACTTTGTAACCTGAGATACTGATTGATTGCTTTTAAAAATTAGGGAGAACATGGCGTTGGCCTAGTTAAGAGGGACTACCTCCCGCATGAGCTTGGTGAGACGACGGTGGATGCGATGCGCCAGGTAAGTCTCTTCTCGCCATTCACTCTATGATGTGTGGTTGGGATGCAGTTAACAGAGTGACGCAGATTAAAAAGGCGTTTGATCCTTTGTGCTTGTTGAATTGCGACAAGGTTGTTCGCATGCAGAAGCCGAAGAGCGGCGAGGCTTAAGGAAAGGTAGAAGACGGGTGGATGTTGAACTGCCTACATGCTCGACAAAATGCATGAGCTTGGTAAGTCTGATGAAGATGGGGCATGCGAATTAATACTGTACTATATACTATATATGAGTGTAAGAAAAAGAATACACACAAAGCTTTATATGTTGATACGGTGTCCGTGGTCGATGGAAGCTCTGCTTATCTAATCTTCCCCAGGCGGCCAGGCGCCCCACGTCATGCCGTCATTCGGGCAATCACACGCTTGCTGGTCCCTGCGCCAACTTGAAGCTCGTGACGCTGCCTCGCCAATTAGTGACATTCCTGCCTTTGCTATTCTATGATCGTGAATCCTTCTCTTCCTTTCTCTCGACATCGACAATCGCCTCTGTGATATCGTCGCACTTGAAACTTTGCACAAAATTCAAACAGTCTATATCCCTGCATCGCCCCGCCATCTACATTCTATATACGGAGTGCCACTGCTTTCGCAACCCCGCCGACCCCTGGGTCTGTCGCGTTTCCATCTCACTCCCCCTATGGCGCTCTTTACGGCGCAGCTTCATCCCGGCAGGGCCCTTGGATTCTTCAGTAAGTCGAATTTATGAAGCTAGGCTACATGATCCACATCCAAGCTCGGTTTGTGCCTAACCCATCTCCGTCTGCTAGTCCTTGGCGCGTCCGTCCACGATGTCTTGACTCGGGTCAAGGCAGAGCCGCAAGCGTTTCCGAAACTCGAAGTCCTCTACTCCAAAGATCAGCCCGTCACCGAACAAGTATGCGTCGTGCTACCACAGAATGGTATCAGGCTGCGGTTCGACGGTCCTGAGCAGCGCCTTCGACTGATCGAGGTGATCGACTTCACAAAGAGTCACATCACCTTTAAAGACCGAGACCTGGTACGGCCAGCTGGCGCTACTGCTCCCGAAGTACCTGGAGAGTCATCGGCAGGGCCGACTTTCAGACACATATATCATCGACTGCTGGGCCCAACTTACGCGGGCGAGTTTATACCCCCGGCGGGCTCTCAGGGCAACGGCATATATGTGCTATCATACCCCGGCGTGGCTTTCAACTTTTCGGTGCCTACATCGGTATACTCGGCAGACAAAGATGTTGTCTCATTACTTTCTGCCTCGTCATCTCAAATTGCAACTTCCATGGCGATATTTAGCGGGAATTCCTGGGCGGAAGTACGGCCGACGCTTTGGACGGAGGTGCTGCCTAGCGTCAAGCTGACCTCGATGCTACCTCGAGGAAAAGACGTTTACCCTGATGAAGTGTCTTTGGTACGACTACATGGTGGAGGCAAGATACAGCTATTTCGAAAATGGACCACCAGTTCATTTTGGCTTATTCTTGGAGAGACAACGCCGCAGGATCTGGTGGCGGAACTTGGGCCGCCGAATGCGATATATCGCAAGAATGATCAGAAAATGGTCATCCACAAGATGCGAGCTGCCAGTAATACACATGGACGCCCTAGTATGAAGGACCTAGGGCGACCGGACGAGTCAACGGACACAGATCAGTCATCGATGCATACCGGGTCTGATGAATCCGAGAATGAAGCCGCGGTTGAGGAAGATGGAGGAAGCAATGCGTCAGGAGAGTGTTTCTACAACTATTTCTATTTTGGCTTTGACATACTCATGTCTACGCCTGTTCCCCCCTCCAGCCTACCGCCTGGTGAGACGAAGGTGCCAGACGACATTGGGAATGGAATCAAGACCCATGCTCCTGACCGGTTAGTCGCGACAAAGTTGGTGCTCCATGGCAACATACCCGGCTCATATGAGTTCAACCGCCACCGCCGATGTCGATGGGAGATTAGCTACCTGGATGACCTGTCTAGCGATGGCGGCCCCGTCAACTCGGAGATGGAATTCAAGACGATTGAGAATCTCATGAGCAGGAAATGGGAGGGGGTCTATCCCACGGACAAGTCTCAGCCACGACAAGGGGGTATGGTCCTGAACCGCGGCTGGGGAGACAGCCCAGGTAGCAGCTGCGAGTTTCTCGGCGGTTGGGAGGAGAGCGGGGCGAGAAGACCAGAGGCGAATGGCGATTCTACGACTACGCTGTATGGATTTCCAGGGATGGTGTTTGAAGTCTTGAAGAATGATTATGTTAATACATTGACGGTGTTTTGAATATTGGGCTTTCTGTTCAAAGTACGGAAGGGGAAGGGGTTTGGTGGTTGATAAAGAGAGAATGGAGTTTTGCATATATTTCTACGGGAGCGACATTGTGTAATTTTGAGAATTTCCTTTTCTCTTGGGTTCCTCTTTTGGACTGTTGGGTTGGGATATCATATAACAGATTATGCATAAACATATTTGGAATCATTTTGCGGTTTCTTGAATCGATTTCTGGTTTCTTGTCCACCTTTGTAAGGATCGGTTTATAATTTTGGCTGAGACTATTTTGGTTCATCTCACTTGGCAATCTTCATATTAGATGAGCTCCTATGGCTGGAGACTGTAGAAGCTTTGTGCCGAGTAGAGAAGCTGACTGGCTTGCGCCAGGAGCGAGCGCCTAGGATGAAAACGGATGTGTCTTTCGGGTAGAAATGCATCTTATTCGGGTGCGGAGCATTACATTTTACACGATATACTACGTTGACTATACCTGGCACTGTCATTTGAGGTTAATTTAGCCATGCTGCACGCGCTAAACCTGTGTGGTGATCCGTGATTATGTCCGTCATCTTTCGAATCCTACCGAGAGGCGCCGTTGCTACTAGGACTCTGTTGAATGCACGCTATTCAAATCCTTCAAATCTTAGTCACGGGCAAGGCGTAATTCGGGAGGGCAACCTTCTCTGGAGATTCACCTGCCTTGGACCGTGTATTCGCCCAAAACAATGCCCATGTATTGAAGCCATTACTACATGTCCATGCCCGACTCGTTAAGCTTGTTTGCTGCCATTGCCCACCGACTAAATATTCAGAGACAGGTCCAAAGTGGCGAAGTTTGCATATCATGGCTGAGCCTCTAATAAAAAGTGTTCTCGTCGTTGGCGGAGGAGGCTTTGTGGGATCGCATGTTGTTCGCGCTCTTCTGCTAGAACCAGACTGTGACATCTACGTGGCAAGCAGGACGCCCAACAACCACCCGGATCAAGACGGCAGCATTACTTACATGACGGCTGATGTCACAGACGAAGCTCAGCTCACGGCACTCTTCAGCACGATCAATCCACAGGTTGTCATCCATACCGCCTCGCCGTCACCGACAGCACCGGCAGGCGTGCTTGAGCGCACCAATATCGAAGGCACTAGAAGCCTATTAAAAGTGTCGGCTGCAAGTCCCGAAACGCGTGCATTTGTTTACACGTCCTCTGATTCGGCTCTTGTGCCCACCCAGAAGCCCATCAGCGAGGAGCAGGGACAGCTGTATACAGAACAGTATTATAGTAATGCATACGGCAAATCTAAAGGCATCGCTGATGCACTCGTCATCGCGGCCAATAGTCCTACCCTGCGAACAGCAACTTTACGGATCCCCGTTGTTTACGGAGACTACGATTATAGGAACCTCCTACCGCAGCTCTTGGGGAGCATCAAGCGAGGCGAGCATAGGATACAGATCGGTTCGGACGCCAAGGTATTCGAATTCTGCCATGTCCACGAAGCAGCAGAGGCGCACGTGTTGGCGGCCAAGGCGCTGCTGCGTCTCGACTCGGGCTCCTACGACGGGGCTCGGCCTGATGGCCAGGGATACTTCATCAGCGACGGAAAGCCGCAGCCGTTCTTTGAGTTTATGCGGCGCTGCTACGCTGCTGCTGGCGTCCCGGTGGGAGCGAATGAGGTGAAGGTCATTCCGTTGTATGTGATGCAGGCGGTTTCTTCGTGCACGGAATGGGCGTTTACGATTTTGACGCTGAATTATAAGAAGCCGACTCTGCGGCGGCAGAATATTGATCATTTGGATCGAGGCTGCTGCTGGGATATTTCAAAGGCGAGGGAGAGGCTGGGGTACCGGCCGGTGCAGAATCAGGATGAAGCTATTCAAAGCATGATGAAATGGGGTTTAGAAAACATTGGGGTCTAGGGTTACACATGTTCGAGGTTGAAGTTGCTGCATTTTGTTTTGGGTGTCTTTGTTTCATTCTGATCTGGTACCTGAACATGCGGTTGAATCCGTGAGAAGTGACTGGGATTGGGCTGCGTTGTCATCACCGCATATGCACTTCCTCGTCGTATAGTATGGCAGTCAAGGCTTTACTCCGTTCAAATCCCGCTGTCTCTTACTATACAAGCTATGGCCAAAGCGTCGAGGCTTTTCGTCCAAGTTCAGTTCGGATCGGTAAACGGAGGGTGATTATACAGTTGAGTTAATTCATGCTGCAATTATTCCCATGTAATACGCAGCATAGAAAAAGAAAGACGGAGATTAGATCTGCATCTCCGAATGGAGCCAGGGCTTAATTCCATTGCTCTTAGCTCACCATACCTAGCTTATATTTAGACTGTTTCAACGATCCTTTACAATCTATATCTATCAAAATACGACGTCGCCTCTAATCCTTGCCAAATCGTGGCTGCCTGATATATCGGCTCTCGCATCTCGGAGCTCCGAGCAGTGTATCGTGAAGTTTTGTCTGGCAAAGGTGCCTTTCAACGTCAAGACCGGCATATCGGCCTTGGTTAACGACCGCTCCGTGAATCAAAGTTTGTGATGCAAATTCTCTAGACCGAAACTCGGAACAACAAGTACCAAGTTGTGGTGGGCTTAGTGGCGCCATCATAGTTTGCTTCTGATAATGTCCTAGCCTGGGCTAGAGTCCAGTGAATTGGCGTCTGAAATACGCATTTGGTTCATCTACTGGTTTGTACTATTACATTTCTTTTTTTTTTTTTTTGTGGCTTTCTCCTTTTGTTGTCTCTCAGGTGATGGCGGCTGTTTATTCGTCGTCTTTGAAATGGCTTCTAATTCGATTAATATCAGTCCCTCATCGATATGAACACTAATGTCTTGGGCTTTTGCAGCCTTTAGAGCTGCTGCATCGGCACGAAGGTTGCCCTCAACCCCTGAATGACCAGGGACCCAGCATAGCTCAAGACGAACTCCAATTCGGCGAAGGTATTGCGATCTAGTGATGAGTTTACGGATAATGGGATCGCTGATCACTTGAGCATTGGTGACAGCCTCCTTCTCTCGAAGCTTCTTAACCTGCTCCAGGGCCCTTGTACTATCCGAGAAGATTACCACACTGTGACCAGTAGTCATTCTTCTGGGAACAATACTGTCTTGACTCCTCAAAACCATTACCTCTTCTGTAGCAACGGCTAAACCGTGTGCGATGGCAAATAGTTCTGCTAATGTTGAGCATTGCTTGTTGGGTAGGGCAAAGTGCCTCTCTTGCCAGCCTTGAGCACTTTGAAAAGACTTATAGACAACAGCAGCGCCGAGATGAGCGACCATTTCCGATTCACCGTGATCAATAGAAGGCTGTGAGTTGTTTTTAGGCTTCAATACCCTAGAACCATCTACAAAGAATACCATGCGCTGGCAGTTAGCGTTGGATTCAGAAGATATCTCTTTAGCCGTAGCAATAGCATCGCCTTTGGATTCAATTATAACCTCTCCGGAAAAATGCAATTCGGACGTGGCATCCAATAAAAGTCTTTCTATCCGATAGTTGGCGTTTTGGTTCCTCACTGTTGCTATCTGGCATTCGATTTCGCGGATTACCGTCTCAATTTTTTTGTACCGTTCATACAAGTGACTGAGATCTGATCTAGCATTGGTTTTTGTCGGCGAGATCTTCTTCACTTGAGCATAGATTGGAGAAGACAAGCATAGATGACGGGCGACACGTCGAGTGCCGATATAGAAGCGAGGAGTGTGTCTCTTTATACGCGCGCCTCCAATCAGATAACTGTTGTAGATGCTGCGGCTACAGGAATCTTACCGTTATGATGCTTGCCAGGTGCTTTTCCATGGCTTCGTTAGCGTCTAATATGCGTAGTGGCGGTACCGAGCATCAAGTAATCGATTGTTTATTCGTTTCTCCCTCTCTCTCAAGTGTATACTGCTCCTTGGTCAGCACGCCGGTTGGGCTCGGCCAGCGTTTGCCTGTACTTGCCTAGCTAGGTAAATCCTGGTGGAGCTGGTTGGTGCTAGCTGTGGTTTTAGGAAAAATGTGGTGATGGCGCGCTAGCTTAGCCGGTAGCTTGGAAAACACTAAATGCTAGTTGGAGCCGCTGGATGGGGACTTCAGGGAAATACGCCGTATTCGCGTATTTGCCGTTGCGCGGGAGCAGATGAGAGTAACTTCCGGCCAACAATGTCGGTGAATTGCGAATTGTGATTTGGGGGCTGAACAAGCAAGGGCGCTTATTCACCAGACTCCTATTGTCATCTATCCTTGCCGCGCTTTTATTCTTAGTTGGCGAATTGCTGGAAATAACGGGATATCGCGGATAGGAACTGGCCCTTGCACCGGAGGAGGCTTCAGCCTCAAGCCACTGCCAAGGAATATCTGGGCGCTGAGCAAATACTCCTAGGACCAGGTCGTCTGAATGCCTTCGTGTAGTAACAAAGCCATCTTAAGTAATTGATGTGAAATCACAAAATCGTAGTGCTTTAGGCTGTAGCTGCTTTCCCTTTTGCTATGCCCTGTAACAACAAATTGTAGGCCTCCCAATACCAGTCATGCACTACGCCATGTGCCGCGCGGGGCGTTTTTTTTTTTTTTTCTTTTAGTGGATTCGCAGTGGTTAAGGGGCCGCCTAGAGCTGGAGTGAGAGCTATCAGTCGATACAGGCGGCAACACATCACTTCGTATTCAATCCTCAGTCACCAACCATCGTGCAACCTGCCATGCTGGACAACCACCCATGCTTACGTGGGCTCGTCTCCCTTCATTGTTCCTTCATCTTTGCTGTCATTGAATCGATATCCTCTGATAGCCAAAGTATGACAAACAGCTCCATTCTTACCGCCGAGCTCCCAATCTAACAGGCCCTTCGCGGGAGTCTATTTTAATTCGCGTCGCTGCTCGGGCTTGCGCAAACACCGGGCCTGGAGACGCGCCGCACTGCAGCTAGAAGCAAAGAGGTAACACTGGCGCCCGATAGTTGCTGAATCCAGCGTCAGCTATTCCCAGGTGCTGCTGTCACTGGCCTATCTCGTCAGCCCAGCGCTGGCACCCGCTCTCGGCCGATGCCATGCAGGGCCGGGATGAGATGGCACGCCCCCGCTTATGGAGCCTTGCAGGCGAAAAGGTTCCAATGTCGGGGAGAAAGTGGTGCAAACTCCAGGTCGGAAGGCGTCTACTACACAAGTACATGTCTGTACTGTATGTGCGGTGAGATACGGGGGGTCGTGCGCTGCGCTCGTGGAGAAGCATCCAGACGACGGCATCCAACACGGTCGACGGCGATAAACGGGCTCTAAGCTCCCTGCGCAGCTCGCAAGATGGCCACGAGCACGAATCCAGATCCGCATCGTGCAGTTTGCCTCCAGCCCAGCAAGCAAGCTGCACTTGTGCCGTGCCGGTTTCCGGAAATCGGGCCAAGCCCACGCCGAACCTACAAGCAGCCCACCTTCGTACATACGAAGCGCAACCCATCTTGTCGCTTTAGTGGGCCAGCCGATGGCTTTTGGTATATCTTTCCGGCTATTTCTCAGTGCCAAACGCAGATGCACGACGCATCTTGAGGTTTCATTTTTTCCATACTCTACTGGGGAGAGGAGACGATCTGTGGCTCCCGTCGACTGCCACCTTTCTTCTATATAATCATTCGCATCCCCTTTCCCGGATAGCCAACCTCAGCTCATCTTCCTTTTCTTCCATCCCCTATTCTCACCCAGTCGATTCCCGTCGTCTCTCTCCTCTGTCTCCCTATAAAAGGCGACAAAAGGCGGCTCTTCAAGGCTTTGCGCTGGAGACGGGATAAGGAGAAAAATCGACATAGATCGTCACGAGGTATTGCCACGCGAAATCTCCACTAAAAAGTCTCAGCAATTCCTAACCCCCGTCCATTGTGTCGCCGCCGGTCGACGCCTCATCATGGCTGCTGATCAAGCCACAACGCCTGACGGGCGAATCAGCTCAGACGACACAGTAAATGCTGCGCGCAGCACCGACGGCGAGCTCAAGGCCGCCGAAGCTGGTGTTGATATCGGCCGAGGATTGGGAGATAAAGATATTGGTATCTCGTCAGTCGAAAAGGAGGATGAAGCATCCGCATCCGCATCCGCATCCGCATCAACAACGACTCCAGCTGCCGAGGGACCTCCAGCGCAGCAGCCGCCAGGACATGAACCTGAGGCTGGACGGACAAAGGTCGAGACCGTCCTGGTCATCTTCGCCTTGTGTTTGGCGCTGTTCCTAGCCGCTCTTGACATCACCATCATCACCACTGCCATCCCGACCATCTCTAATCACTTCAACTCCAGCGCCGGTTACATCTGGATTGGAAGCGCTTATATGCTCGGCAACGCCACATTTGTTCCTACATGGGGCAAGATTTCTGACATCTTCGGCCGCAAGCCCACCCTCATCGCTGCCGTTTCCATCTTCTGGATTGGCTCGCTGGTATGCGGCCTTAGCAACAGCATGGGCATGCTTATCGCTGGTCGTGCGATTCAGGGTGTTGGCGGCGGCGGCGCTATCGTTCTACCCAATATCTGCGTCTCCGATCTTTTCTCTATGCGCAAGCGAGGCATGTACTTTGGCATCTTTGGCATGATTTGGGCCCTTGCTTCATCTATTGGACCTATTCTTGGCGGTGTCTTTACCAGCAAGGTCTCTTGGCGCTGGTGCTTCTATATCAATCTACCTTTGAGTGGCGTTGGACTGATCATCCTCATCTTCGTTCTCAAGCTGCACAACCCACGCACGCCCCTCAAGCAGGGATTGGCGGCCATTGACTGGCTCGGTAACCTCCTCATCATTGGCGGTACACTTATGCTGCTCTTTGGACTCGAGTTTGGCGGCGTTCAATTCCCCTGGGACTCCGTTACCGTCATCTGCCTTCTCATCTTTGGCGTTGTAACAATTGTCCTCTTCGGCATCTATGAGGCTCGTTTCGCCAAGTATCCCGTTATGCCTACTCGACTTTTCAGTGACAGGACGAGCATTGCCTCTTATGGTGTATCTGTCCTGCATGCCATGACATTCATATCCGGCAGCTACTGGCTTCCTTTGTACTACCAGGCCGTTCTGGGTGCCTCATCTCTTCTCTCTGGTGTCTATCTCCTGCCATACGCCTTGTCTCTGTCCGTCTTATCGGCCGCAACGGGCATCTTCATTAAGAAGACAGGCAACTACAAGATCCCCATCATATTTGGACTCAGCTTCATGACTCTCGGTTTCGGTCTCCTCATTGACTTGGGTGCCAATGCAAACTGGGCCAAGATCATCATCTTCCAGATCATTGCCGGTATTGGTGCTGGCCCCATCTTCCAGTCTCCTCTCATTGCTCTTCAGACCAACGTTGAGCCGCGCGATATTGGAGCCGCTACTGCCAGCTTCCAGTTTCTCCGTCAGCTTGGAACGTCTACCTCTGTCGTCATTGGCGGCGTCATCTTTGACAATGAGATGCAAAAGCAGCAAGCATATCTGATACGCGAGCTTGGCCCCGAGCTGGCCAGTAAGCTTTCCGGTGCTGAGGCTGCGTCAAGCGTGTTTTTAGTCGCCGGCCTCAAGGGTCACGAGCGAGAGGTTGCCAAAACTGCCTACTGGAATTCTATGCAGAAAATGTTCATTGCCTACACTTGCTTCATCTTCCTCGCCCTTCTCATTAGCTTCTTTATCAAGCAAAAGACGCTCAGCAAGCAGCACACTGAGCACAAGACGGGTCTCGCATCACTTAAGCAAGAAACAAAGCAGAAGCAACCCGATGCCGAGAAGGCTGTGGGTGCTGCCGAGGAAAAATAAAATGCATAATTGTCGCCTTCGATACCAATTTTTTTAATGCCTCATTTTACTTTACATTGGATTACGGCGTTGATGATATTTATGGAAAATGGAAGACGGGTGAAGAAGATTTCGGCATTTTAGGATAAGAGACGTCCTTTTTAACTGCCTCTTCTCCTGGTTACATTGTTGTTAAGTTGTAGATTTTGCATATAGGCCAAGGCCCTCACCACTATATATGATGTTAATATAAAGAAATGAGACACTTATATGACGCATGTCTTAGCCATTGTGAGATTCAAGCGGTTGCGCATCACTTCGTAGATTGATTGGCCCCTCAATTGTCTAAGTCAGTCAAAATGGAAGGGCTGCAAAAAGCTGCAGTACTATTAGGTAATCCAAAGGTGCTAGGCGTTGCTGTGGTGACGGTTCTTGGGAGTCCACTCCGCTTACTGCGCTACGTTAGTACCGAATACAAGACGACAGTGACGACTCTGCGTATGTGACTGTGTAGCTTATACTGCCCCCTGTATTTACATTACCGACCGTACTTTTGTATCCCGGCACATGCCTGCATATTTCGCACAGATCTTTTTCCCAGGCCATTCCCCACTAAGAGAATTAAACTTGTGTCGCAACAGATCGTAATTATTCCTTTGATATTGCGTTTTTCATGATATTCTTCAATAACACCTGTGTCTGCATCTTGGGTGTCTTTTTGGTGAGCGGGTCAGGCTTTATTTACGCACTGGCCGATTCTGCACTAGAGGGGTACCTTGGTACAATCTACCGCCCAATCTCCACGGCTTAATCCCCGCCTAAGGAAATATCAACAATAACAGTACACAGCCAGCCATACACACACATACCTTAACGAAAAAAAAATTCAACGGCTGCCTTTATCGGCAGTGGTGGTCATACTGCTGTCAGAATGGCTCACCTTCGAGCACGCTCCGATCGGGAGCTAAGTCGAGCTGCAATGAGCTCATCCGGTCCACGAGCAACCGCCGCCAGAAGTGGCACGCGTCTCGGCAGCGCCAGATCCTCGGCCATCTCAACAAGTCGACATCTCGCAGCGGCACGAGGCGATCGGTCGAGCGCCATATCTCCCGCGGAGTCGGCCATGTCTGCGGCGGCGGCTGGGACGAAGCGCAAGGAGCGCGACTTTGAGGCCGACGTGGTGGTGGGAGGAGGAGAAGAAACCAACATCAACGTCGTGGTGAGGTGTCGTGGCCGCAGCCAGCGAGAGGTCAAGGAGAACAGCGCCGTGGTGGTCAACTCGGACGGCGTCAAGGGCCAGATGATTGAGCTCTCCATGGGGGCGAACGCGCTGAGCAACAAGACATATAGCTTCGATCGCGTGTTTTCGCCGGCGGCTGACCAGGCCATGGTGTTTGACGATACGGTGAAGCCTATTTTGGAAGAGGTTGGTTTTTTTACTCTTTGCTCTGAGGCTTGTTGCAAGCTTGAATTGCCTCCCCTCCCGTATCCGGAATATGCTAACAAGATGGCCAGATGCTTGCCGGTTATAATTGCACGATATTCGCCTACGGACAGACAGGAACAGGCAAGACATACACAATGTCGGGAGACATGTCAGATACACTGGGCATGCTTTCTGACGAAGCCGGTATTATTCCTCGTGTGCTACAACAGCTCTTCAACAAACTCGAAGTCGAGGGGAGCGACAGCTGCGTCAAATGCTCATTCATTGAGCTCTACAACGAAGAGCTCCGAGACTTGCTCTCTACCGACGAGAGCGCAAAGCTAAAGATTTACGATGACGCCTCAAGAAAAGGCCATGCAACCACACTCGTCCAAGGCATGGAGGAAAAGCATATCAAGAACGCTGCTGAGGGAATCAAGGTGCTCCAGGAGGGCAGCTTGAAACGCCAGGTGGCGGCGACCAAGTGCAACGATCTGAGTTCTCGGGGCCACACCATCTTTACGATTACAGCATATGTTAAGAAAACGAACGAACAGGGTGCAGAGGAGCTTGTTAGCGCGGGGAAACTGAACCTGGTGGATCTAGCCGGCAGTGAAAATATCCAGAGATCAGGCGCTGAGAATAAGCGAGCAGTGGAAGCCGGCTTGATCAACAAGTCACTGCTCACTCTTGGGCGAGTCATCAACGCTTTGGTGGATCGCAGCCCCCATATTCCGTATCGAGAGTCCAAGTTGACTCGTCTTTTGCAAGATTCGCTTGGTGGTCGAACAAAGACTTGCATTATTGCCACCATTTCCCCTTCAAAAAGCAACCTCGAAGAAACAATATCTACGCTTGAATATGCTTTTCGCGCCAAGAATATCCGAAACAAGCCTCAGCTTCATATGATTACAAAGAAGATGCTTCTCAGAGATTTCACCGTCGAGATTGAGAAACTGAAGAGTGAACTAATATCAACACGGCAGCGCAACGGCGTTTACCTTTCCAACGACATGTACGAGGAGATGACGGCGCAAAGTGAATCAAGACGGATAGTGATGGAGGAACAAAGTGCGCGACTGGAGACACTGGAGACAAACCTACGAAACAAAGTCCAAGAGCTCTTTTCCCTCAACATCTCATTTATGGGCATGAAGAAAGAAAATGAGGCAACTAAGACGCAATTGGAAGATACACAGGGTGTTCTGGACCAAACCGATATCATCCTCGCAGCGACGCGGAAGACGTTGGCAGAGGAGACTGAGCTTCGCAAGGCTCACGAGGAGACCGAAGAGAGATTGACAGAAATTGGTAGTGCTCTGATTGACAAGCTGCAGAAGACAGTTAAAGATGTCAAGGGCCTCCATGCAAAGAATAAGCGTAAATCAGACCTACACTTGCTAAATAGAACGACTTGGAGCTCGTCTCAGTCCCAAGTTGCTGAGATAACGTCAATGGTGGAAAGGCGCATCCGTATGTTCCAAAAGGAGCAGCAAGAGCAAATTTTGGGCGTATCAAAAAGGATGGAAGTGTTTGTTGACGAAGAGCTGCAGAAAGTTTCAGCTACACAGGCTTTCTTGGAAGAGAATCTTGACACTTTTGCAGAGTCCAAGAGGCAGCTTTTGGAGCAGAAGCAAAAGTCCAAGGACGACATGGATGAGGTGCTGGAAGAAATCAAAGAGATCCGCGACAATGTCAAGGAGAGAGTTAGCGAAAGTCTTCAGGCTATCGCACACGCTGCAGAGAAAATTGCTGGAGACGTATTGAGTGAGATGGCCGACTTTCATGGTCAGCTTCACACTTCATACAGCTCCCTGGGAAAGGATTTCAAATCCATTTTCGAAGAACTCGTCCGGCACATCACAACCCAACGCCTCGAATCCGACAATCTAAGGCGACAACTGCAGAGTGCCACGAACACCATTATGCTGCAAAATGCGAATATCTCTACACGCATGCAAGAGGCATTGGAAGAGGAAAGGCGAGTGGCGGCTGAAGAACGTCAAAAACTCCTAACGCAAATCTCAGCGTTGATAACTACTCAGGCTGAAGCGCAGGAGAGCCGATTCGCAGAGAGGACTTCGCAGGTCCAAAAGAACATGACCGATTATAACGCATCTCTCGAAGGGGCCATTTCTCAGTATGGCCAAGGCATGGATTCCTGGGACGAAAAGGAAGGCGAGCTGCTGGAAGAGGTCAAGAAGTCGCGTGAGCAGCTGAAGACAAAGCTGAAGGACGACTGGAACGCGGCAGAAGACCGCAGCAACGCTATCCGAACCACGGCCAACCAAGTACATGCCGAGACCGTACGTGTCGTGGGGGCTCAGATTGACGATCTGGATATCCAGATGGAGGCCATGGACGACTTTGTGGCTCGTGCGAAGTCTGAGAGCGGCACTCATCACGAAACGCATGTGCAAGCTTTCCAGTCTCTGACTAATACAGTCGATCAGTCATTCAGCAACATTTCTACTCACTTCAAAACTACCTTTGATCGTGTCAAGAATCTCGGCGAGGGCATGGAACTTGATACTAGCGATCTACGCGATGGTCTTGAGCCACTCACGTCTCAAATATGCCAGCCTCTAACGAGCCTGCGGGAACAAGTTGGTAAAACAGCACTACAGGATTATCGACCAACTGGAGAAACTCCTCAGAAAGCACAATATCAGTTTCCCACGAGCCTGCCTCGTACTGAAGCACCCGACCTTATTTTCTCCAAGACTGGCGAAGAAACTCCCGACGAGGCTTCCACTGAGGCAGATGACAGCAGGAATACTATTGTCTTTGCCGACTTGGATGCCTCCGACAAGATGAGCTCACCAACGCCGTCATCAGCCGATAGCCTCTCAGATAGGATCGCAAGGCTACGCGAAGTCAACCCCAACGTATCGACAAGCCACACTACCAGCGCCATCAACTTTGAACCTGGCTCAAGCCTCATGTCTGCCGCCTCAGATCACACTATGCCGCTGTTTAAGCGCAGTAACCGTTCTACGCGAACGAGCCTCAGGAAGCATGATTTGCTTGGCGAAGGTCGCGAGAATTTACCCCTGACGGCCTTATCAGAGGCTAGGAGAAAGAGCCCGCGGATGAGTTAGAGAAAAAAAAAACAGAAAGAGAAAAACACAAAAGAAAACACAGAATATTTAATGTTATGACTTCGTTAAGATGATGGAGCGTTTTTTTTTATTTGGATCTTTTCTTTCTAAGCGGCTTGGGGGGCGAGGGATCTAATTTTTGCCACATACGGAGCGGTTGCCTCTTTTTCTTAATAGCGGTGTATGTAACATGTTGCATCATTGCTATTATCATTATGTTTACTAGCCCTTTGTTCCAAAGTCGACGTGGCTTCATTTGCTGAGAGGGAGAAAGAGAATGGCTCTTCTGGGACAGTTTGTAAAAATGGAAGGGAGTTTGGATTGGTTTTATATGGGATGCAGAGCGCTCTTTTTCTCACACACATGCACATACTACCTTGTGTGTTGGGCACTTATTTTTTTTCCCCTCTTCTTAAAGAGAAGTGAGGTTTGGAATTTGGAAGGTCATTGGAACGGATTGGGATTGGGTGGCTATTACATTGGTTCTCATGTTGTTACTGGTGCTAAATTCAGGGTTATTAAGCATCTGATACCCGTGTGTATTTGTTTTTTTTTTCCCCCTCTTGTCTTCTTTTTATTTTCCATATTATGATTCAAGATATTAGTACGATAAGAATTCGGCTTTGTTTTGCTCCTTGTTTTTAATATTATTTTGGCTAAAAGTCCATACCATACTTATTGCTAAGCGGCTCTTCCAGGAAACAAAACGCCCCAAACTAAACTCCAATGTGCCATGCTTTGAAGCTATGATTTGTCAACATCTCATGTGTAAAAGTAAATCTCATATTAGTCCATAGCCAATACAGTAAGACATCTACTATTTAAAATATCTTAGTAATGCTTTCTCTCGAAATCACACTATTCTGCTTCTCATCCCTCTTCACTCTAAAGAAGCTATCGCAAAAGTCACTGCAACGCATGTGCCTCAGGAACTCCTCGTCGTGCGTAATCACAATGAGCTGGAAATTGCTCTGCTGCTGCCGCGCCTTGATGATGCGGTGCAGACTCTCCGCGAGGGACTTGATGTTGTCCCTGTCCAGGTTGGTCGTCGGCTCGTCCAGCGCAATGAGGCCGCAGTTGACGCCAAACGACTCGGCCAGGGCCAGGCGGATGATGATGCTGGCGAGGACTTTCTGACCTGCCGAACAGCGGCCTCGCATGTCCATCTCAGTGTCCTGTTTGACCATGCAGAGGCGGTAGTTGTAATTACGCTTGCCGTTGCCGGTTTCGTTGTCGGAGCGGATAAGGATGGTGTCAATGTCAGTGCCCTGGTACGTTGTCTGCCATAGTTCGCTCGCGATGCGATTAACCTCTTCCATTTTCATGGTATGGTACTGCATCACCGCCTTATCGACAGCAGAGCTGCATTGGGCCAGATCCTCGATCGCCGCCTTTGTAGTTTCCACGCGGATATGGGATTCGCGATACTTCTGCTTGGCGTCCTTGAAGTCCATCTCCCATTCCTGTAGGAGGCGGCCGAGCTCTTCATCCTTCGACCTCATTGTGCCCATGACAGATCCACGCTCAGCTAACAGACGATTGGATGTATTCTCCAGCGAGCGGGCCTCGGCCTGAAGCCGTTCATAGTCCTCGTGAGCATTCCGATCTTCTAGGTCTTCAATATCTTTGCGTAAGACGTCAAGAGTCCGCAAGTGTTTGCGATAATTCAGATTATCGCTGATGTTCTTCCTTTTTCGATCTCCGCTGTCAATATCTTGCTTGAGTTTGTTGGTTCGTACTGTAAGGTCGGCGATCTCCTTCTCTGTAGTGCTGATAGCTGTGTCGAGAGAAGCGAGGGCACGCTGGTTAGATGCAAGACTAGTTAAGCCACCGCGATCAACATAGTCTTGGATATCATTATCCATCTTCTTAATCTCGGCGATGGAGCTGGTGATGGCATCTCGCTCGTCGGCAATGACCTGCTCCTTTGATCGACCATGGCGAAGTGTCTCGTCGCGAGCTGACCGTGCCTCTATAATGCTGGGCTCTATCTTTTCCAACTCTTCATCAGTCCTCTGGATCACTTCGCGCTGATGGGCGTACTCTTCCTTGAGTGTCTGGATCTGGTCCTGGAGATCTTTCTTCTTCTCAAGCTGTCCTGCGGTGCAGCCAATCTTGTTCCGTAGCTCACTCTTCTCAAGTTCAAGCGAATTGATTTGGTCTTTCATCCGCTGCCTGTCGGCTGTGAGCTTGGTAATTTTGTTCTTCAGAGTCCTGATCTGCTCAGATATTGCTGACTGAAGCTCATGGATCTCTTCTACGCTGCGAGTCACTCCGCCGGACGATTGTTGAGACACAATGCGGTCCACCTGGGCCTCGGCATCTTTGATTTCTCTAACAGTTTGGGTAATGTTCGCGACTGTTTTGGTCAAATCTCCAAGGTCTCTTAGCTTCTCCTCCTCCGCAGCAACCAAAGCGTCTTCCTCTTCGAGTTGTTTTTCCAGAGCCTCGAATTCATTTTCAGCAGTTTTCCATTCGTCTTGGAGAGCGGGCAGCTCTGCTGAGAGCCGTTGATATGTGTCAAATGCTGAGCGCACCGCACGCAGCGCTTCCAGATTATCCACAGCCTCTTTCAAATCCTTTTCAGTATCTACCTTGCCTTTTGGATCCAAGTGCTTATCGATCTTCTTGCTCAGGCGATCAAGAGCTGCGCTTTGGCTATCGTCAAAATGACGTTCGCATAGCCTGCATTTCTTTTGGGTATCCAACATCCGCTTGCACTTATTGTAATAGTCAAATAGAGCATCAAAAAGACTAAGATCAGTCCGGAGCTCTTCAACCTGTTGTTCCACAGCAGCAACTTCATCCACATAGTCTTCTGCCACGGCATTATCACGCACATTTTGCAGCGCAGCAACAACTTCTTGCTTTCTCTTATTCATCTCTTGGGTCTTTTTGCCGTGTGTCTCCTTAGCAGTTTTGAGCTTGTACTCTACTTTTTGCTGTTTCTGCCTTGTCTGATCTCGCCGCTTTTGTGCCTCTTGGACAGCTTTGTTTTGACGGCTCTGAATCGACTGGAATCGAGAATCTAGAGAATGCGGCTCCCAGTCGACCCCGATGGTGTTACTTAGCTTGGGTTTCCAAGTCTCTATTAGCGTGTCAAGTTTTCGTTTCCGATCTGACATCTCCTTCTTCCTCAGCTCAAGCTGTGCGCGCTCTGATGCCAGTCGTGTGCACTCAACGAGCTCGCGACCAAGCTTCTCGTTTTCGCTGTCCAGCTGCCACTGCTTATCATTTGCTTCATTCAGCTGTTGATCCCAGTTGGACTTTTCCAGTTCTTGCTGAGCATGCTTGAACCTGGATTCTAGCTCATCAAGCTGCCCGTCAAGGATAGCCTTGGCTCCCTCATCAACGTCAATGTTCCCAGCTTCATTCTGGAGGACGCTTGTACGCTTCTCTATGGCTCCCATGCGCTGTTTGGCAGAAACGCGATCCTGAGTCCTAGCTGCTTTGCGCCCCTCAAGCTCAGTAATAACGCCCGTAGCCTTGTCTAGTTCTTCAGCGTTCTCCTTTTGGAGTCGTTCCAAATCTCGCTTCTTTTCGGCCAAGAGCTTTTGAATCTTGTCTTGGAAAGCCTGTATATGCTGTTCGCTTACGTCTTCATCAAAACCTCTAAAGTTGTATTGACTCGCTGCCTCCTGGATCAATTGCACTCGCGCTTTTAGCTCCCGCTCATACTTGTCCTTGTCGGACTGTAATTTTCCCTGTTCGGCCAACTTTAATGATTGATTTTGGCGGTGATTCGTCAACTCTTGTTGAAGTTCGGCGTACTGTGCCTTATTCTGCTCAGCCTCTCCTTGATAGCGCCCCATGCTCTCTTCATACTGGGACAGAGCGCGCTCCAGGGCATCATCGCTTTCGGGCAGCTCATCAATTGTCTGTCGGAGCTCATTAACAGCATCTTGGCGGTATTCAAGCTGCTCCCGCTTGTTGTTGAGATTTTGCACGATCTGGAGAAAGCTGTTGGCTTGTTCATGCTTCTGACGTATTCTACCCTGTGTTTCTTCCATCTCGACCGTAAGAGCCTCGCACTTGTCGCGAGCCGCATCAATCTCATCTTTAAGCCCACTCATACGCTTCTCAGCACGCTCTCCTCTATCCTTGTTAACCTTGTTGTGTGCCTCGTCTTTCTGCAGCATCGAAAGCTGCTCCACCTGCTTTTTCCGCAGTATCTTTAAGTTTTCGATGGCCTTTGTGTATTTTTGGGCCTCGAAAATCTCATCAAAACGTTTCTTTAAAGCTGAAGGCTCGCTTAGTGGCCAAAGTGATTCATCTTGGTGGCAAAATATGACAGCGTCGAGGATAGCTGGAGAAACACCGAGCCGTTCGGGGATCATTTCGTCCAGTTGGGCGTGTCTGGTCGACGTCGTCGTCCGCTCTCCATTGTTCACGACTACCAGCGAGCAGTCAAGCGTCTTTAGCGATCGGGTAGTCTTTTTAGCAGTGAGCTGCACGCTCCGAGTGGCCACATGTTGTCGGTCGTTGATGGAGCGGAACTGTAGCTTGACCTGGGCCAAGACTTCCTTTTCGCCAGCGAGCTAGACAGAAACGATTATCAGCTGCCAGACCAAATGAGAGCACAGACACATGCCAGCCAGAAGCTTATTGGAAGCCTACCTTTGGATCGTGAATAAAGGCACTCCCCTTGCTGCTGTTTGGGGGGAATTCGCCGGTGGTTGCGTACTTGAGACATTCAATGACGGTCGTCTTGCCAGATCCATTGTAGCCAACGATGAGGGTAAGGGGGGTGTTGAACTGAATAGCCTCACGCACAGCTGGGCTGAAGGACCGGACACCGGAGATGGAGAGCTTGTCTATTCTCGACATGGCTTACAGGCTGGATCACAAGAGCTGTGCTCAATACTTTGCTTGCAAGAAACGCTGGCGACTTGTGGAACACCCAATGGCGGAATCAGAGGCGAGAGTTGGCGCTGTGGCATCTCCCTTGCGGTGCTACTATCGCCTTGTACCGGTTTCAGTCTCTCAGGTTGCATCCAGCCACCGGTGCCTATCAGTCCGTGTCTCGAGGCTTCACTGCGACACGCGCTCCAGGCAGCGGCTCACGCGTTGAGTGAAGGGTGGATTGATGCGTCCTCACGTGGTGTGCGATAAGATAACGCGACGACCCCTCCTTACGGCTGGCCGTCCAAAAAAAATCCTTCGCTGTGGAACGTCGCACACAGCCACTGACGACTCGGGCTGGCATGTTACAGTACGGGGGTCCCACCCCTCGAAATTCTTGCATCATGGATAGCTCGTCGGATGGGCAATTGGGAGCACGGCAGATGTGGCGGAAACAAGGTCCCTTGTTACGGACCTTGATATTTTCTCTCACTCTCTCTTCTTGCTCTTCGTCTTTGTCTAGCCGTTTTTCTTTTTTGTCTCTTTTCTTATCCTTTGTTCTTTCCTTTGGCTTGTGTCTGTTTGTTGCGTCTTGATCAACTCGACTCAATCTGGCACAGGCATAGCCTGTATATGCAGCACTGGCTGCTGGTTGGCTCGCCAGCACCCCCAAACAGCCAAATTGCGATGCACCAGGAAAAAGATTTCCCTTGCATTGCCCATCGCGCGGCCCCCCGCCAAGTGGTCGAATCGGATTGTGCCCTCTGCTGGCCCGAGGTCTGCTAGCTGTGAGTGTGAGCAACTGGCTGCGCTACCCAGCCAAGCACGAAATGCCGGTCAGCAGGCCCAACTGTGCGCACCGAACGAATCAATTGAACAGGGTAGCGGTGCATGTTGAATCATTCATTTCTTTATTACTCAAATCATTTGCAATGTTGTAGTAGTACTGTAGTAGTACTGTAGTAGTACTGTAGTATTTAATGGTTCTACGTACAGCTGTACCAGGAATCTCTCATCAGATTGGTCCCAGCGATTGCCCAAGCTGGACATGCCCGCAGGCCCCATATCCGCTAGACTTATATACCCCCATCTACATGATACACACAAATCCTCCGTCATCAGGCGGCAGGGAAGCAATCAAAAACAAAAGCTGGAGGGCCGCTTTTTAGCGTCTTTGGCCACATCCTCCCGCTGCAGCCGCTAAAGCATTGGAGGCGGCAGGACTGAGGGGGTTGCGTCATTGCTGGGAATCTTCAGGGTCGGTCGCCTTTGTGCATTCGCCCACCCCCGCCGAGCTTTTTGCTGATAGCAGGCAATCCTGCGTTTGGCTTCGGTTCCGTTTGTTGTCGTTGCTTTTGTTCTCCTTTTCATTTTGCTGCGGGACAATTTTGTTTGCTTTTTAATAGCGGAGACTCAGGTGGCAATAGGAGCACGCAGTAGCAAGCACGGTGCCTGTAGAGAAGAAAAATTCTGTAAAAGTGCCTACAGGCAATACCTAATTCGGCAAACTGACTGGCGTATTATCAGCTGGTGCAGCATCACTCTCGTAAGACGACATCCCGGCAGTATTACTGCGTCCCTACGGCCTGCTGCTGGCGAATGCTCGAGACGCGAGGGAGACCAGTTGCCCTATGAGGCCATGAAACAGCTCCAATCAGGGCCAAATCAAGCCCGCTTTTCACTCGGGGTCATTTCTCCGGGCTGCCAGCCAGCGCTTGGGAGGTGTTTCCTCTCGCCATCAGTCAGCCGCCTACTAGCTGAAAATCTCTGGTCTAGCTGAAATATCGCAAAACGGTGCCTGTTTCTGCTTTTCCACTTTTTGAGCTGCACAACAGGCCTGTTTTATCACCATTCAAAAGCCCGCGAGAAGCCTCTCTTCGCCCCGGGCATACCGCACACAGACAGCTCCAGTGCCCTCGCCCGCTGTCACAGCGCCCACCCCCTCCTCGCCCAAGCAAAACGCCCCGGAGGACGCCACTGAACGCAACGACGGCTGCCCGCCCACTGCCCGCTAGGCTAATGCCTGGAATCCAACCGCTGGTGGTATAAACATACCGCGAGCATGTCCCACGGCCAGTCTCCACTCTACGAGGACCTGTTCAGCTTCGCCAACCTCGATGTTCTCCCCGCGTTCCTGGGAGGCAACGGCCACGCCATCCCAGTCTCCAGCAGCATGACCGATGCGCTCAACAACGACGACGGCGCCATGGCACTTCTCGACAGCGACATCATGGACTCTTTTGGCGGCGACCTGCCCATGAGCTTGGACGCCGCAGTGTCTGTGCTGGACGGCGACAGCGGCGGGATAGGCAGCGGCATGATCTCGCCAGAGGCCGTCCTGAGCGCAGAGAACCAGTTCAATCCGATTGCCAACGACGTCCCCGGTGCGGGGCCTCTGCCAGCGGCCGCATTCACTCCAGGAAGCGCAGCGAGCCAGCCCAATAACAGCACCAACTCGCTGACGGAGTTCACCAAGCGCAAGAACTGGCCGGCAAAGGTGGTCGAGGAGCTCAGTGACTTGCTACAGATTCTCGATTCCAACGGACGCATCAAGTTTTCGTCCCCCAGCATCACAGCATTGGCGGGGTACACCGTCGAGGAGGTCCAGGACGTTTTTTTGAAGGACTTGATCCATCCCGACGACCAGGGCGTGCTTGTCTCCGAACTCCACGAGTCCATCGCAACCGGCAACTCTTTGCGCATATTCTATCGAATGAGGAAGAAGGATGGCACGTATGCGATATTCGAGGCTGTCGGTCATGCCCATATTGCGGCTGCTGGGTTTGCGCCAAATCCGAATAACCAGTCGCCTTTTTGCCAGGCTGTCTTCATGATGGCGCGGCTTTACCCAACCAAGAACGCCACACTTCTGGACTCGTTTTTAGAACACAAGATAGAAAACGAGAGGCTGAGGCGCCGCATCGCCGAGCTGCGGAGAGAGGAAGAGGCAGAGGTGGAGGAAGCGCAAAGGCAGTGGGCGCAGAGCCGCGAGGGCCGGTCGGATATCACTCCATCCGAAAGCACTGGCATGTCGTTGACACCAATTCCGAGAGTCACCCAGGAGATGATGTCATCAGAAAACGAAGACGGGGCATTGACGAGGAAAAACCTAGAGGATGCCACGGCAAGCAGCCGCCAAGACTCATTGCGTGACAAAATGGCTCGGATTGAAGCGTCTTCAGCGGATACTATAGCCTTGTTGACTGGCATAGAGAATGGAGAGCGTATGGCCGCCGGTAACCGGAGCCCTACCCTCATCAAAGGCGATGCTGGAATTGCTATTCCCATGGATCGGGATAATAGAACTGGTGAGAAGAAGAAGAAGTTGAAACTGGCAGAAGAATATGTCTGCACTGATTGCGGTATAGCACACCCCTTCACGATTTTTTATTTTCTCATCCTTCTTTCCTGGCTGGGAGATGGGATTCATCACCATCAGCATGATATCCTACTTCAGCTACTAATATCAAATTCCAGGCACTCTTGACTCTCCAGAATGGCGAAAGGGACCCAACGGGCCAAAGACACTGTGCAACGCCTGCGGGTTGCGGTGGGCGAAGAAGGAAAAGAAGCGCAACAACAGTATCGGCACCCCATTAACTAAGCCATCAGCAACTCCAGCTCCTGGCTAATGGACTACATTTGCCATCTCGAGTGGAAAACGAGAAAAGAGGAGGGGAAGGACAAGGGGGAAAAACGAGAAAGATATGACTTACTAGGTATACGACACGGCCGGGACCGGGACTGCGCTGACAGTTTTTAAGATGGAATCCTGATATGGAGTTTGGTTTTGCTTTTAAGATGCATATATTACTGGCGACGGGGACCTACTTACATTTTTACCGTTCTTGTTGTCATAGTTCGGGAGGAAAACGATTGTGGAGGGACTTTTCTTTTATTCCTTGTTTTTGTTTTTGTTTTTTGTTTTTCTTTTGTTTTCCCTTTTGTTTTGGGCATCTGTACACGATTATGATACCATGGGAGGCAACAATCTGGAGCAGAATTAGACGGATACGGATGTACGAGGCGATTCTGCCTACGGGCATTACGCAACATTCTGCTATTTTCATTTCTTTTCTTTTGGAACACGCATAGATTATTAGGGCATTTTCTACTATTGTTATTTTCTTGTTGTTTTCCTTTCTTGCTACCTATTTTCAATATGAGTCTTTCCGGCGTATGAGCTAGGTCCTCTTGGCCAGCTTTACGTATCCTTTACACACTAGAATACCTTAGTCAAACAAGGCAGTCGAGAGAGTTTACCGGGGAGCTTCTTTTCCCGTTGAGAAGCAATCTGCAGGTAGAAAATAGTACCTAGCTAGAAACGATCAACAGCAACTATTGAAACGGCGCATGAAGTTGCTGTAAGCACATGTGAGAAATGACAGGTCATATCCTTGAGAGTGCTCTTCCCCGGGTAGGCGCTGGTACCTTTTATCAAATGGCACGAGTGTGGCTTAACAAAAGCTAGTAAGTAATTAAATCAATCAACAAGTTTGCCAACTCGCATAGACCACTAAGTTTATCCTCGTAGAAGCAAATAATAAATACAATTTGCCCTGGTGTCCTTGTTCACATGGAATTCGGCAAACTGAGATGAACCCCGCGTTTTGCTGAAATTTTATAGGTATTAGCACTACCACATATACTGCCCTCATTGCTCTAGCTCCCTAATACTGCTAGTTTGCCAGCTGAAAGATCCCCGCTCAATTTGCCTCGGATGCACCTCTTACAGGGCTACAGCTAAAGTTCTGGCGCCCCATAAGTTCCTAATCCATACACGAATCCTTCCATATGACGACCTGTTTATAAAGGCGTACTGGCCCGCCATCAAAGCGTTGATAACCCACCAACCTCAACCCCAAATCCAAAATACCCAGGACGTTTCAACGGGGCTTCTAAAGGTGCACTTGATAAGCACCTGATGATGTTATAGAGCTCTTCAGTGGTTTGTAGTATCATGATGCATTGCGTAAACCTTAGAGATGGCTGACACTCTGCCCAACCTGCAGTCAGGCCACTTTTACTTTGCTCAAGCTCGAGTATTCCATCCTCGCCAATTCTTTCAAGCCATTCTAGAGCTCATCATCATCCAATTGAAAAACCATGGCTCCCGTGGAGAATTTCGCAAATTATCCCAAGGCCGAGGAAGGGCCAGATACGGGATATGTGCAGCGAGTAGATCACAATCCCGTTCTTCGAGGGATTCCTCTCGTGCTAGGTGGTGAGCTGTATGCACGAGTTATTTCCAGGATGAGTTTGGATGTCGAACTAATTCCAGAATGTTTTCCCATCTAGCATTTCTCGATCCAATTTTGTTGCAAGATTCTTCTACCATAACAGTGGCATGGACAAGATCAAAGAGATGCGGGAGCTGGATAATATCGTTTCTACTTTCCATGTATGTAAACGGTTGAATGAGTTACAACCCCTTCCCCCAACAACCACCTGAAATATCTTTCGTATCAGCTGCTAACCAAAGCCTCCTCTGATACTCTCTAGCCCACTGTTACGCCTCTGGGCCAGACTGGGCCTATGCTAGAATTCGAGCCAGAGCTGCTCACCTCAAAGTACGCATCGTCAAACGCGCACTACTACTCTGTCAGCGACTATCATGAGCTGTACAGGAGCGGCAAGACCACCCCCCTCAAGGTAATAGAGACGCTTCTCGCCTTGACCACGGGGTCAGGTAAGTACAGCGACGCCTGGGCAGATGCTCACGGCGCCGAGAAGCTTGCTCTTGAGGCCGCCAAGGCTTCCACCGAGCGATGGGCTGCGGGCAACCCTATCGGAGTCTTGGACGGTGTGCCGATTGGCGTCAAGGACGATACTGACGTAAAGGGCTACATCAACCACACTGGCATGAAGTATAACCCTTCACTGCCGTGCTTTGCGGTCAAGAAGGAATCTGTGTGGCCTGTCAAGAAGCTTCAGGAGGCCGGAGCCATTGTTCTCGGCAAAAACAAGATGCATGAAATAGGATCAGGTACGGCCAACCGCTTGACACTGTCGAATAGCGTCTCAGCGTATATGTATACTAATGAACTTGCACAGATACGAGCGGCGTAAATGTAATGATGCCTGCCCCTGAAAGAGATGCTAATACAAGCCGGAGTTATATATATGCATGCAGATGGCTAACTCACCCCTTTCCCCTATATCTAGGTCGCACAAGGCACGCCTACCAATCATCTCAACAACGCCTACTACCCCGGAGGCTCATCTAACGGCGCCGGGTCGTCCATCTCGGCCGGCATCGTTCCCTTCTGCGTCGCCACAGACGCCGGCGGCAGCGTCCGCATCCCGGCCAATTTCAACGGCATCTACGGCCTCAAGCCCACCCACCACCGCACTCACGTCATGCAGTACAGCATGTGTGTGACTGGCCCAATGGCAGCAAACGTCGCCGACCTCACCATCGCCTACCGCGTCATGACGCAGCCCAACCCCGACTGCCCGACCCAGGGCCTCTTTGCGCTCTCGATCCCTCCGTCCCCATCGGCGAAGCGCATCATGGGCGTCTACCGCGACTGGTTCAACAAGGCCGACCCGCCGGTACGCGAATTGTGCGACAAGGCGCTTGATTACTTCGCCGCCAAGCGTGGCTACGAGATTGTCGACATCAGCATCCCGTATCTCCCAGAGATGCAAATCGCCCACGGCGGCCTCTGCATCTCCGAGATGGCTGAAAAGGCTCGCCTGAGGACGCCCAACCCGGCCGACCACCTCTCGCTCATTGGGGGAGCCAACAAGATCCTCCTTTCTGTGGGCGCGCAGGTATCAGCCGCCGATTACCTCAAGATGAACAGCCTGCGCACGCTGGTGATGCGCCACCTGGCCTTCCTGTTCCAAAAGTATCCGGGCCTGTTGATCATGACGCCGGCAACCCCCTTGATCGGATGGCCACGCGGCGATGGAGATGACGCCTACGGCATGAGCGACACGAACACCACCTTGAGGAACATGTCGTACATCTTCCTGGCCAACGTGACGGGCACGCCATCCGTCAACGCTCCGGTAGGTTATGTCGACCCGCAGCAGGGCGAGGGGAAGCTGCCTGTGAGCTTGCTCGCCACGGGTGAGTGGGGGAGTGAAGAGCAGCTCCTGGGATGGGCGAGAGAGGCGGAGGAGTATCTGCACGAGGAGTATCCCGACGGACGCAGACGGCCAGATGCATGGGCAGATGTGGTTGCACTGGCTGGGGGCCAGCAGTAAAGAAAAGCCAAAAGAGAGAACTGGGTAAACATTTATGAGTGCTGTGTGCTAGATACTACTATTTCCAGTTTTTGTGTAATAGCATGCGCTCTTTGTTTCATATGTATCATCTTGACGGCGGTTTCTGAGACGTCAAAATCTTCGTAAATTCATTCATCGTTTGCCGCAAGTTTCAACTAAAAGCTACCTAGCTGAGTGCTTAAAATTCACCTATGTTACACAACCAAAAAAAAAAAAAAAATATGGCTTTTAGAAAAACTTGGAGGCAAAGCTCAACAGCTGAGACGAGCCTCCGCCCTGGCTACCTCCCTGGCTCTTGAAGTACATCTTCATGGCCATCTCGCCGGCCTGCTGGATGACAGACTCCTTGCTGGCATCGGAAGCGACCTGTCCATTGGCCGCCTTGGCGTCGAAGAGCTGCAATCACGCAATCAAGTCAGCATAAATGCGCTTCTTTCGAGGAAGGACAAGGAAAGTGTGTATGTGTGTGTAAAGTTTACCTTGCTGGCTTCGGACAGGGCCAAACCCAGGAAAGCGCCCTGGCTCTGGTTACCGCCAGTCTCGCCCTGGGTGAACTTCTTGAGCGCCTGCATCGCGGCGGCAGAGCCGAGGCTGTTGGAGCTCAGGTTGCTGCTGTCTTGGTTGTAGGTCTCTTGGTGCTTGCGGATGGCCTCTGTTACGAACAAACAAAAAATACTATTGGTCAGCGTACATGTAGGTCATCCATAGTTTGATAAAAGAAAGGGTCGGTTAACCTTGCTCATCGATGTCGCTGTTGGCTAGGTGGCTCTTCTTCTGGCTGATGGAGTTGATAGCGTTGGAGAACATGTCGCTGTTGCCGGAGGAGCCAGCATACTGCGAGGCCTGCTGGTGAGCAGTGCGCAGCTCCTCGTCTTCGTGGTGGAAATCACCGCCGGCGGGATAGTTACCACCGTAGGCATCTGTATATATAGAATCGCGAGGAGGGGCTTCGAGTCAGAATCTATTCGCTTCGAGAGGGGTTATGAGGGGAAGGGTGATGACTGACTGTTTCCGGGAGGAAGCTGCTGGCCGCCTGGGGAATATTAGTTAGCTTCTAGAGCGTCGATGTAATAGGTAGGAAGGGGGGCATTGCTTGTGTGCTTGGAGATTGACGATGGTGGCGATGACGACGGCAAATGGGCTGCGGCACTTACCTTGATGGGAACCAGAACCTGAGAGCTGCTCCGTCAGGTACTCCTTGCCAGCGTTGATGAGTGAATCCATGTTGATTTTTTTTTTTTGCTTTCTGCTGAAAAACCGATAAAGTCAATGGGGACAAGAGAAAAATAGAAAGAAGAATTGAAGTTGACTCTTTTTTTGAATGTTGCTATTCTACGACAAGAAGAAAAAAAGGGGACTGCATCGCACACACAGTAGATTTATATATGACCACTACGTAACGCTCTAGACGCGCGATTGAAGAGAGCTACCTACCCCGCCGCCGTGCCAAGCTGGATGGCTACAGACAGACAGAGCTGGCACAAAGAACGAAGCATGAACCTGGCCCAGCTGAAAAAAGTTGAGCTAATGGGGGGGAATATAGAGGGAATAAGAGGGGTTCAAACCAGGCCATTTACACCATTGCGGGGTGACCGGTTCAAATAAGGGGGCGAGAGCTGGAAGGCGTGTCTAATTGCGAGACTCGGCTCGAAGAGACAACCATCGCAGAGACTGTTTGTGCCAAGTGTGTTTGCAAGCACCATCTTACAAAATTAACAGTGTTTTGTCTGGTGAAATCTTCGGCTTGCTGCGGCTGTCTCCTCGTAGAGTACATGCATCTTCAGGAGCGCATCTATAAAATCACCTTGATAGACCCAGATGGGGTCCAGATTATATGGAGTCTCCCGCGCTTTTATCCACGCGCGGCATTTCGTAGGCTGACGCGCGTAACCGAGGAGATCCAATCACCGACACTTCTTTTCGAGTAAAGTGAAAGACCAAAAAAAAAAAAAAAAAAAAAAAAAAGGAGTGGACAAAGACAAGGAGCGAGATCTCTCTGCCAACGTCATTTCTCATTTAACAGTATGCTCCGAACATCATGCTGCCGGATCTCGGCTTCGGGAGTCCGCCGTGCTACTTGGTGCTAACGCTGCTATGGATGTATAACGGAGCACTTCCGGCTCTTTTTCTGGAGTCCCGGCCAGCTGGGAAGTGGGAGACTAAACCTTGGCGGCCTCTGTCAGTGCGGCGGCGCATGCGCTGCTAGCCCTGTACAGCCACGTTTTCAGTGGAGGCGGTCCCTGGGATTGCCATCAGGGCAGGGAGATGATGGCGCGCGCGCTCATCTGTGTGTTTAATTGATATGTTTGCATACAATGAATGGGGTTGAATCTACTCGTCAACGGGTAACCCGTTTTTGCGGGAGGATTTCCTTTCTTTTTCTTTCCTTTCTGGAAGGAGATGCTATCACCGGAGTCTCAACATGTGAAACGAAGCCAATGTGATGGCTGCCTGGCTGCAGCACATCCTCTGGGAATCTCCTCTTTGGGCCGAGGCTCTCGCATCTTTTGCACTTGCACTGTTTGATCCTGCGGAGTACGCCGTGAAGGTTGGTCACTTCTGCAGCCGAAACGGCTGTGTACGTCTCGAAGCCGAACGTCGATAGATAGCGGCGGTGCAGCTTACACACTTACACACATGTCCTGTCGAGCTCGCAGGCTCGCGCATACCGATGCCTCGAACAATCGAACAAAGGGCTCCCAGATGCTGAATCCGGCTCCTGAAACAGATGACAGCCCAACGCCAATAGTGCAGGTTCTTGCAGGTGCAGGTGCCAGACGCAGGGTGGCAGCCGTGTGACCTCTTGGAGACACTGCGATGCAGTACGGGGTTGCGGCGTGTTTCGGCGTCGCGCTGAGACGAACTGCTGGCGGATGAATCTGGAGTAGATACTGTAGTTCCTTTTGCGTGCAGCATTGCAGTATTTCTCGGAAGCGCCAATGCTATCCTTTTTGATCCCCCTGGTGCCTGCAGCTGTTTGTTGTGGTTGCTTTGCAGCAGGTCTGCCTCACTTTTGATGCTGGTTCTGTGAATAGGTACCTACTCCGTATCTCGTCCTTACAGTATGTGCCTACAAGTATGAGCGATAGGCTTGCAGGATATGCCCCAAATCGGCAAGCGACTCGATGACATGGGCATGGATGAGAAAGAATAAGGAAAGGAAATACGGGCTGTCGTGCAGCAGATTTGTCCATGGGGGGTGACCGTTGCTGCTGTTGTGACCCACTGGTACCGCGCCCGCGGGTGCAAAGACAGGCGGTACGAAAAGGTACATGCTCACTAACAAATCCAAAGATCAACTTTAGGCATTGGTAGCTGCAATGAAGTGTGTGCATTTTCATTATCGCACACTCACGCAATGTTCATTGTTCGGCTTCGATAGTGTGCGGCATCGAGATGCCGTCCGAACGGCCGGGTTTGGGGGATAACCCGGCACGGCACCTTGGATCCGGTGCTTGCAAAGCGCGGCTCAAGAAGACGATCCTCGTGCCATACTAGTTGGATTTGATTTAATCTCATCAAATAGATAGCAGTTCATCATGTATTATTAGGGACCGAGAGGGTACCTGCAGAACCTCGAACCAACAAAAACAGGGAAAAAGACCTTTTTGCGTCAGAAGGGTCTGCGAGCTGCTCGGATTAAAATAGTACGGGAAGTCTGATTCGTAGCTGACTGCAGACTGCAGCATTTCCAAAAATACATTGCGGTCGGCTGACGCCACGCACTTTTTTTTTTTGTTAAACTTCCCGCGGAGAATGGAATGGGTGGTGGCTGAAGATAGCAGTTGCTAGTTTTTTTTTTTTTTATCCTTTTTCTCCTTTGGTGGTGGATTTTTTTTTTAGCAGCGACGATTGTCATTTTAATCGGCGCGCACAGCCTCGAGTTTAGAAACGGCACTCTGCGCTTCCGCCGGTGCTGCGGCATAATACATCAGATGCCTGACATAATCTTAAAGGCAGCGACCGTGCTCCTACTGGGTTCTGGAAATGGCGTGGCTTGGTGCAAAAATGCAAAGGTAGCAGTGCTAGAGAGGAGGATGCCAACCTAGATGCAGCGAACCCACCGATATGCCCTCTCCGCAGATCAATGCAGCAGCTCTTCGTATTGCTCGGCGAATCCAGTCAACTCGCTGCTGCACTCATTCATCATCGCCCGCTCCTAAAATCGTCATACTGTAGCCTCCTGGCACAGGTCCGTACGATACGGAGTGCTTCTCGACTGCTGCAGCACTCGAAATTGGCCCCCTTGGCTGGCGAGCGTGTAAGTCGGATGGCTTCGTAGGCAGGTACCTCGAAGCTACAACTTCGCGATATGGCACCACCACCGTCACCGCCGGTGCCATACAGGTACCTTTGCGTCCTGCCTCGCTCGCACTTGGTGCTCCCTCCGTACCGTATTAAACAATGTCTCACCATGCTAATCACCCTTCAAGCGGGGCTCCAGCGCTGATCGCATCCGGGAACGCAAAGAGAGCCCAGCTTAGCTCGCAATGGCTCCGCCTGGTCAGCCCAGCCTAGGCATGCCCCCCGGAAAGACGAGACCCTGGCGGTGCTCCCTGCTTGCCTTGCTCGCAATGCGGTGCTTTTCTTGCTGCCTCTGCTCTGCCCACGTCCCCGTTTTGATCGCATCCTGTCCACATGCTGTGCGAAAAAAACATAGCCAAGCGTGCTCCGCTCCGTAGTTGGTGCGACCTCGTAATGTTAGTGCCCGTGCGTGGGCGACAAGACACCAGGGGCCGTTGAATGAAGCGCTGGGCACTTGGCAGAGACGGCGGGCGAAGCCATACGCCACGCGCCACCGGGTACCTCTGCTAGCACTCGCACCAAGCACACACGCATAGGATAAGGCCCTGAACGGCTCACACAGCGCCTTGACCACCACCACCACTGCCTGTAGGCGCAAGTACAAAGTGCCATGGCCTCCCCTGCTTCGCGAAAGTGCGTTTCATCTCGACCCATCTAACCCTCGACCCGTCCAAAATCCCCCCTGGCGCTCCAAGCTTCTCGACTCTCTGCATCTGCGTGCAGCCGATTCTGCGTCTTCTTCCCTTTTCCTCAAACCGTCGACTTCTTACTAGTACTACTAGTACGCCTCTGTTCCAGTCTCTCGTTCGTTCCATATTTCCGTTTGACCCTTCGTTGGCTTTTTCGTCCAATCGACCAAGTGCTATTTTTCTATCAGTCTTGGTAGATTTTTCCTTTTCCTTCTTCCCTCTGCTTACTCGATATTCCCTTTTATTCTCGAATTTGTTGCTTCTTCCATCTCTCGCTATCGACCCTTATTTTTCTTTCTCATCCTTCGACCGACGACCGTTTCACCAACCTCTCACTTTGCGACCGCGGAACGGAAATCACCCTCGAGCGAACTCTGGTCTGGGAATGAAATAGCTGGCTCTGGTTCACCAAAACACCAGCAGCGCTCCTTTGTCCCTGTCGCTTCCCGCAGACTCCCGGAAGGGGTCACGAAATCGCTCACCGTGGCCGCCACAATGGACGCTCGAAACTCGCTGCTGGGGAGCGGAGGCGACCCGGCCTTCGACCAGAATGGCGCTCAGTATCACCACCGCTCCTTTAGCCAGAGTGGCGACTACGGCGCGGAATACGGCCAGGCCTATCCCCAGGCATCTCTAACTCAGGCTGCCTACGCTCAGCCTACGTATGCTGAGAACGCGAGCCTCCACCAAAACCCCGAAACAGCTGGTGCTGCTGGCAGCACTGGCGCAAGCAAATTCGACTTCACCTTCGTCAAAAGCAGATGGCCTGCGGCCTTCCTGGCCGTAACTAGTATCCAGGCTCTCATCAACCTGGCCTTTGAAGCGTATGTTGGCACCCTCTGAATCTTACTCTCTCTCTCTAGGCACGCGCACCAGAAGCTAAGACGCTCTCACAGCTATGTTTTCGGCAAATTTCAGCTGAGCCTGGGTGCATATGTTCCACTGCCTCAGGTCCAGTCTCAGTACAAGACGATCCCTACCTTTCTTACTCTATTCATTTTCGGTTTCCTTTATGAATTGATTCTCGTGCTGGATGCGCTGCGCATGAAGAACACTATTCAGATTATCGGCGTCTGCATTGCCAACCTGGCTCTCTTGATTTACTCCGCTCTCCAGCTTGAGCAGATTCAGATGGCTCTTGGAATCCTGGAAGTTAACGGTGCGCTGGAGCAAGGTATCACTTCTGCCATGCTCTGGGATGATATCAAGGCCTACCTTATTGCCACTCCTGTCATCATTGCCGTTACCACCATCATCATGGTGTACATTACCTGGAAGCTCTACCAGCAATTTGCTTGGGATATTCTCAAGAACATTGGTGCCGATTATCGCATGAAGAAGCGCTTCCTTCATTACCAGGTATGGACTGAAAACATGGGCAGTGAACTTGAATAAGGTCCGAGACCAGATGTGACTGACACAACTACCAGATTTACATTGCCCTGCTCAAGTTCGATTTCTTCTTCTTCTTGGGTTTCATCATTCAGTTTGTTGTCGTCGTCGCCGTCAGAACCGATCCCGAATTCGCTCTTACGATTGCCACCATTCCGGTCACGATTGCTATTCTGATTTCTGCTGCTTTCTTTACCCAGAGGGAGAACAAGCCTGGCATGATCTGCGTTATCGTCCTTTACTTTGGCGGTCTCTCCTACTTCATTTTCAAGCTCTTCCGTATCTACGAACCCAGCCGCGCTTCATCTTACTTCGCTGTTCGAAAGTCTCTCACCGCATTCGCCGTCATCACCATCCTGCTCATCATCATGACCATCATCAATGCCATCATCTGCATGCACAACTTTGGTTCCGGCCTCAAGGCTCACCTACTATCTACTCGCAAGGTTGACGAGAAGACCGACATCAACTCATTCGGCATGAGCGATGTCAAGACCCCGATGCAGAACCGCATGACTATCGACTAAGAGAGTCATTTGACGCGCAGAGAAAATTTAAGATTATTTTCCAGGTCGCGGAGATGGGGAATGTATAAAAGAAACGAATTTACGAAAGGGAACGGGATGGCCCCCTTTTTTTTTTATTTATCCAATTCAGTCGCGTCACGCAGGCTCATAAACCAAGGCTAACTGACTGCCAAAAAAAAGGCCATGTTGGAAGGGGGATCTTTTGATAATATCCCGTAAATTAAATGGATACCAATTTTTTTTTTTGTTTGTTAACTTTTTTTTGTCTGTTATTTTGATTCATCAAGTAGGCTCAGCAATTAAGGGCGTTGGATCTGTGCTTCGCAAATACCACCGAAGACAGCGGGGAGTTTTTTTGGGATACCCGTGACCATCATATCGAAGGATATATATTAAAGGGTGGCTTATAGATGACCCGTGTCACTCCTTTGACTACTTTTTTTGTTTGATTTTCTTTAAAGGAAAAAGAAGAAGATTTTTGTGTTTCATCAATGTATTTTTTCCCCCTTAATGTGATGACATTCTCTGTTTTCAATTTTGTTTTCCTCTTCTCATTTGCCTCAACTGATTTCATCTTCTTTTCATTTGTTTTAAATATACTGAGTTACGTCTTCTAATAAATACTTTACGTCGTCGTGGATACTATTTACTTACCATGAGGTAAATGAGTGAGGGTGAGAGTGAGAGCTACTGGGGTGGGGTGAGATGAGGCTTATTGTATGATGCTACGTTATATATTGGGATTTGTTTCTGATCTGAAACAGGACTAATACTACAAGAAAAAAAAAAAAAAAAAAAAAAAAAAAAACACCGCTTTACATCTGACTACCAATCAATCCAATACTATGGTTTTATTTCCGCCAAGAAAAAGCGCAACGAAAGGAATAGATAGATGCCAAGTTGGTTATCGAAAACAGGAGAAAAGATCTCCCAAATCCTCCTATCGAAAGGATAGTATCTTCGCTTTGGTAGACAAAAAAAAAAAAAAAAAGAAAAGAAAACAAAAGAAAAAAAAAAGAAAGGAGAAAGAAAGAAGAAAACAACGAATTGTGGCAAAGTCCATTATTGAACACGGAATACCGTAAAACGCCTTAAAAAAAGGATCCAAAGCGCTCCTCGTTTATCAATAGAAGCCAAGCCAAACCCTCCCATTCCATAACCGCAAAAAAAAGATAATGGTCTCAGAGCGTGATTTTAATGGCGTCTCTCAAATGGCCTTCTGTCGGGCAATACGGACATTTGTACCTTGAGCCTTTTGCCATGTTGTGCAAACTCTCTCTGCAAATCACATGTCCGCAAGGGAGCATCATGGCGGGATTCTGTTCCGTGGTCTGCTCCTTGCTGACAGGGCATACGAAAATGGAGTGATAAATCATGGATGGCGGAAGAGGAGTTTCAAATGCCATCTCGTTCTCCGTCGTCCACTCTGTTTTCTTCTCCTTCGTATTCTTGTTATATTTGATAAGTCGGGGTAAAGCAATGGAACCGGCTGTGACGGCTACATATAGCGGTGATTCTGCTGATAAGCCTAGTAGAGAGCAGAATTCACGAGTGAATGAGGTGGCAACATCTTCGAATGCCGAATCGATCTGGAAGATATGCCGGTAGGGAGACTGTTCAATGTTTGGTGCAAAGACGATTGCACCGCAAAGCTGCTGAATCTCTTTAAGATGCCGACTCTGAAAGCGAGCAAAGTGCTCCTTTGCATATCGCAATGCGCCCATTTCCCCATTCCTCTCATCATCAGGTAGTCCATTGACCTCAGGCCCCTTGAAGAGCCACACAAATTGCAATTTGCAGAGTTCAAACTCCAGATTGCTTCCCGCTGACTCCAGCCTGCTATTATTTTGGCGTGCCCATTTGATAGCTGGTCCTAGATTCCTGTTTCTCAGCTCTGACAACAGACTGTACATCTCCGCAAACTGCCCTTGGAGGTCTTCGGGATAGTTGTTAACCCCATGTCCGGTAAGTCTCTCCTCCTCTCCATCTTCTTGTATCATGTCGTCGTCGCCATCTTCGTCGGTCCGCGCCGTACGGGGAGACCAGGGCTCTAATGAAAGGGGGGGCTGCTGATCTCGTGACTCGCGGACAAAGGTCGATGCAACCGAAAACTGCCCCTCTCGGACGAGATGCATGGCTATGGCGCGGTTTATGAGGGAAGGGTGATCCGCCATGGCATCTGTCCCCATCGGCAGTTCCCTCTGTGGCAGGGCCTAGAAGGTAAAATACAAGTTAGCATTCCACAAGCACAGTAGGAGGGAGGGTGGACATGGACGCGTGCCTTGTCAAGGGCCTTTCCGAAGCTCCGCTGCGCCTTGGTCACATCTCTGAGATCGTTGTTGATGGCTTCAAGTCGATCTTTGACAGGGTTCTGAAGGGTTGTCATTGCCATGCTGATTCGGTGGTGGTCAGCGTCAGCTGTAGAGGGTTAGAGATGTCAGCTACTATTAGGTCCAGATAAGTGATGAATGATTCGGGATAGAGGATTCATACGTGCAGCAACTTGATCCCTGGCTGCCACCAGATACTCGATAATCTTGTCGACATCTTGGATAGCAGGCGTGAGATTCGCCCCTCTCATCCGTGCCAGTTCATTCTGCAGCGGACCAAATGGCGAGACAATGTCATCGCCCGGGCTAGCCATGGTCGCCAACAGGAATGATCTGGCAGAGAAGCAACGGAGAACTTATAGAATGAAATGGATCATAAAGCTCCAGTTTAAGCTATCTGGGAGTGAGCGAGAAAAAAAAAAACAATTCCGCCCTGCGAACGGGCTCTCCAAGAAGTTGTTGGGCGTAGGTATAAGTTGGATGATGTGAGGTTGGAGGTTGTCATCCAGGTAGTGCGATTACCGCCCGAGCCTTATCGATAGGTCGGAACGCAGGCGGCTTCCGGGTGGTGAGTGAGGGTACCTACACGTACCTAAGTACATCTTCCACTGAACAGAGGGCGCCGCACTTATGCAGATGCTACCTAGCAGGCACAATCAAATGTCACCTACTAAACGCAGCGCCCAGCTTCTACAGTCTTGACTAACGCAATTAGTGCCTCATTACCTACACATAATTCGAAACGCCTTGCTGCTGTATGTCTTACTCGATAAGCCCTCTATTAAACATAAAATAGGAAAATGGTTCAACTAGGTACCCAACAAACTAGGCATCATCTCCTTTCATAGACTATTTGCCTGTTTATTAACGCTGTGAAGCCGAAATGATGGCACCTGTTGCGGAGCCCTGCGTGTCCAAATCAACCACCGTGGAAGAGGCCTCACTATGACTAGCAGCCTCGGATCAACGGTGAGCCCCGTTAAGGAGCAGATTTGCCCCGCCCTTGGCCGAAGCCAAGCTTTTGGCTACTCCATCCTGAGTAGCTGCAGGTTCAAGATGCAGCGCACGCTTTGTATGGAGCAGTGGCCAATAGTGCGCTGCTACCGCCTCACTACTCGCCTCTCCATTCACCTATTACATCACCTGCCGGCACCACCAGCGCACTAAGCCACAGTGACCGTGTGCTACACAGGCCGCCAAAATTCAGGATCGCCATTGTCCCAGATCCCGGCTCTCTTGCCTTCAAAGATGCTCCTTGATTAGCTCGGCCCGGCCTTTCACGCCTCCAGGGGCTGGCGAACTCCACAATGTCCTTAATGCCGTCCTTCTCCCAGGACGGGAGAGTCTACCGAGACGACGACGCTTCCGGACTGTCGAGGCTGGACCGACGCACCACCACTCGATCTAATCATCCAGATGGGAACTACTTGAGCTTGATGCCCACCGAGACGCAGATGGTTGACACGGCTTCGTATCGCGCGGCAAGGCCATCGGCATCTAGCTCTGCGGTGCCGCAGAGACACCTCGTCTTCCCCGATCCCATCGCCTTCAAGTAGGTTCGAGTTTAGAGTTCGGTGAGAGACCAGGGTCACGGCAGCATAGCCGCTAACTTTTTCTTCTTCTCCCTCCAATCTAGGTATCTCGAGACCGACCCGTGTGTTGAGGTGGTTCAGCGACGAAGCGTCCTTCACGGCTATGACCTGTATATTGTCGAGCAGTGGGCATGCTCAAGGCAGCCGCCCACTCTGGTTATTGCCACCTATACCGGTGACGAGAAAGACTCCATCGTGGTTGGGGTGTTGGCAGTATCAGCAGACGAGAGCCAGTGGTCCGAACAAATTCGACTATATCTGAAAAAGACCGAGCAAAACCATGCGCGACCGAAGAATACCGAGCTTGGAGAGCTCATGATCACAAATCTCAGCAATTTCCCGTCCTCACTTACGGTTATTGCTGTGCCTGAAGGAGACCTACGGAAATACCGACACCTTTTCGTTGTGAATGAGGACCTGAAAAGGCTAGGGTGCTCTGGACGGTCTGGCTTAACGCTCACGGAACCTACCGAGGCGACTCAGTCCAAGTTTCAGCAACTCTATAGGATTAGCGATCGTGTCCCTTTCAACCAGGCGGTCGCTGAGCTTATCAAGCTTTGTCAGGTTGCATTATTCATGTTCGACAAGCTGGAACAGCCATATATCGATGGTCTACTATGCGATGTAACGGAAAGGGCCATCAGCAACTGGTGGACGGATCTTGGAGCCGAACATTACAACTATGAACCGACCGATGGGATTCTAGGGCCGTCGACTGTTGCCGCCTTACTAGGAATGC
Organism: Trichoderma asperelloides; assembly: GCA_021066465.1. NCBI lineage: Eukaryota > Fungi > Ascomycota > Sordariomycetes > Hypocreales > Hypocreaceae > Trichoderma > Trichoderma asperelloides. The sequence goes on along the minus strand of JAJKFY010000337.1, from coordinate 22,634 downwards.
TGTTGGGAGCGAGAAACCGACTGCACTGGCAAGGTGCCCCCGTTTCAAAGGACGTTTTCGACCTGGACAGCACGAAGCGCGGCATCTCCTACTTTCAGAAAGCACAGAAGCTAGAGAAGACGCGGCGGTTAGACCAGCAGACACTTTTTAAACTACACACGGCAACCACAAAAGCGGCAGTCAAGGAAGACTGGGGCGTGCAAAAAGCTATCAAGTCGACAGTGACGGAAATTGGAGGCAAAAGGGGCGAGATCGTTATGGACATGGTATCCGGCAAAGACAAGGCTGGTCTTGCAGACATTGAAACCGTGGATATTGATAAATTTGCCAGCTTGGTGTATGGTGAGAGGCCGAAATGGCTTTGGCATGGCAAGCCGCGCCGGACTCCCCTAGAGCAACACGACCACGACCACGATGTGGCTTTGTCTCCACCAAAAACCACAAGCAACCAAAACGATAAACGAGCCCACTCCCTACCAGTGGAGGAGGAGCTGGGGATGAAGCAGAAAGATGATTCTCTCTCCCCTGAAGCTGGTATGGCCCTTCGCCCGACGGTTAGTATGCTAGAGGGCGTCGGGGAAAAGGATGGGCTGCATAAGACTGTGTTTAAGAGCGTTGCTGGAAAGATGAGTGACGCTCGATCAGGCTTTGGGCGTCTCAAGGACGGCGTCAGAGGGAGGGGTCACGGAACCCGCCTATCAATATCAACAAAAGAGGAGGTATTGGAAAACGGAAATGGATCGGCGAATGCGCTGCAGAATTTTAGCATCCCTCCGAGCCCTGCCGCCGTGGTGAGCCGAGCATTTACGTGGAAAACGAAGCCGGAAGAATATCTCACTGCTATTAAACGGGGAGATCTAGATGTCCTACCTGGGCTTACGGCAGTATCTTCACCTTCGTCAACAGCAGACCTCAAAGCTGCAAGGCTTCTTGAATATGAAAGGAAGCCAAGAGAGTCGGACAGGTCATTAGAGTTTCTCGGCCCAGAAATGCACCGGAGAGCACCATCTGCTGTGCCATCAACTACCAACGAGAGCGACATTGAAGTCATCTGCCCTGGCATCAGGGATAGAACAGATTTTCTCCAACTGGCCCTGTCAAGACGTCATAGCTGTGATTTTTCAGAACTATATACAAAGCAGGTTCTTAATGAGAACAGATGGGCACGTCGTATGTCATTTGGCGATGCCGAGGAAGCCGTATTATCATGGGACGAACTGATTGATATCATGGACGAAACAGATGATGAGGAGGCCGAGGCCAGAGCAGTAAGCGCTCGCCACCTCGCTCAACATATCGATAGGATTGTATATGGCATTGAGCCATGGATCAAGGAGAAAATTAGGCTCGTCCATATGCTTGACGAAAAATATGGCAAGGACAAGACCGAGATACAAAACTTGCATCATCATCTGAGCGAGATCTATCACCGAGTCAAATACAACTCTGACGAAATGCTAGCGGAGGAGCGTGCCAGCCTGACGGAGAGTGTTAAAGAGATTGAAGTTCTTGTGGCACGCCTCGACTACGAAATCAACGCACTAGTGCAAAAAATCAATGATGTTGAAGACGGCATCAAAAACTTCGAGAGGCAAGTCGAAGATGTGGAGAGACGAGCCGACGAGCTGAGAACACAGCTTGAGACTGAGAGCTGGCTGCACTGGTTTGTGAGAACCTTGACTGGCGTGGGCACTGGCCCCAATATCACTCGTACTATATGATGATACGAGCTTGCATTCTTTGGAGTTTGATCCCCACCTTGCTTAATTATCACTTGCTTTCCCTCTTTCTTCATTTTAATTAGCATATACTGAAGGACGGAATTGGAGTTGGGCATTGATGCATTCAAACGGGATTCGTGGAGAATTGGCGTTCTATTTCTTTGCCCCCCCTTTGATTTATTTTTTCTCTTTTATTCTCATTTATTTCCTTTCTCGCAAGAAGATAGATACCATTTCGCAGAGGAGATGTTCACACTCATCACAGTGATGATGTTGCGCCTAGACAACACCCCAGTATACTCTTTTTGAATAGCTTTATACATCTGACATGATATATATGTATATCCCGAGATCCCATAATATCAAAGTCCCGTTTCAAACGTTTGCCGCCGCTGCATATTTCCAGACAGCTTTCTCTCATATATATATTCGTACAAAACATGACATCCGAATTTTGCGGCCAAGAAGGAGGAGAGGGGAAATGCCATGAAGGAAAGAAAAAAACATTACTCCTTTTTTTCCTGATGCTCTATAGCTTTGTATAGCCTTTCTAAAACAGTCCTCCGGGACCGCCCTGAGGTCCTCCACCCATGGCCTGGCCCTGCTGCTGCATGATTTCGCTAATCTTCATGGATGTATCGAGGAACTTTGCGGTGCAGCGGTCGAGGCAGACGGACTCGCCCTTGTTGAGCTCGCCCTCGCGGTAGTCGGAAGGAACGCACTTCTTCTGGCAGGTCTTTTGCAGTCTTTTTCCACACCGGGGTCCTTGAGTTAGCATGGTTCCCCTCTTGAAATGTCCACCTGAGCGTGAATCTCCCTTGTGGATGAATTTTCTTCTTTCTTTCTTCGGTATAAGGTAGAAGAAAGAGAGAGAGAGAGAGACTCAATGAGGAGGGGAATCAAATTACCGGTTGTAAGTATCAGCCATCATGCGCATCTCGCCCTCGACAGCAGCAATCTTCTGCTCTGACGTAGGTTGGGGACGACCGATTCCGAGGAAAGACATGGTTGTTGAAATTTGTGAAAAGGCGAGGGAGAAGGGGTGTGTATGGAGGAGATTCCGAGGTTTGGTATGAAGTTGCCTTTGGGGCTTTGTCCTGCTTTGGCCTAGAATGTGGAAAAGGGCGATTGGTTTTTGATGTCGTCACAGGGCTGCGGCTTTGGAGATGCGATTTGAATTGGCCTCTCTGAGGAGCAAAATTTCCATTCCCGGCAGGCCCAATTACGTAATCTCTTATCGATAAGGAGTTCGCTTGAACTTGAGTTGCGCTATTCGCCATTTTGATATTGATGAATTCCCGTTCTATACATCTGCCTAAACGATGCGTGTTTGTTTTTCAGACGAGGCAGTGAGTTTGTCAACTAGTCTTCTCATCTAATGAATCTAGACAGTGCGATATACTTCTATCATTTACTCGGCGCTGATGTTTGACTAATTTCACCGCTTCTGCCGCCATGAGCCGGCGAGCAGCGGCGACGCGATGAGGTGACAAGGCTAGTTTAAGTCGCTGCGCGGCAGCGCGCACTCTAAAAGCTGGTGGGGTGCTGGGGGAAACAAAGGAAGCAAATAGAAAGAAAAAAGAAACCCACGTCAGCCTCCAATTGGCAAAGTCAATTCAGCTCTTCTGGTTTAGCTTGCCGAGATTTTCGCTCCATCAGATGGTTGCTGGTGTGCCTCAGCATAAGCGTTTGATATAACTATTTGTAAATCCGGGAGGCAGGCGTGGGTAGGGCATGGCGTGGTTGTTTGGTGCTGCTGCTGTTGCTACTTGGCCAAGCTACTATTAAGCCAGCAAATACAAAAGTATCGAATTACGAACGAACGGACAGGCGGGTGAGACGGGGGGGTTAATAATAGGATGAGCTTGGCGCGGCTTGGTTGCATTTTCGAGATGCAGCTGGCCGTTCGGAGCTTTGACTCATCCGTGCCAATTATCCCATCGCCGGGTCAGTCACGATAGATGCTTGCGCTGTATGGCACAAGTATTAGCCGCCAGAATTGTTTGGCATGGCACCCCCCTTGTTTTCCCCAACCTGATGTGCAATTTAATGGCGGAGTGCGAAGTGTCTGTGGACGGGCACGGCGGCATGGGATCCTCACGCCATCGATTGTGTAATAGGCGTACGACGGTTACGACAGGAACGTGCCACAACGGATAGCGGGAAGAAGAGGCGCTGGTCAAAGTTTAGGTTCTTTTTTTTTTCACCAGCCTGTAGCCAGTCACGTTCTACTGTGCCTGTGTACCTATGAATGAATGTATGTATAGATACTGCTATACGAGCTTATACTACCTATTAGTATACTATAAGAGCAAGCCACATCGGGGAGACGGAAGAGATTGCAACAACGGATGCGTTGTGGGGGTGGGTAAGCTTTCAGCAGATGTGCCAGCCTTATCTTGATATTGGAGCAGAGGCTGCCATTCTTGCCGCTGCTGCCACTATCGCGACAAGGTGGTGTGTGTGCGAGTTGCATGACAAGCTGATGCCTAGTTCCAGCCAGCGATGGCCGTGGCGATGAGCTGTGGCTTGTGAGCGAGATAGCAGACTCGGTGAACAGGTTTTGTGCAGGACCAGATGCGTCTGGCGGTAGGAGCACGCAGTAGTGGCCATGACAGGTCGCATTGTGTGCTCCATGGTGGCGGCGGGCTCGCTCGCACTCAAAGCAAAATCATATACGGAGTACCTATTATGCTGGAGCTTGGTCGGTCAAATCATGGCATGATCCTACAGAAGCGTTCTTCTTTGGCACACCCGCGACAATACATTAGGGCGGATTGAAGTGACAAGCCAGATATCATAATGAGGAGGGGAAAAGCTAGACAAACCTTTTTAGAAAAGGAGAGAAGAAGAAAAAGAGAGAGAGAATGGCATTGTATTCATCCATCAATTACACGATAAAGCTACTTTACTTGCTCCGTAACCGAGACAGCAGCCATGGGCCCGCATGTGCATACCGCCGCACCGTCCTTCTGCGGCCAATGAATCTCACGCCTGGGCTGAGGCTTGGCCGGCCATTTGCTGGCGGCAAGGTTGATGGATCGCAGCGGCCGTTTGGACCAGGCGGATCTGGAATGGTGAGGGAGCACCTCGGAAGAGCGATTGATTGATACCTAGGTAGCCCTGCGTATTAGCTACTCCCAGGCACTGGCAGCATGTGCAGACACATGGACATACATGCCAAATCCGAGGCATCGTGCTTCGTACTCGTACTGCCATGACTGCCCGTCCCCAGCAAATATCAGTGCCAGCTACCTGCCTGGTAGTATGCCATAATATAGCTGGGCACGGACGGAGCAACCGGCATGAAGAAGCTCATATCGGGCTGCGACGAAAACGGCCCGGTTTTAAGCAGAGGCCAGCTCAGCGGCCAGCTTCGCTCTGCTAGCAGCAATTGCTCCTTATTATTACCGCGACCTGACTCTGCTTACTGACCTGCTAGGCAAGCATTGATGGTGCTACTCGCTGCTACCAGGTACCAGGATCATTGGGCCATTGTTGCGCACGCAGTCCTTGCCGGCTTGGGGAGGAGTGCGCACAGTAAGTCCAAGTAGCAGCAGCACCGGTGCTTTTGGCAGATGGAACCTCGCCTGAGTGATTTTACCCGGGCGGCTGAGCTGAGCCCATTGCCTGCAGAGCCGTGCCTGGTGCAGAGTAGAGCATCTGCTAAATATTAATAGTAGCAAGCCAAAGTAGACGGACGGCATCAAAGGGTGCTCTAGTGAACGGCACACACCGACAGTTTACCTGGACCAGAGGCTCGCTCATCCAGCTGGTGCTGCCCGTCGGCATTTGGGAGCAAACACGGAGTGGACTTTATCAAGACTTGGCAAGTCGCCCTCCGAAGCTCGCTTGTCGCTGCCACTACGGAGTTGTAGTGCCTGCATGCTTAAGTGGCATCTTAGCTGTACCTATCATTTCCGTACCTGCCAGGTATTCAGAGTTAGGTAGCATCAGCATCAGCATCAGCGTTAGCATCAGCATCACGGCCGGTGCGAATTCTCTCTGGGAAGACAAGGCCTGGCAATGAACTGTAGCTGCCACGTTGCTTGTGGTTGTGGTTGTGGTTGTGGTTGTGCTTGCGCTGGGCTGGGCTGAGCTGAGATGAGCTGTCCTTTCCATGCTTTTGCAGGTAGTGCAAGCCTCCTATCAAGCAACAAGTACTATAGTACAGCACTACCTAGATACAAGACAAGCATGATTACTCGACTCTCCATATTTTACTGTTGCGACCGGGGCTCCAAGATTCAAGCAGCGTCTGGATACCGGCCCGGGACATGGCTGTTGACGGCCGCTGCTTGCATGGAGCAGGTACCGACGGTGTAATCTGCCTATGGGCCTAGTAATGTTTCTGATACACAAGCTGCAGTAGCCATCGTATCGTGCCTTCCCCTCTGCTGTGTGCACCCCCTCCATTGTGCTGGGCAGCTCTTGCCTGCTGTGAATTTTTCTATTTTCCCCACCAAAAAAATTCCAAAGGAAGGAGGGACGCAGGTTGGTAGGGGAAAAAAGAAGGGAAAAAAAAAAAAGTACACACCACCCCTCCTTTTTGCGCGCGCCGTTCTCTGCGCTGCTCACTGTGGGAAAGGGAAAAAAAAAAAAAAAACTGAAAAACCAATTCCCTATCTGGGCTTATCCTGCCACCCCAAAACAAAAAATTCACACCACCCCAGAATCTGCTCCTCCTATTGCTCTCTGCATCCTGTCTGCCTAACCTCCTCTTTTAATCTTCCTCTGCTTCTCTTTTCTTTCCCCTCTCTCTTCTTCTTTTTCCCTTCCTCACCATGTCCTCCACCAACCAATCCTCCACCACCAGCCAAGATGCCTCGGGACGACAGCCCTCCGCCGCCTCCTCCACCGCCGCCCAACTCGCCAGTGCACAGATAAGCCTGCGCAAGACGCTGCGCCAGTTCCCCGATTTCCCCATCCCGGGAATTGACTTCGTCGATATCATGCCCCTCTTCGCCAACCCCGAGGCCCATGCTACGCTGCTGTCCGCCCTCGAGCTGCAAATCGCCGAGTCCTTCGGCGCCAACAAGCCCGATGTCATTGTTGGCCTTGATGCCCGCGGCTTCCTCTTCGGCCCCGGCCTGGCCCTGCGCCTTGGCGTTCCCTTTGCCGCCGTGAGAAAGGCGGGCAAGCTGCCGGGCCCCTGCGTTACTGCCGAGTACATCAAGGAGTACGGCAAGGACTTGTTCCAGATGCAGGCAGACGCTATCAGCGAGGGACAGAAGGTGTTGGTTGTTGACGATATCATTGCAACGGGTATGTCCATGGCTCCTATTCCTGGCTCCATTGGGCCTCTTTGCGGGCAAAAATAAAATCAAACGAGGACAATGGCCAGAATGCTAACTTTATATGCAGGTGGTTCGGCGGCCGCAGCGGCAGATCTTGTTCACCAGCTCAAGGGCCAGGTTGTTGGCTATCTTTTCATTCTGGAGATTCCCGGCCTGAACGGCCGCGATAAGCTCAGCGCTCCTACTACTATTCTCCTTGAGAACCCTTAATTTCGGCGACAAAGGGCTCCATCTCCTATTCTCTCGATAAGCAGCGCCATTCTAGCAAACAGATGACGCGCCTGGAATCAATTTCTTTACACTATCAACCATAGTCGACTGGAAAAAATATCTCTTGGATGTTCTACTATCACTACTCAACGCCAAAAATCGACTCGAGGCGCGAAAGACGAACGAATCTTCTGCTGGGGCTGTAAGCTTGGCTATTGTGGTCCTCCTTATCGACACACTTTTATATATATCAAAAGTTGTTTGCTTGGATCATTTCTTTGGACTTTGGGCATTTCCCTAAAATCTCTGTTTTATATATCTTTTTTTTTCTTTTTACTTTTTTTTTTCTCATTTTTTTTCTTACGGGATTTTCTTTCGCATATTACAATATCAAATAACCAATAGACTATGGAAAGCGTTTCTTCTCTGATTCGGAATGGGAAGTGGGTGCCGTGCTCTCTCTGTCTTGTCTACTTTACAACAACTCTCATCTCTACTTTTACGTTTTACACAATACGATATAGACCACATTACACTATTAAGAAACTTTGGAGCAGTAGATGAGGATGAGAAAGGGATGCGATTTTTTCAACAACGACGAGCACGCGATGGAGGAGCGAAGGAGAAAAAAAAAAGATTATTGGATTGGGTATCTGTTGGGATCATGATTGGAGGTATGGTTAATCATTACGGCCTAAAAAGAATTATTCAATTGCAATGAAAATCATCTCTTTTTTTTCTTGAGATTTCCTGAGACTGCCTTGAGCCTTTTCAAATAGTCCACTCACATTGACGTCTTGCGCACTTGTTTGGTTAATCAATATAGATTCTACAGTCATGCTATTTATGACGTTTCTTTAGCAGTGCTAAAAGACCAAGCATACTATGTTGGTGAATACTATCACGGCGAATACGATTACGATCCTTTTCCATTGAGATGATTATGATTCGGGGCATCAATAATTTGAGTTGTTCTTCTTCAAATGAGCTTCATTTTTTGTCATGAGAGTCTATAGAAACATTCAAGATTCTTATTATCGAAAAAAAAAAAAAAAAAAAACGAAAGAAAAAAAGAAAAAAAGAAAAAGGGAAAATCGTTCATATTGTCCTTACGAGTTCCTCTCCAGGCTCAAAGCTGGTTTGATCTATCCTAAACAAGGTGCTAATATATCTATGCTGCGTGATTTGTAGACGTGCTATATGTATGTATAAAATGGTATATATGCTGCTATATGCGTATTTATATGAAAAGAAAAAAAGAATATTCCTTCTCCAACCCCTCCCTTCCCAAAAACTACAAGACAACGGCATTCTCCACGATGAGCCCCTGACTCTCAACACGGTACTTTCTTCTCATACCAACTCTCGTTGCTTGTCTGAAGAGCTCGTAGTCGCCTCTTGATGCTCCCATGAGAACCATGGGGATGCCGTGTAGGCGCTTCATGCCCTTTGGTGTCACCTGCTCCGTATCCAACAGTGGCCTGGGCATATTGCCTCTGTGATCAATACCGTAGTCGTCATCATCGTCATCGTCGCCGCCGTATTGACTGGCGGACGGCTCATCAAGAACGATGACTAGTTGAAGAGATTTCTCGCTTGGGGAGAAGCTAGGGATATTGTCCAGTTTCTGGCTAAAGGAGCATCCTCCACGCAACATGACGATGACCTGGTGTTCACGAGCTGCAGACGCGGGGAGCGGCCCGTCGCAGGCTTGATCTGCGAGGTAGACAGTCGACCAGGGGAAGTTGGAAGCCGGGTCCCTGTAGTTGTAGAACGGGTTGCCGGTGATGGGGGTATCCAATATGGGCGGTACGGGGTATGAACCGGGGCCGGTGGAAGTGTAGGCATCCCAGCTGTATATCATGGCGCCGCTCTTGCTTGTGCCAGATTCTGGTAATGCGGTATAAACTGGCTCAAAGACAGAAGACACAGCGCGGAGTATTGATTGGAATAATGAGTCTGGGGCTAGCGATTCGGCGTTGAGCGTGTCGTTGTCCATAATGTCGTCGCTCTCAGCTGCAATGAGATCCTCGGAAACCACGAGCGTTTTGTTATTCTTCTCTGGGTTGTCTACCAGTAGCTCAATCTCCACAGAATCCCTCCTTCTCTTGCACGAAAAAGCCTCGTCCTTTAGATGTCTGATGTGTTCGGCATGGAAGAAAACTGTTTCATAGCGGCCTAGCTGGGTATTGCCAATATGCGTAATCCTCCACCTATAAGTGCCCGTGTCAGAGTCCAGCACCTGCTCGAGCTGAAGTCGCAGTCCTTCTAATACGGTGATTGTCGGTCCCAGATGGGTCTGCCACGACAGTTGTGCGCCAAAGTGCGCCCCCATGCCGCTTGTAAGATCGCTGACCGGGAACTCTATCAATGATATAATTCGCTCGGGAGGAGCAACGCAAGTGCCGTTCTTGGGGAGCATAGTTGGTGGCAGAGTCCACGGGAAGATGGTGTGGTTGGAAAGCGCTCTATATCTCATCACCCGGCCTTTCTTCCTGTCATTAATTTCAATTAATTCAATTGGCCCGTGTACATTCGGAGTCCGGTACAGGTCTGTGAACCGGGAAACAGAAAACAAGTCTGGCCTGGCCGCGGTGGCTGAACCACTCAATTGATTTGCCAGGGGCGGCGGAGGTGCAGGGCAAGAGTTTGTGAAGCTTTCGTCGTAATAGCTATAGACGGCAACGTCTTTGCCCTTCTTCATGCTGCGACTGCTCTCCCGACTGGCACCTCTCTTACTCTTTGGTATGATGAGCGGATGGCCTTCTGTTGTGAAGACATAGGGGGCATCAAAGTTATTCAGTGGATGGTCTGGATCGAACAGCAAATACATATATTTTGCCGTTTCTCCCAAGAAGAAGCTCTCCATGCGATCTTGCTTCTCTCCCGTCTGGACGTCCTGGAGTCCCGCCCAGCCACATTCTGCGAAACATCGACGTCGAATATCCCGAAGCACCATCTCGCCTACGTGCAAATACCAGGGGTCTCGAGTGGCACGATATATGTGATATGTGGATTCGATGAACTCGGGTCTGCCTGGCCACCAGCCGATGCCTGCCTCAACATTGCCCTCGCGGACGGACCAGCGTTCCGGAAGCGCAGAATATCGGGTCCAGAGTGCTGTGTAGACGAGATTTGCTTCGATAGCCTCTTCAACTTCGCCTGCCAATGCCAAGAGCCCGGGATAAAATGCACCGAGACTATCAATCCACATAGCATACGGCTGACCAGTGGCACGATTGTTGTTTGAGTAGTAAGGGAAATGGCTCCGGTCGGTGTACAAGTACCGTTTGACCGACGCGTGAGCTTGATGCCATGCTTGGAGGAAGGCGTCCGATGTCTGCATCTCAGGTGGTAAAGGGGGATGTATGGAGTTGGGATCTAACCAGCTAGTGGTGCTCTGCCGGTGCGACGTAGAAGCATTCGGCATCCCAAGGCCCGAGAGAAGGATGTGGCTTTTGAGCGCGTACTCGAAGAAGCTGTCCATGCCTGCGCCGATGCCTGCATGAGGCCCAATCCATAGCCCTCTTTCCGCATCAATCCCGTTGCCAATCAGGCCGATTTCACTCCTGCGATGCCACACTTCCCAGAAAGCCCGCTTAGCAGATTGCTCGAACCTCGGATCTCCTGTGAGCCTACTCAAGACCGTGAACTCAAGGACGAGACTTCCAGCTCCAGCACTGCAGGTCTCGGTAATCTCTGGATTGGCACTCTTCTCCTCCAGGACTGCTGCCAAGTTTTGGTGGAGGGGAGAGTTGACATAGAAGGGTATACCGCTGCGGAGATTGACTCGAGGATATGGAATACCGGTCGAGGTATAGAATGCAGGAAGCAATCTTTCAGAAAGGTCCAAGGCAAGTCTCAATAGCTGGCCATCGTACTTGAACCCATTAGGCCATGGAATAGGGGCCAGCTCTAGAGGGTCATCGCCCGCGACTCCCTCTGGCCTGGGTGAATATCCAGTAATGGGTAACTCTCCAATGGCAAATAGATGCGCGCTTAATAGACCTCCCACGCCGCGGATAACCGTCTCGAACACCTGGACTTTGCTGTCTAGATCGAAGCCCCTAGCACGTATCCCAGCACCGGAAGGCCCCGATCTCCCATCTCCAAAATGCCGTACAAACTCGGCCACTCCATCTTGAAAGTCGCTCAAAGCTTGCGGCCCGGTATATGATCCAGTCTGCGGCCCACCAGCCAGGATCGCCAGAGTAGACAGGCTGTCTATCAGAGTCAAGGAGTAGTTACCAAGGGCATCGTTCAGGTTGATGCGCCCAGGATTATGAGGATCCCGTGTCAAGGGAGTACATGTTATTGGGCGAAGCTAAATATCGGAAGCGTAGCAGTCAGCCCTCTATTTGCTAGTATCTCGGTTTGCCTAACACGGTATATGGTATATGATATAGCACACAAAAAGAAACCCACCTCATCTTCCGGAAACGCATGCTTCATGTAGTTGCTATATCCATGATAGAACATGTCCACCGTATCCTGTCGCAGCTGGGCCAGATAGTCCGAGCGCATAGCCCCTACCGGCCGCAGCAGTGAGTGGCCCAGCCATAGCAATGCGACAACTAATAACATCATATTGGGCGCGGAGCCGCAGCGCTTCGAAGAGTGTTGATATCCCCGCGAGGCCGTTTGGAAAAGCTGGCACGTGCTGGGCGACTCATTGGGGGAGAAAGGCGAGGGATCGAAGGCGGCGGCAGCATAGAGCTGCTTTCAAGTGAGAAGCCCTTCCCGAGCTCTCTATTATCGCGGATTTGCCTCTACAGCAGACGTCGAATGCGAACGGCGCTGTCACCGACACTGGCCGTTGAATCGCCACATCGCCGTGTGCTGTCTGTCATCTTTTGCGTGGCGCCACAGACGGCGATCGCACGTCAGGAACCAAAATCTGTGGCTGGTGCACCAAAAACGTGGCTAGTGCATTTATCCTAGTGTCTCACGTCCCACCCAATGAGAGACCCTACAATGACCGCTTATCAAGACCTCCATGAATATGCTTCTTTTCCAGCTTATTCATGACGATTTTGTTTACCCGGCAGCCTATTCTACAATGCAAGATAAAGTGATGAGTCATTCGAACAAGGCTTTGCTGGCAAGGAACTTCGACATGGACTTATCGGTCAGAGATGTAGGAAAACGAAAACGCCCGGCTCGTGCGACTCATGCTCTCGCCGCTTGGTTTGTATGTTTTGCCATTCGCGTATCGTGTTTGCGTAGCTCTTCAATGCAGGTTGACAAGCTTGTGTGTGTGCTTCATACCATGAACAAAATGAGCTGGACCTGTGATTGGCGATAATACGAGCTGCTCGACAGATGGCGTACAATCTGACAGCTGCAGCCTCGTTCGCGCACCTATGATTGGCTGAAATACGACGAGAAGACTAGCTGTCAGGAATATGGGTGGAATATGCGCATACGGGGCAAATACCTCCAACCGAACGAAGGAACACAGCCCCCAAATACACATTGCAATCTGGGTTAAATGTGATCAACCTCTTCTATAGGCCCGGCTACTGAGAGAGGTATCTGCAGAACAGAGTCAGTTACGCTAATGGCGGACAAGGATCAGGTCTCGAAAAAGAGTCTCTAATAGGATTTGGGCCAAACGGTAGACGGCTACAAGCGCACATGTAGGCTGTGTAACAGCAGCGCTAAGCTACCTACGTGTAGCCAGACACCTGCGTTTATTTCAACGGTGGCGTATCTAGACGGCATCCGAGTCTGGAGGAAAAGCTCTGATAGTCTCATCAGCTATGGCAGCAACGCGGAGACATTTCTTCCAAGGACCACTTCTTCGTACAAGCAAGTATATGGCCAGTTGCTTGCTATCACATCATCCTCGATCCTCGATCCTTCGGTGTTATTGATGGCTATTCTCCGTTACTATGCAAGCATATAGGATTAAGGAACCGGCTGGGGCATCTCATATCTGAACGAAATGTCCCACGAATAACTAGACAGTTAGCCATGCGACTTCCTTGCACGGGGCGCCGCCACCTAATCATTGCATCATGAAAATCGCGAGAGCAGCAAAAACAGGGATCGGAGAGTTGCCTCGTACAGTAAGAGACACAGATATACATGCTTCGAATAGAAGGTCTGTTGATGTCACGGGCGTGCCTATAACTAGCAGCAATATGAATCCTTACGCGAACATGTATCCCACTCCTTCAACGCCCTGGCTAGCGAGCCAAGCTTGCTTTGGCTCGAGAGTCGCTGCCACGCCACAATTGGCTTCTTTGAAGCAGGACCTGCATGTCTTCGCCTCGAATCGGCAGCGAATAGAGCGTGTCGATACGTCCAACAGACACTCAAGCGCGCCGGCGCTAACAAGAGCCCTGCCGCCCTGACGGCGATTGTTTCTCGAAACCCCCCCATGCTTGGATGTACATACATACATGCCTCTCCTCGCTCTATCCACGTCCCCCCCGGCCACGAACTGCTCCTAATGACAACCCCGTTATCTCCCCGGCTGCATCTCCACCACGCTAGGCAATAGACAAAAACAGCACAGCGCGAGAACCACGCGGAGCTCGGCCAGTCATTATCCACCAGGCATCTGGGATTTTCGCAGTGGAAGGGTGCTTGAGTTCGTCCGAAAAAAACGCCACATTTTCAAGCAGATACGGGTTACGGAGTAAGAGCAAGAGAACCCTTGCAAGTCAGCAGAGATTTCTAGAATTAAGGTACTGTAGCAAACTCACACGCCCTGTTCCACAATCTAGAACATCGGCTGGGTTTCACAAATAGGCGGTAGGGCTTTCTACTTCATAAGGGACACCCTTGCGAATCGGGCCACGATAACGGGCCTGGCGATGAGCAACACTGCCATCTGAGATCCATCTCCAGGCGATCCTGCGTCCCTCTTCAAACGGCTCTCTTTCTGCCTTTCAGTCTGCCTTTTTTGGGGCGATCTATTTTGGTTTCTACGTAAGATGGGGAAAAGAGGAGAGGAGAGGAGAGGAGAGGAGAGAGGAGATTGACAAACTAGTAAATGCCATGAGGCATTGGCTAACTACTAAACTAACAGGGCTGCCTAACGCAGATTCTCCCTCCCCTCGGCCAATACGAGGACGCGTCGCATATAATTCCGCACAAATCTTCTGCACATGTACGTACGTATGTATGTATGTATGTATGTATGTATGTGTGCTCTTCCTTGAACTAAATGCTAATATGGCATAAATACAAAAAATATTTAGCCCTTGCCACTATCCAAACGGTCTCGGAAAGCGTCTGTGCCGCACGTCAATCTTAAAAAAAGAGAACATTCGGAACATCACAGCAAACGCAAATGCTACCAAACTACTGCCGGATCGCGCTCCCCGCCAGGCTAAACGAACAGCAACCTCCGAAAGCTTCTGCGCATCTTCTGTACCAGAACCCGTGCTAGCAGGCTAGGGAGATAATCTCGTGCTAGCATCTCACACTAACACGCAGAAGCAAGGCCGTCAAATTTGTCGCGCCATCTCGTCTCCTCTTTCTCGTGGCTCGTGGCGAGGCCCAATCTCGGAAGTACGAGAGATCAGCAGCTATCCCCCACAGTTTGTGGGCTACTGGATCCGTACTGTATGTACTTTGCTGCTGCGCTGGCTAGCTCGCTGCTGTCAGGGGAGCGGAGGATCCTCGTTCAATCTCACAACGGGCGCCAAGCTAGAGGGGAAAGGGGGGCGTTTAGAAGGCTGATCATGGACCGGCTCATCCACTTATGGCCGAGCTGTGCAGGGCTTCATGCAGCGCCAGTGTCGCTATTGCTGTTAGTGGCAGTAGCCTTCTTTCCCCTACGTGAGGCTAGGCGATATCCACGCATCGTGGCATGGCGAGACCAGTCCAGTCCGCGATGCCCTTGCCTGCAGCACGAGGCGCCAGTTTTTTTTCACTCTTCCGCGCGGAGCGTCATTCGCACAAGCGATCGGATGCCTGCTTGGCCCTGCCGAGGGGGGATGGATCTGTATCTGTACGTCGACCGATCGAGCGCCAACGGACACGTTCCGTACTCTGACGGATATGCTCTTCCTGCTCTGATTTGTTTGCTGTCTGCTCTACCCCATATCAACATCATCATCTGCCAGGGGTGGTACAAGTGTATAGTATTTTGCATTCCAAATAGTACTCTGTCCTTCCCTTCTGTCCGCGACAAGGGCCCCCTTCCTCTTCTCCAGGCACACCTGTCCATCCATTGTGGCCACGAATATACAACGAGGTATTGGCGTGCCCTCTTTGGCAGTGGCCGGGAGCGGTTTTGCATGGCCTTGGCGAGACGAACGATACATTCATAGAGGGGCGGCTCCAGATCACATGGCTGATGGGCTATGTAGGCGTCACGAAGGGGGGTGGAGAAAAGGCGAGAGCAGGAAGAGCAAAAAAAAAAAAAATTAGACAAGGCGGCTGTGTGATTCAAACGAGAAAAACTTGACATGTCCCACACCCTAACCCAGGGCACAGTCGTGTCACTTTTCAAAAAGCACGCCCCTTCGCTCAGATGTGGCTCTTTTTCATCTCTCTCTCTCTCTTCTTTTCGCTTGGCAGGCGAGGACTGGATTTGGACACAAGCTGCATATGGCTTCCGTCCCGTATGGCTAAGGGACAATTGGCGACCCGCAAAATGGATCGTTGCGGTGATTCGCATGTCTTGTATTGTGGTTGCTATTGCCGTGGAAGTCTTGTTAACATAGTTGTCTGGAATCCAAAAGGAGATTCGGAGTATTGGAATAAAAGAAAGTGGCGAAATGACAGACAGTACCCTTTGAATAACTCCGAGCTGCAGCTTTCAAAGAGTCATACTAGCCTATACATACCATTCCAAGATATACTCGACAGCCGTGACCACGAAGCCTCCGAGTGCCAGCCGCTCAGAGGCTTCTGCTCTGTGCAAATCAAGCCCGGCCAGTGACAGACCTATGCCCGCCTGTTGCAACTTTGACAGCTTCCCTTGATACGTACCATACAAAGTAGATTTATGGGGTTTGTTGATCATCCTGTGGAGAAGAGACCGTTTGTCTCTACTCCATGTTCTCGCCTTGTATTCCGTCCACTAATAATAATCGTCGTGGTTTAGGTAAACCCTCCACCCTCCCCCCTTTCTCCGTCCCTCTTTAGCGACTGCTCACATTTCTTCCACTCAGCGGCAGTTGCAGCACATGGTTAGAGTCATATTTGTAGGGAATATAGGTCCCTTGCCACTGTTAATTTACGGATCCCAAATTCTGCCTTCCCCTCGGCTGTAGTGAGCGCCTTCAGCTGCACCGAATCCCGGCACGGCTTCGAGCCCCGGAAGATCAAACACGTTTAACCTGGTACTACTATGCTTGTATACCGGAAGCATCTTAGCAGCCTTTGCTCCCGCTAAACCTACTAACAGTAGTAGTTCCGTAGGGCAATTGCGAAAAAAAAAAAAGCGAACCACTTCTAGCCAAATCGGTTCCGGAATGCAGCGAGGCGACGGGTGATGTACAATAGCCTGGCGTTTAGGGCCCGCGAGACCCAGCGCTAGTGAAACGCGCGGAGGAGAGCCCTAAGATTTTCATCCATGGGGAAGAAGAAGTTACCTCCGAGGTACACACGCTGTGGAAGTTGATTGAGGATGCCAATGGTGGGAGTTGAAGCTTGCTATGTCGTACTTGATATCAACTGGACTCCTGGTGTGAGTGCAGTTGCATTTCAGCCGCCATGTTTCTTCAATCATACAAGCAGTCATTGATTTGCTCAGACAATGTCTTAGTGAGTTTGCTTGAAAAAGTATGAATGTCACGGTTTCACACTGAGAGGTACTAAGGAAGTTGAGAAACAAAGCTCAGCTCAGCTCAGCTCAAGGGAGAAGAACAAAGGATGTGGCCACAGCTTCACGCCCTAGACAAGGAGGCTAATGGAAAAGCCACATGGGCCCAGTCCTCCAAAAAGAAAGATGGAAGCTATTCAGCTTCGTATGTTGCTTTTTATTCTACCCTCAGTCTGGGCATGCTTCAAAAGAAGAATGAACACATGCACAACGAAATTATGCGCCAAGAGGAAGAAATGTCTTTCATCTTGACCATTCCACGTGGCAAGATCGATTTTTTTTTAAGCCGCCACGAAGCCACCGTGAAGCCAACTATTGAACTTCTACTCCACGAAACGACACAGCTCGGCTTCTTCCTAGTCGGCATCTCTACAAATCAACATAAAACCAAGCCTCAAAACGCCGGTGAGATCCTTCCCCCCCGCGTGATTTACGGTGAAGTGGCTAAGGGAGCCCTTTTGCAAGAATCATTTTTTCCACAACTGTAGACGCGGTCTCCACGCCTTCTACCTCCCCCCTTTTTAGCGTGAGAAACCTGAGACAGACACCCCGATCATCACGCTAAAGCGCCGCCCATAACCAGGACGCTATAAAACCACAATCTTCAAGCAGGGTTTTTACTATTTCCACAGCGGAGCGGAGGGTTCGGAAGAACACACCTGGGAGATGGGGCTCTCTCTAAAGTTTTCTCGTCGACTGCCTTACAAGGAAGAAGCTCCAGGGCTCTCCATTGGATTCGGCTTCCGCTTGCTTGCTTCCCCTAGTGCGAACTGCCTTAAGCGCTAGGAAATGGCTTTAGAGAGCCTCGGATCTAGCTGGTTGATTCTCTTTATTCCCATATTTCCGCGTCTCGTTCCGCGTACCTTGTCCGAATGGACGTTGAATCAATCCTTTTCCCTGTTTCTTCTCTCAAGTCTCTCCATAGTGCCTGTGGAGAGAGAGAGAGCTCAATGGCGAACAATTGCTCAAAAGCCTCCAATCATACGAGAGAAATGACCCAAAAGTCCATTGACGCTCGTAATCACTTGCCTCATGTAACATTACATTTTGAATTGGCCAATCCACTCAGCCTTGTGGAAACCCGTGTACGTCAAATGAAGAAACAAGCAAGCCAACACCCGGTGGCATCTTGGTCTCGGCAACCGGCGATGATGCCTCGTGGCTTGGTCACACCATCAGCAATTTAGGCTCCACGTGGGATATTCAAGATTTCTATATCGCCGAGATTGCGATATCAACCTGTTCCACCAGGAAAAGATCTCATGGATGCTGAAGAGCCCAAAAGGGGGGCGTCAAGCTATCACGGGCTGAACAACAATCAATCCGTATTCTGTTTAATAGATGAAAAAAAGAAACGCTGAGCAACCTTGAGTCAATTGGGGTAGTACAGCGAAATCTGAGACTCAGCTCTCCCACACCTTGAACTAGTCATGGGGTACAGCAAGCCACCGACACCATAAAGCACGTTTTCGGTGATATGTTCGGAAATTTCGCCCCCAATTTCGTGTTGCTATATTCAAATTTCTCTTCTTTCTCTTTCTCTTCTTCGTCCTCTTCTTCTTCTTCTCCTTCTCCTCCTCCTTCTTTTCACTTAATCTAAGTGACAACATCTGTTAGTCAATGCCGTGTAACTACCCTTTTTCATGCACGCGAGTCGTGGTAAATTGTGGCTAATTATGCCAGCCCTCACATTTGAGGCCAGGGCGGCTCTGGCTCGCCCCTACTTTAGCGGCCAGTAGTATACAGTAGTTGAAAACATCAAAAAATCTACTACTGTTAGTCGTCGTCGTTAGAATGTTTGCTTATTACCTGATTTGGAAAATGGTCTGTGCTTGCTACTCATGGCCGTATTATTTAAGGGAATAGGGTTCGGAGACATGCACGGGGAGTATCCTCTTCAGCTACTCTTCGTGTCTAGTGTTTGCAGATCTGGAACTAATACTCTCATGTATGACGATATGGACATTGGCAGGCGTAAAGTCAAGCCACTGAGCATCTATGTTTACCCTTGCACAATTGCTAGCAATGCAACGAGTTGCAAGCCTAATAATGCGGCCTCGGTTCCCCAGCCCATTAGCCGGTGCATACTACTAGGTATCGGGATGAATTTTATCTCGTACTAGTACTATGCAGCGAATATCAAACATCTCGGCAATTGTTCCATCTCCCTTTAGCATAGTGTGTAACTATACAACGCCCTATGTCTTCTGCCATAGAGTACCAAAACGACGCCCCCCCCCCCCCCTGTTGTCATCAGCCCCCTAGTAGCCTCAGAACTATAGTTGTACTGCAAGCGAGTGCCGGCCATAGTGACCTCCTCAAGGCAGTAATGCAAATGAAGAGTGTTTTTGTCGTTCCATAACCACAATCGGATTTTTCTTTCCCTAGTATGTCAAGTTATAACTAGAAATCGAGCGCTCAGCAGAAAAGCAGAAGATCCTTGTTTGTGAATAGCTAGTAAAAACACCCCTGTAGTATCAGAGGTCAAGGCGACGGACGAATTGCTCCACTTCAGAGAGAAATGAGTTAGTTTTGTACGAGGTACCTCCCTGTGCGGGCCAATTCCGTGGTGTATCATTCATGATAGTAGTACTTAGTTGCACAAGTATACAGTGACAAAATACAAAGGATTCATCATGATACCTATGTTGCGTATTTGCTGCAACAGGACAAGCGCCGGATTTTTGGAGACAGGCGGGGATTACTCCAATCGTCGCTAATTCAACAAGGTGAAGGTTCCAGGGAGACAGCTTACTCGGTACAAGGTATTCACATCGCTGAAGAATTGATCACCACAGCAAGATGTTTTGCTATGCCGAGCGAGGACCGTCACCCTATCGCTTGAGAGCCAGTCTTCAGAGCGTGTGGTTGAAATAAATGAAAGGACCTAGCCTCACACTTAGCTTAGCTATGCACATCGGTTTGCATGGGAAAAGAGCCCTGCCCGACCAAGAAAAAAAATGCCCCCTCTTCCCCCGGTGCAGTCGTTTGTGATACATGAGTCCAGGCACAGAGCACGGAGCATAGACGCACAGCAGCATGCAAGTTGTCGGTACCTTACTTAGCCAGGTCTATCTGTCTAATCGAGGCTTGCACAGCAGAATAGACTAGCCAAATCGAATATAAGTGGCGCCAATGTACGCAGTAGACTCAGGCTCACATACTTGAGGTATCGAGGCGGAAGGTCGTCCTACTCAGACGAAAATTGCTTCAAAGTCATTCTGCATCAATGCGAAGTACTCTATATTGTGACACGCCGTTACTTAGACAAAATTTTCCAGGAGATTGCTACATAGTAGCAGCGCCAAGGCCGGTGGTGAAATGGCATACCTGCTACTAGTAGGTATTCCCGAATATATTGGATGCAGTGACATACCATTCGCATATGGGGCTTACCGCAGTGCACATGGCTGCTTTGAAATGTGATTGCTGCTTACCTGCTGCTTTCCTCCAGCTCAAGTGGATCCCATAGCATCTTGACTTATCTGAGCTCTGTCAATATAGGTACCAGTGCTATTGGCAGCATGTGCGTGCTGTCTCTGCGCAAATCTCATCACATCCATCGCACCATTCCTCCGTCTAGCCTCGGCACCTCCTCACTGCCCGGGGTCACGCACACCCAAGCCCCCAAATCAACTCCCGAGCAGCTGCGGCATAGACGGTCGGGGAGACATGCAGATGTCATGACGCCAAACGCATTGCAACCCTCTTGCCTCTGCTTTTGTTTTTCTTCCGATGGCCCTGTATTTCTACTTTCTTGGACTTCATCCGACTGTAGGTTTCCACGCACAGCAATCAATACACGATCATGCTTTGTACATTCCCGAAGTTGTCGGATATGTCGCTCGTATGACCGAATTAGCTTGTCATGTAGCGAACCGTCCGCAAGCTTCAGCCCTCATCGCAACCTTGAACGACGTTCGAGAAGCCGCACAGCAGAAATCAGGCTATTCGCTTGTCACGTAGCACACTGTAGCTACTTGGATTGTAAAGTACCCTGGGCGTGTGTATGGGTGGATAAATTGAATGGCTTGCTTCGCTGGCTTCGCTATCCCTGCTATACGAGGGAGTGTGCCTGTACACAATGCTACTTTCCATGCACTGCTGCACCGTCTTGATGGATATGAATGATGAACGATATCGAATAGGACTGTTCCCTGTGTGCGCTGTATGAAGTATGTCCACCTGTACGGTATGCAAATTAACGCTCCTCCTTTATACGAGTGGCATCTCATATGAAGCGTTGCTTCGGTGCCATCATCGATCTTTTGGAGCGCTGCTCCGTACATCGGCTGACACGGACTCCGCATTACGCCCCGCGGCCGGCCGGGGCGCGCCGTCAACACGAGCCAAAAGCACGGCCGCTAGCCGACTTGCCATTACCTGAGCGAAACCTCGCTGCTGCTATGCTCTGATACAATTATTCAGCTTTACTTCGTTTCGCTATTCAGCGTCGAGAGACCGCAAAGTCGAAGGAGAAACCGAGAGACAAGGAGGAGGGGACAGCCCCTTGCCCTCCATTCCTTCGCTCGTCAGAGCCTGGTTCGCTGCTTTCATGGGAGGCGTGGACCCCAAATTACGAATCCGCTTTCCACCGCGTCATTTTCCAGACTGTCGGGACCGACAGGGTATGGGTGTGCCGTACAGTGCGACTGTGTTCATCCGCGAATCCCGCCCGAAAATCGAGGCGAAGTTAGAAATCTGAAAGGTGCATTGGGGAAATTCAAATAACGAACTGGAAAGAGGGGGGCAAAGTCGTTGGAATCGCAATGCGAATAGTGGACACGCGCTCAAGATAGGCTCATCTCCGCGGCGGCTACACGCTTGTGGACTGTTGGCAGATCGAGCTGTTGTCTTAGCGAGCGGGATCGATGGCGAGGCGGCTCCCAAGCGCCTTATCCGCCGGCTGGCTTAACATTGTGGGCACATCTGATACTTTATCTTGGCCGTGTTGCCATGTGCTGCCAAGCACTAAGAGTCGTAGTACTAACGGCAACATGTAAAAATGCGAATTTGACAAAGAGATGGAAAGGGAAGAAAGGAGGGAGGAAAAGACCAAACAAGAGGGCTCAAGGCCGTCTTTCTCTGCTTCCCTGCTTCTCTCGTGTTTTCTTTTTCGCTTTCTTTTGGCATTCTGCAATGCTACCTCCCGCCTAACGCATCTGCACTAGCATTACTTCGATCATGATTTTCGAGCTTACAGTAGGTCTCAGCCCCAGCAGTTCCAAGGTTTTGCTCCCCTGGTGGTGCTAAGCGACATGATCCCAAGCCAGCCATGTGCTAACCATGCTAGCTAAACGTTTTGTGATCGTGCGGGCAGCTAAATCCAGTTTCCGAGCATTTTCGACCCAAGCATTTAACGATTGACAGAGCATATCTCGCAGTGATTTTTCCTCTGACGCGACCAAAGTGCCCTTGATCCTTTCCCAAGACAGTGAGAAACTTGAAAGGACAGCACAGTAAATCCTAGCGTCTCATTGTCAATGGAGTCAGATGAGAAGAGGGGGGGGGGGGGGGGGGGGGGGGGGTATTATATTGGGGCATTTTAAAAAAAAAAAAAGACGCACCCCCAAAAAAGTAAAACGGAACCGGCAAAGACCCCGGGGGGCAAGGGCGTAA